>OX155702.1:3813221-4228562 GCA_944547425.1 Eupithecia centaureata | reverse complement strand
TTCCCCCCGACGAACCCCATGACCCCCCCCCCCCTGGGAGCATTGCGGCGAGCGAAGCGAGCCGCGATGCGACTACGGGGGCTGCAGGAGAGACATCGGAGGGGGAGTCGCAGCACGGCGAGCGAAGCGAGCCATGCTGCGTTCCCCCCACGACCCCCAGGACTACCCCCTCAACCCCCCCTGGGGTTCTTCGGCCGTGTAGGGGGGTGGGTCAGATTTTTTTGTGGGGTCGTATAGAGGGTTACAGATCGTTGTGGGCGGTAAAATTTTTTTGACCCCCAACAACCCCCCAGGACCCCCCGCTTTTTATTGCTACCGGATAGCGTCCTGATACACGATTTCGGATGGCGGGATCGTATAGAGGGTTTAGTTTTTAAGAGGATGAAAAAAAAATTGACCCCCCCTCCATGACCCCTTTTTAGAACCCCCTTTTGTATCTCCGGAACGGGTCGCGATGGAAAAAAAATCTTTTCACAGTCACTTAGAGGAGGACGAATAGTTGCGGAAGCCAAAAAAAGTTTGACCCCATTGCACCCCCAGACCCCCTTTTTTTTAAAAAACCGTTTTTTGGCCAATTTTTAGGGGTTTTTTTTTGGGGTGGAGCATCGAGGCGAGCGAAGCGAGCCGAGATGCGACACCGGGAACCAGCACGGCGAGCGAAGCGAGCGTGCTGCGTTCCCCCCGACGAACCCCATGACCCCCCCCCCTACCTGGGAGCATTGCGGCGAGCGAAGCGAGCCGCGATGCGACTACGGGGGCTGCGGGAGAGGCATCGGAGGGGGAGTCGCAGCACGGCGAGCGAAGCGAGCCATGCTGCGTTCCCCCCACGACCCCCAGGACTACCCCCTCAACCCCCCTGGGGTTCTTCGGCCGTGTAGGGGGGTGGGTCAGATGTTTTTGTGGGGTCGTATAGAGGGTTACAGATCGTTGTAAGCGGTAAAAATTTTTTGACCCCCAACACCCCCCAGGACCCCCCGCTTTTTATTGCTACCGGATAGCGTCCTGATACACGATTTCGGATGGCGGGATCGTATAGAGGGTTTAGTTTTTAAGAGGATGAAAAAAAAATTGACCCCCCCTCCATGACCCTTTTTTAGAACCCCCTTTTGTATCTCCGGAACGGGTCGCGATGGAAAAAAAATCTTTTCACAGTCACATAGAGGAGGACGAATAGTTGCGGAAGCCAAAAAAAGTTTGACCCCATTGCACCCCCAGACCCCCTTTTTTTAAAAAAACCGTTTTTTGGCCAATTTTTAGGGGTTTTTTTTGGGGTGGAGCATCGAGGCGAGCGAAGCGAGCCGAGATGCGACACTGGGAACCAGCACGGCGAGCGAAGCGAGCGTGCTGCGTTACCCCCGACGAACCCCATGACTCCCCCCCCCCACCTGGGAGCATTGCGGCGAGCGAAGCGAGCCGCGATGCGACTACGGGGGCTGCGGGAGAGGCATCGGAGGGGGAGTCGCAGCACGGCGAGCGAAGCGAGCCATGCTGCGTTCCCCCCACGACCCCCAGGACTACCCCCTCAACCCCCCTGGGGTTCTTCGGCCGTGTAGGGGGGTGGGTCAGATGTTTTTGTGGGGTCGTATAGAGGGTTACAGATCGTTGTTGGCGGTAAATTTTTTTTGACCCCCAACAACCCCCCAGGACCCCCCGCTTTTTAATTGCTACCGGATAGCGTCCTGATACAGGATTTCGGATGGCGGGATCGTATAGAGGGTTTAGTCTTTAAGAGGATGAAAAAAAAATTGACCCCCCCTCCATGACCCCTTTTTAGAACCCCCTTTTGTATCTCCGGAACGGGTCGCGATGGAAAAAAAATCTTTTCACAGTCACGTAGAGGACGAATAGTTGCGGAAGCCAAAAAAAGTTTGACCCCATTGCACCCCCAGACCCCCTTTTTTAAAAAAGCCGTTTTTTGCCCAATTTTTAGGGTTTTTTTAGGGTGGAGCATCGAGGCGAGCGAAGCGAGAAGAGATGCGACACCGGGAACCAGCACGGCGAGCAAAGCGAGCCGTGCTGCGTTCCCCCCACGACCCCCAGGACTACCCCCTCGACCCCCCCTGGGGTTCTTCGGCCGTGTAGGGGGGTGGGTCAGATTTTTTTGTGGGGTCGTATAAATGGTTACAGATCGTTGTGGGCGGTGAAATTTTTTTGTCCCCCAACACCCCCCAGGACCCCCCGCTTTTTAATTGCTACCGGATAGCGTCCTGATAGAGGATTTCGGATGACGGGATCGTATAGAGGGTATAGTCTTTAATCGGAAGAAAAAAAAATTGACCCCCCCTCCATGACCCCTTTTTAGAACCCCCTTTCGTGTCTCCCGAACGGCTCGCAATGGAAAAAAATCAAACTCCCAGCCACGCCCCGCCCTGAAATCCCTTTCTCACCAAAAAAATCGTGATGGGTATCACTTCCAACTAACTTGGGGGTGAGGATTTCTAAAATAGTGAGGGCGGCGAGCGAAGCCAGCCACTCTTTATTTCATCACGAATGATAGGAAGACCTCCTCAAAGCCCCCGCCACGACATAAACCCTCTCGATCACCAGGATGAACCTCTCGACCTAATTTTTATTTCCTTATCATGTGTAGAAGGGTATAAGTCGTTTCAATAGACATAAAAATTGTGACCCTTTAGCACCCCCAGATCCCCTTTTATATTAATAAACCATTTGTGGACAAAAAAATTACCATTTGTTTAAGGTTGATGCAACATCGGCAACCAGCACGGCGAACGAAGGGAACTTTTTTCCAAGACCACACCACCTCTTGTGAAAATGTTTAGTCAGTCATAATTTCCAACTCTTACAGGAGATGGATACGAAGCCAGCCTTATTTGTAATACATAATAGAGGTCATTTTGAAAAGGGTAGGTAGGTGTGGCTCAACAATTTCAAATAGGTAGGTATATAAAAAAAATTATGTAATAAATAAAACTCTAAAACTTTGTAACTACATATTTTATTTATTTAATCCTGTTATCAGTTTCTCTAGCATTATAGATTTCTTTAAAGAAATTTTTTTTTGTTGAAAAGCCTGCCTAATTGACTTTTGCCCTTTTAAAAACGATGGGTTCACTCACGTTATCTTGATTGTTATGAACTGCCCATTAAAACCTCATACTTAAATGATTTGATTTATAATGCAATTTCCTGGATTAAAATTATACTCTTAACATTTTTCCCAGGTGTGGAGGTTTATTAAGTGAACTAACTTCAACAGTACAACTACAAAAACTTCGACTCAAGTCGAAGCATGTGTTTTTTGTGTCTTGAAAATTTATTAGAATTTACATTTTAATTTTGAAAACAAAAACAGGTTATTTCTCAAATAAAAATCAATTATCATTGGTATATTATTTTAATTCAACAATACAGATAATAAAATAGTTAATAAAGATGACCAAATATTACAATAAATATCTTTTAAGTTTGAATATTTGTAAAAATAATAGTAGAGTTCCCACACTACCGAGTGGCTTCTTTAGCTATTTTGCCATTTATATTTCTCCTTATTTTTGTATTTGGATAAATGCTGCAATGTTTATGTTATTCCCAACAATGACAATCTTATTTTTTACAGGCCATTTATATTGCCATTACTTTGTACAGATTTTACTTTAGTGTTCATCTTATTGTTTGGTCAAGTGTTGTGCTCAACTCCATATAAATTTTATTGTCATATTAGCAAAATTACATATACACTTTTCTTTGCATAGGTATCTAATATTTAATTGCCACAATTCCATATCAAATGGCAGATACAACATTTTCATATCAATCTGAAATAATAAAAAAGAAACTGAGGTTAATGAAATGGGATGACGATTTGCGTAAGACTGCAGACAGATGCTGAAAGCGGCATGTTGAAGACAAAGCAATAAGGCGTTCAGGGAGGCCTATGACCAATAGTGGACAAATATAGGTTGATGATGATGATGATACTGCTTTACTTATATAATACATTTCTTGAGGAACTGAGACTCCATGGAACAATTAACCTAACTTTATAGTCGATATATTGTAAATACTTATTACACAATTCAACAATAATAATGGAAACGTTGAATTGTTTGACCTACCTACGCGCAATAACTAAGAATACATTATCGGCATAAGTAGAAATAATAAGATAATCAATTATTATTGCGGCTTTCTTTCTACTATTTATTTACCGCTGTTTATTTATTACGAGAATAGTACATATGTACCTATGAATTTAGGTTCAACTTCTTGAATATGCTCTGTATAGGCGTGTACCTGAAGTTGACAAGACAAATAATTGTAACATAAACAAACATCTATGACATGTCAGATCAGTTCATCATTCTGGTCAAAGAGAATAAAGACGGAAACATACTCCTAACACGTGTCGCGCGCGACGACACACCACCCGACGCATGTCAGTACTTATCAATTCCATATATTTAATACGGTCAAAATCACATAGACAAGTTTCCTCAAATCCCAAAAGAGGAACAAAATTGCCATTAAAAAAAAAAAACACGCCATGTGACAACACGCCGTAAAACCCAATCGATTTGGCTATATGTGCTTCTGACCATATTAAATATATGGAATTGATAAGTACTGACCTGCGTCGGGTTCTGTGGCGTCGCGACACGTGTTAGAAGTATGATCCGTCTTTTATTTTGTGATCCTTGGACTGACAGGCTCATGAAAATAAGACTCGAAAACCAATAAAAAAAATGTAATATTAATTTTTCAGTCCTTAACTAAACCACACAATAAATAGATACAGGTATATATTGTGTAAAGCGAAAAAAAATCGTTATAGCTGCTCTTATTGCGAATTACAATTCAGCGCGCAGAATACTAAAGTTGAAAACACACAAGCTGGAGGCGGAGCGGAGGCGATGGCTTGGCGGTATTTCCTATGGCACCGCGCTGCCACCGCCTGCGGTGTGTGTGTAGGCTTTCATATGATTCAATAGAATACAAACCACCACGCCTTCTTGCCTCTGCTCCGCCTCCGGCTTCTGTTTGTTTTCAACTTAGGCTTGCCAGGCTTGCCAGGTCCGTCTCCTAAGGTACGAAACACACAGAAGCCGAAGGCGAAGGCGTGGCGGTTTTTCCTATGGCACCGCGTCGCGTCGCCACGGCCTGCGGTCTGTGTGTAGGCTTTCATAGGATTCCATAGAATACAACTTGTACGCCTTCGCCTTCGCTCCGCCTCCGGCTTCTGTGTGTTAAAACTTTAGGGACCCTAAATCTTATTACTCCACTCTTAAAGTCTCCACACACACACTGAAGCCGGAGGCGGAGCGGAAACGAAGGCGTGTGAGTTGTATTCTATTGAATCATATGAAAGCCTACACACACACCGCAGGCAGTGACAGCGCGGTGCCATAAGAATAACCGCCACGCCTTCGCCTCCGCTCCACCTCCGGCTTCTGTGTGTTTTCAACTTCATTCTCAACTTTAGTTAAGGTTAGGGTCCCTGAATACCGTATAGTGTAATACCCCTTTTAATCGTGTCCGCTATCACCTTTCTGCCATCAATCAAAGCTCTAGCAGACTGAAGTCTGAACTGACGTTACTGAGAATTAATTTGTAAACGATGTCCATGGATTTCTATCCAGAGAGAAAATATGTTTGTTATCTATACTATCTATGGTTTCTAATTTTTTTATGATAAATTGTATTATGTTGGTACACTGTCATGTTTGAATGGCGCTAAAAGCCAGTAACTGGTATTGAACTCAAATTTTTCCGGTCATACAAGTCCTCTTATTAGTTAAAAATGTTTTTGAACGAAAACGTTAACTTTATTGATTTCCAGTAATACAATTACTAATTTTATTTATATTTTAAAACGATTACAAAACAAATAGAGATAGAAAGACAAGCTTAAGTGATAATCAACGACTCAAGAATTGGAAAATAAGTAACGAGACGACCCGGAATTGACGTCATCAACGACGAGAAACTATTTCATTGGCTCATTAAAAAGGCTTGTATGAAAATGTTATAAAAAATAGTGACGTGATTGATTACCCATATATTAAAAGGTGTTAATTAATTTATTTTTTTCTCTCATTTTAAAAATTCAAGTTTTTTATAGCATTCGAATAAAATAATTGTAAAAGTAAATTGTTACCAATTAATAAACAATTACTTAGAAAATTTCAAATAGTTATGTAAAGTGTTTATATTTAAGACAAACCATTTCTAAATGTATATATATAATTTAATAAACTAAATTTATTTTATTTCAAATTGATAATTTATTTTGATTTAAGGTAAGAAATCAAACTTAGCGTGTATAATAAGAATTAATGAGATTTACCTTTTTATTCCATAAATTTGCTGTCTTTAAAATATCGTAAACAAGTCTAGAACTACAAATGTTTTTTTACGATAACAGTAACACGGCGGATGAAGATCTACCTGTTTCGTTGGAGATTACGAATTTGATTTCTACTACGAGACAAACGCTATGGATGATTTAAATTTTAAGATATCAGAATGAAAAAGATTAAGATAAATACATATTTAATGTTTATCATAATAATTTTGTATTAAGGAAAAATTAGGTCACATAAACGCTTTTTCAAGGTACCTATTGTAAACTAGCAGCACATCGCGGTTTCACCTGCGGTAATTCCCGTTCTCTTGGGAATTACAGGATTAAAATGAAATATAATATGGCCTGTGTTATTTCAAACTATAATAGATAGATAAAACTTTATTACATCGCTTAAAAAAGAAACAGGAGGTACTTACTTAAAAATTTTCTAAAAGGAGATGAGCAATGGAATTGGCGGCCTTATCGCTCAAAGCGATTTCTAATCTATCTCTGTGCCAAATTTCATCCATATCCGTTCAGAAGTTTTTAAGTGAAAGAGTAACAAACATCCATCCATCCATCCATACTTAAAATTTTTCGCGTTTATAATATTAGTAGGAATACGCATTTTCAAACAAGAAAGTTTTCGTGATCAATCAATCAAGTTTTAATACACATTTTAGAATGTCCCATCTCTAAGGAAACAAACGGATCTCATTGGTGCATTCGAACGAAACGTTCTATTTCTCCGAAGCTCTGACGCGGTAAGGATCGTTTTCAAAATGAAATTTGTTTAATTATAGTTATGTGAAAAAAATGACAATCTAAGTGTGGTGTAAGTGTATAGCGTGTTTTTAACAAAAAATTCATTTGCTTCAGATGAAACGTGTAAGGTCTTTTAGTCATGTTCCTGCGAAAGCGAGGCGAACTAGCATATTGTGCTGTCTCTCTGGTAAGTGCATTTTCTATTTAATTACCTTTATGTCTGTCTAATTTTTAATAATAGCCAATAATTTCTAACATGTAAATTCGTTTCGTAATAATACGTAATTATATGTGTAAGTAGGTACAAAAGTACAATTTCGAAGCGTCCATGTACGCGTCCAAGTCCATCATGGCGGCCAATTTTTATTTATAACCTATAATTTTGATTTTAAGATAATACATATTTAAAACCACATATCTTACATACTTTTATCAATATCATAAGCGTAACAAGTTTTGATAGGTTTATATATTTATTATTCCTTTACAATCATAGCGAACAAGTTGCCATGCGGGATGCATCGCTCGCTGCACCGCGCGCCGCCCACCAACGCGAGGCTTTCACTCATTATTTTACCAATTTAACAATGTTATGTAGGTACCTATAAGTATTTTGTTTATTATTATTCAACTACGGTGTAGACTAGGTAGAAAAATAAATCCGTCAGCGAGCAAAGCAAACGCCGAAATCTATCACAAAATGCTTCGGATTAGAAAAGGTTACATTTTGGTTCATGCTGAAACCTTTATTTCTATGTATTATTAGATAACCTAATCAATTATAAAAAACAAAACAAAAATTTATTTCAATCTTTCAAATGATAAGTCACAATGACACGACACTTATAAATGACAGTCGCGATTTCACATCTCCGACAAGTTCAAGCTTGATTTTCTTTTTTTTGTTCTATGGCATGGATTGACAGATTAGCTTGATTTGGTAGAAATTTTTACAAAGAGCAGGATAGATCTATACAAATAGACCATAAACAAACAGGGACAGACCTATAACAATCAAAATCAACGACGGAGCAGCAAACCTTTGTCAAGTAATACTAAATAGGGCATTTTGAAATGCAAATGAAATGTAAACTAACTGGTAGTTGACGGGACAATTCAGCAGATATAATTAAATTACCTTCATCTATAAACAAACGGGATGCGGCCGCCATTCCGCCCTGTCGCGCCCCGTTATGGTCAACTTTACGCGCGTCATTTACTAAGTCGACATAAAAAAGTGCATTTTGTATTTAATTTGCAAACAAACGTGTCCTGAAATAGTTTGCTTACAAACTAGGTACTAGGTAAGTACCATACACAGAATCACTGGTTACTTTATTATCTCATAATTTTGCTTAACACATACTTGTTCATAACATAAGGCAGTAAGGTTATGACGCTAATTGCATTCCAATGAATATTAGGTATCTCGGCTCGGTAGGAATCAACAGTTCCTCTGTTTTAAACAAATTATTATTTACTATACCCGCTTTGATTAATGTACAACTAGCGACCCGCCCCGGCTTCGCACGGTTTTATTATATGTATAAGCCTTCCTCTTGAATCACTCTATCTATAAAAAAACCGCATCTAAATCCATTGCGTAGTTTTAAAGGTGTAAGCTTAAATAGGGATATAGGGACAATGAAAACGACTTTGTTTTATACTATGTAGTGATACATATAATAGCAAAGTTTATACATACCTATTTTACACTGTCTTTAGCTATGCATTTTTGCATTACAAAGTATCTATAATATAAGTGAGGTGGCAAATGGTCAGTAAAGTTATTAGAAGTCAGTTCTTTGGTAAATGGTTGGTAATGACAATATTTTGATGATCAGGGGTATGTTCCCACAATAGTGGTCTGGTTTCTGTAGATTGATATGAAAAGAATTTGAAATGAAATCAATTAAATTCACTTTATTAATCACTAGCGACCCGCCCCGGCTTCGCATGATTATTACACATATTTACCTCTATAAACCTTCCTCAGGAATTACTCTATCTATTTAAAAAACCGCATCAAAATCCGTTGCGTAGTTTTAAAGATTTAAGCATTCAAAAGGACAATGATATAGGGACATAGGGACGGAAAAAGTGACTTTGTTTTATACTATGTAGTGATCAGGATAACAGTAGGATCAACCTTTAATTTGGTGCCGTTGGAACTGTCCAGTAACCTAAAAAAATGCACATTAAAAAATGTTTTAATGATGCACAAGCTGCAATACTTAATAACTGTAGAAATAAATACACAGTCCAAAAATTCTTATCATACTATATAATAATAAACTTAATAATTAGCAAACTCTGAAAATCCCAGAACGATGATCTTTGACATCACAGATTTATAACCCCATTTATATTATTACTAGATGCGCCCCCTCGGCTTCGCCCGCATGGAAATTTATTTCCCAAATTACAGAAATTTATTAACGCCTCCTAGGGGGTAGTTTATTGAATTACTTACTTTACATTGTATTTACACCGAATAATAAAATTGAGTGAATCAAACCAAGGAATAATAATTTTCCATACATTTAGCACCCTATTTAAACTCCTCAGAGGTTAAACTTAATTTTAATAGTCTATGTGTTTTTCTAGGTCCTAAACTATCTACATAATAAATTTAATTTAACTAACTTAAATAGCTACAAAGATTACTTATAACAAACATTCACACAGACTTTCCCATTTATTATAACTAGATGCGCCCCGCGGCTTCGCCCGCAAACCAGTTTTTTTTAAACGAATTTCTAAAATTTATTACACAAAGGTTATTTTGTTAAATAAAAAATACGTGTAAAATTATTTATTTCATACTTTATTTATACCGACTTTTGAGTTAATCGAACCAAGGAAAAAATATTTTTTCTTAAAAACTTTACCACCCTATTTAACCTCCCCGAGGTTAAGTTTGAAAATTTTATTAGCCTTTGTCTTATTCTAAGTCCTAAACTATCTACGTACTAAATTTCATCTAAATAACTTGACGGAGATTACTTATAACAAACATTCACACAAACTTTCCCATTTATTATAATAGTAAATTAGTAAGATGATGCGAGTTTGTTATAGGGATGGTAAATGTCAAACACAAGAAACATTTTTCTTACTTAATCATAACACAAACATTTGTCATTAATTATAATCATACTTAAATGTTTGAGTAGATGTTGATTATTAATTAAAATCTTATAAAAACTAATCAAAGTATTGTGTAAATGTAGTTTTTGTAATTATAAATGGAGGTGCAAGTAGGCTATAGGGATTAGGGATGGTGGAAACCAAACACAAAAACCTTTTTCTTATTCACAAACATTTTTCAATAATTTTTAACATACTTAGCTAAATGTGTGTACAGAGTACAGAGGTGGGAAATAGCAAATTACATTCACATTTTCATAAAAAAATTGACCAACCAAGCATCAGTATACTAAAGACTAGGTCAATATAATTATAGTCAGTATTTTAACAGGTTATTGTCAATAAAATCAGTATTTTTAGCCAAAGAATAAGTTTCCACCCCTGCATAACCGCACGTCACTACTTTGATAATCCGTGCCTGATAAGAACTTCTCTCAACAACTAATTTGTGATACGACAAAAAATTTGCTTCTGATTTTGTATTAAAACAAAATAAAGGTCTTTTTTTGTTTTTGGTTGGTGATTCTGTATAATAATAACTTATCATAATATTTTGTACTAGCTGCGTCTCGCGATTTCACCCGCGTTAATTTCCATTTCGTGGGAATTCCAAGATAAAATATAGCCTATGTGTTATTACTTGTTGTCTATTTCTTATTTTATGTGATACTAGATGCGCCCCGCGGCTTCGCCCGTTACCACATTCAATACTTGGTTGGCAATTAAATTATTTTTGAGCAATTTTTTAAGCTTTAAGCCGCTGCAAATTCAATTGAATGAATATCACAATTTGCTGATCATTTTTACACATATTACTGTAACTTCAGTTGAATGAATATCACGTAAAATTTTAGGATATCCATTTTCACATTAATTCCTGCCTGTTTAGTCATTTATGCCGACCGTAAAATGCAGCTCAATTTATTTTTTCCGTTATTATTTGCTGACCGTTTTAACAACACCGTTTAAGACCGCCGCGCCACCACCTTCATTACCCCCGGCCGTGCCCCACCACGTTACCACGTGATGAACCGACATTTAGCATGCGCCTTTTCTCCCGTGCCCGAATGCTTCCGTTGCCGCAATCACAATCAGCACTGCAACCACTGTGGGCCTGAAACCTGCGGCCTGCTCCTTACGGAAGGGAAAAAAGAAGAAACCCTGCGAACCACCGCGTAGTGCTTCATCTACGCCGGCTCGTGGGAAGAAGCCCAAGATTGAGTCGGAAGCAGTGTGGTACTACTCTGAGCAGACCAAGGCAGTGGAGGACTTTCTGAAATCGAAAACCGCATACTCGACATAATGTAGAGCTTCAATTCATTTATGATGAGATTTCCAACTCAACATCTTTCGACGTACATGAGTATTGAGTTTTGGCTGAAGGCTGTCAAAGTTCCGACGGTTCACCAACCAACTGAAAGAAGACACCGCCTGGCATCAACTATTGACAACTGACACCGTGATTGCGAAATACACGTCGCAGCAATTAAAACGTGTACCTACTTTTGGATTAGTACTAAAGTAGCCTGAAATAAATTTTAAATTTATTATTGTTATTAAATTATACCTCAAAAATAAATGGGTTTCTATAAAATAAAACAATATGACCTTTTGATTTTGCTGTTCTTAGTAGGTGCTCCTGTTTAAAAACAACTTACCATATATAATATATTAATTTTCATTACCAGGCTCTTTCCACCAGGGGGACGCGCGATATGCTGGTAATAATTCACAGTGTATAGCGATAGCAGTCTGCGCAGGAATTTATTCTGTTGCAAAAAACCGTAATTTCAATAGTTATGCCGATATAGATACCATTCTCCAGAGTGGTGACGCGTTGTACATGTCTCGAAAATTTAGATGTCCGCAGGGTACTACCTACCTTAGAACCGACGACTTGCCTACAGATATCCAGGTAGGGAACTTTTCGGCTCAAATATCGAATGTAGACGACTGCTGGGTCGCGAACGGGGCCTTCCCCAGTCCAAATCTGCCGGTATCCGTAGCCGAATCAGATTTGATGTCTATTTTAGAGTCGAACGTTTTCAATTCTGAGCACAACGACGACAGGGATAGTTATTTGTTCACCGGGCAATCGTACGCGGTTGCATTTTGGCGGCATAATAACACCCTGTACCTATTTAATAGCCACCAAGTAGGTTTAGATAACTATTTCGCGGAAAATGGAGTAGCACGTTTGTTTCGGTGTAATTCTTTCCGAGAACTGAGTAAGTTACTTTTCGTGCGTGGAATACTAGGTGGCGAGTATTCGATAAACCGAGTCCACGTTATTCGCGTAACCGACGCGAATAACGATGCCGGCAATCTTACTCAGTGCTCACAGACGCCGCCGCGGCTGTCTTATGCAAGCGTAGTTCGTAAATCACGGTCGTCTACTCCTACGTTACCGTCAACGTTGGAGATGGTAACGCAAACCCCACCGACGCCGGCGCGGTGCCAAACTCGCGTTAGTAAAGTAGAATCAGTTATCGACTGTTCTCTCCCAACTTTGTCGCCGTCAATTCTCTCGCAATATCTTTCCCTAACAAGGGATCCAACTTCGATGCTCGATCGCGTTTCTCCCTGCACGTCGCCGGCGACGCAATCTCAGTCGATACTTAGGTTAAACTCATCCGTCGTTGTGCCGTTTCACGATTCCGAATCGTCGCGATCTCCATCTATACTGCGTGCATCGCAATTAAGTTTTATTAGCTCAGAAATCGCAACCACGACTAAATCAGTACAACAAACCTCGCAAACCAAAAACACAAACACAAAAACTGTGGTTGCGATTAACGATAAACCAGCAGTCGTTCTACACAATATGTTTTCGGAATTATCCGTAGAAAATATTGAAGTCCCTCCGACTTCAACTAAAAAAGCTGGTCGACCCAAAAAAGTAACTCGCGGTAGGAAAAAAACAAAAGCAAATGCTCATTTAGATGCAGTCAATAAATATAATGCCAAAAATCCAAAAGTTAATCGCAAAGCCGTTAAAAAATATACTGCAAATAATCCCGAAATTAACCGAGAATCAGTTCAAAGATATGTACAATCCCATCCGGATGTACATCGCGATGCCGTTGAAAGATATTCACAATCCCATCCGGAAGTGAATCGCGAATCCGTCCAAAGATATTCACAATCCCATCCGGAAGTGAATCGCGAATCCGTCCAACGGTATAGCGAGCTACACCCCGAAGTCAATAGGAACGCGTCAGCCACGTACAACGAAACCAGTCGCAACGTCGACGTTTCGTTACGCGGGCATAAAACACTATTCGGGACGATGAGGGACGCCGCATTGGACGATATTAGGCCGTTTTCACTAAAAAAACCGTCTCTTTTGTCTCCAGAGACTTATGTATGTCCAAATTGTAATGCGCGTCTGTTTGATGAAGAGAAGCCTCGTAAACAATGGTGTTGCGGACAGGGTGCGTATAACGTACAAAAATTTGAGCCCATCACAGAGGACTTTTATGATCATCCGGCGTTCAAGACTAGATCTAGGGCTTATAATAATCTTTTCGCGTTTAGTGCTTCAGGTGCCGGTTTCGTCCAGCCGGCAGGACTTTCTTTTTTAAAAATTCAAGGTCGCGTCTATCACAGAGTATTTGATCTAGCGTACTCGGGTAGTTTGAATAATTTAGGCTTGTACATTCACGATGCGAGCGAACGTGAAGCACTAGCCTCAGGTAGACAACTCGATATTGAATTAGTTAGAATCATAAAACAGCGTTTGGACCAAGTCAATCCGTATATTAAATGTTTCGTACAATTGAGCCAACATCCTTCAGACGAGGCTTTTATTCAGTTTCAAAAAACCAGTCGCTCAACTCACGGTAATATTCTCGGTGATCCTGTAGGTAGAGAAATCGCGGCAATAATAAATACCGATAGGGATAATTATCAACCAAAATGTATAGCTGTGTGGAAAATTGGCGCTAGGAAACCACACACTGTAGACGTAATGGATCCGTTGTATGAATGCCTTCAATATCCACTGTTATATCCGAAAGGCAATACGGGGTGGTTCCCCGGTAAATTAGGTAATAATAATCAAAAAATAACTCAGAATAAATATGTCAGATGTTTGCTCTTATCCGAACCTCGATTTTCTGCATTAGGTAGATTATCAGAGGAATGGTTGGTTGATATGTATTGCCGGATAATTGAAGAGCGTTTAAGATACATAAAGAGTTTACAAACTCACAATACCAGTAACGAACTTAGAACCGCCCCGCTTCAGGAAGTTGAGATGTGTGTTGCAGCTAGGGATGAGGTTCGTGATGATGAGACGATTCAGGCAGAGGGAGGGGTAGTTCCGGGGCGTATCTATTTGCCGAACACTTTCACGGGGGGGCCGCGTTACATGAAAACTAAATATTGCGATTCGATTGCATTAGTCAGTAGATTAGGTAATCCCTCTTTCTTTTTAACTTTCACATGCAATCCTAAATGGCCGGAAATTCAACAGTCTATCAATTCTGATAGACCAGATCCCACTATTTGTGCAAGAGCATTCAATTTAAGGTTAGCTTCATTATTCAGGGATTTAAGATCAGGTCGTTGGTTCGGCAAGTTAGATTATATGATTCATGTAGTAGAATTTCAAAAAAGAGGTTTACCTCATGCTCATATTTGCTTTAGGGTGGCGGGTGGCGGCCCAGTCCATAATATAGATATAGATAAATTCGTTAGAGCCGATATTCCAAAAGAGTCCGAAGCTCAGGGTAGATTACGTAGTTTAGTTTTGAAACATATGATTCACGGTCCTTGCGGTCCACCGCATAGGACCGATTTGCCTTGCTGGGATGTTGATAACCGGAGATGTAGTAAATTTTTTCCAAAACCCGAAACAGCCACCACTTTTGTTACCGATACAGGTTTTGTCAATTTACGTAGAGACAGTAGTAATACAGGCATAATTAAACACCACAATAGGGAGGTAGTAGTCAATGATACCTTAGTCGTGTCATTCAACTCGTCCCTTCTTCTTAAGTACGATGCTCATATCAACCTGGAAGTGTCCACACAACGTACGGTTGTAAAATATTTGTTTAAATATATAACTAAAGGACAAGACGAGTCTCGCGTAACTGTTGTGCCTGAAGCGGATAATAATAATGAAATTGAGACATACGTGACGAAACGATACGTAGGCTCCAGTGACGCGGCCTGGAGAACGTTAGGGTTCGATATTTCGGCCCGCGAGCCGCCCGTTAAAAATTTAACTGTCCACCTCGAGAATCAACATTCAGTTTTTTTTAGACCAGGCACCGAGTTAGAATCAGCGCAACGCGCAACTTCAAATCTCTTAACTTATTTCAACCGGCCGGCCGGTGAGCAATTTGACGGATTGACTTATTTAGATTTCTATGAGCGTTACATGGTCCATTCGCGGCGTCCCTCGACAAAAAATACGGAAATTTTTGTAACGGGTAACGGTAAATTCGTTACAAAAAGACAGAGGGGTGAGCTCGTCGGACGTTTGTATTGGGTCGAACCAAACAGAGGTGAACAGTTCTTCCTCAGAGTCCTTTTAAAATCACATCCCTGCCGCAGTTTCGCAGATCTCATCAGACTTGGTGGTCCCGATTGTAAAACTTTCCAGGATGCTGCTAAATTTGTCGGTCTGGCCGATGACGAAGTCGAGTACGAAAGTGCTATGTTAGAAGCATCAACTTTTTTAACGGGACCGCGACTGCGTAGCTTTTTGGTACTTCTGGCCGTCAACGGAGTAGCTATAGCTTCACTTTGGGAAAAATATAAAAGAAATTTGAGCGAAGATATTTCTCATAGATTGGGCCTTAATGCGGATGACGAAAGAGTTCACACTTTGTGTCTCACTCAAATAAATAGAATGCTTCGGAAGCACGGTACGACCCTAACACAGCACGGTTTGCCAGAGATTGTAGACAATTCGACCGAATTAGGTAGGGAACGGCTCGAATACGATCGCGATTTATTAATAAATGAAGTCGACGCAACTTTAGCTTCTTTGTCCGCGGATCAAAGTGCTATTTTCGAATACGTTGCGAATCTATGCACAGACTGTAACTTTCGCGCCGCAAATAATACTGCTCTTTTTGTTGATGGTCCTGCTGGTACGGGTAAAACGTATCTCCTAAATATGATAGTATCTCACGTACGCGGCAATTTGTCAGGGGTTGTTTTGTGTACGGCCAGTTCTGCGATTGCCGCTCAGAACTACACAGGGGGGTCCACCGCTCATAGTATGTTTAAATTCCCAATAGAATTCGTAGACGACCTCAGCTACTGGTCCATAACTAACGGTAGTCAAAGAGCAGAGCTCATTGCGCACGCGGACGTGATCATTTATGACGAGGCCCCTATGGCACATCAAAATTTAATTAAAATATTAGATAGATCATTGCAGGATCTTATGAAAAATAATAATATTTTCGGTGGTAAAATAATCATTTTTGCTGGAGACTTTAGACAAATTCCACCTGTAGTTCCATCCGCGAAAACCAATTCCGACATTTTAAATGCATCCGTTAGGACTTTGTCTCCACTTTGGGAAAAAGTAAAAAAATTTTCATTAGTAACTTCGCACAGATGTCGCGATCGGGAATACAGTGAATTCGTTTTAAATATTGGCTCTAACCTTGTACCGAAAGTAAATTTAGTAATGGGGCAAATTCCAAATTTTGTTGATCTTAGTATTATTGATAGAGTAGATTCACTTGAGCAATTAATAGATTTTGTATATCCCTCCTTGGAGGAAGAGCCCGGTAACCGAGCAATATTATGTACTCGTAACGAGGCTGTAAGGGAAATTAACGATTTAGTTTTAAATAAATTAGAGGGGGAGTTAGAGCATTTTTATTCAGTAGATAGAATTGATACAGATAACGTTAACGTAGATCAGATGATTTTTGGCTCAGATGCTTTACATTTATTCAATCCTAAAGGTATTCCCGAACACGAAATCAAATTAAAAATCGGATGCATTTGTATGATAATGCGCAATCTTAGCTTTAGTGACGGTCTCGTAAACGGTACGAAAGTAATAGTAACGGGTACATCGCGTGTTTTGATTAGGGTTCGAAAAATTGGTAAACCAGAGGACTATTTCATACCGAGAATATTATTTAAAGCCCCAATATGTACTGGTAATCCTCATGATATGTTGCGTCGACAATTTCCATTGCAATTGTGTTACGCAATGACAATTCATAAAAGTCAGGGTCAAACAATAGCTCGCGTCGGTTTAGATTTGAGATCGGACATGTTTAGTCACGGTCAGCTATACGTAGCTTTAGGTAGAGTCACCGCGAAAGAGAATATAAAAATTTTAATGCACCCCGATAGAGTAATAAATGGCAAACCGTACGCGAAAAACATAGTCATTCCAGAGCTTATCTCATAAACATAAAATTACACATTGAGCGAGCTTCTCTCATAATAATAGATTACTCATTTCAGAGCTTATCTCATAAAAATATAAAAAAAATTCTTTAGGTAACAAATACTCGTAGCTTCCTAGAAATAATAAGAAATGTTCACCTCTGTCCGTCTATCTGTAGGCAATTAAACATACGACCCCTATACACTGTGAATTATGTAAATAGTAGTTTAGTATTTATTAGTAGTTATGTATATAAAGTAGTTTAGTATTTATTGGTAGTTATGCCTGTAAATAGAAAATGCTTTCTTAGATTAGTTACACGTCTTCTTATGAATCCGAGACTGTATTCAAGTTGAAAAAGTCAATATAAAATGTTTGTTGTTCCGCATCCCTTGATCGCTTTATACGCTTTCAAACCTCGATGCATCGGTTGATTGTGGTCAGATGAGTTTCGCACCTGACGCACTGTATGCTCTTTAAAGCAGTGCGAACGAAAAACTATCAATATAGATGGTGCCGTCCGGTTATCACTGCCCGACATAAGGGTGTGCTTGCGAAACGTTCGCCGTATGGATGAATTAGGTTCTCCGACCCATCTGTGAGGGCTCGTATTGCGTCTCGTTGCCGCGCCGGTGACAATAGGGGCCATTGCAGCTATAATGGGCGACTGCCGTCGACGCGGAAGCGATTTCCGCTGACCGCGCGCCGCCCGACCTGATGACAGCCGCTCTCCACATCGGCGGCCGCTGGATTCGTCTCTGCCGATGGCATAACGCCGCCGTCGGTCTGTCATGTAGAGCCCTAAGGAGGGCATACCTGGATTCATGGAATGGTTTGTGTTCATTGTTTGCGTGAGCTCCTCTCTCCAGTCCACCCTTATCCACCTTCGGGGTGGGTACGGGTGGGTACTCCCACCACATCTTCCAATGTACCCCAAAGCTGATAAAGAGGCGGTTGAGCCTCAGGGAATTATTAAAGTCAAAAACAGTTTAACAACAATTCATATATGTAGAATCAATACAATAACGATTCATATTTACTTGAACACACTCGTGCGAAAAACCCATGCTTCCAAGTTTCTTTCTAGAAACGGGTATTAGCGACTGGTTCTTCACGCCACATACGAGGGTTCCACTTCCTATCCAGTCTCTCAATTAAGAGGCTGAAGTTAGGAAGAAAACCCCCAACACTCTTAAAACAAGTTGTCATGTGCTTTTGACATTTCATTATAAACTAAATCAACATTTCTAAATAACTTTACTGTTTGCAGTTAACACTGAATATATTAAATTAACTTACTTGAATACTATTTCACATTATGTTTCAGTTAGATAAATAAGTTAAAGTTGGTATTTACTTCCAATGTATATTATAATTAATAATAACTTGCTATAGTATGTATCCACATTATAATAATAATAACAGTAATGTAACCTATTGACTGTAATTATACACTTGAATAAAATTGTATATTACCAATTCAAAAATTGTTCCAATTAGAAAATAAAACCTAACAATTATACAATTCAGAGAAAATATGTAATAACAATAGATAATAATAATTAGATAGATATGTATACAAGCTGGATCAATCAACCACAATCAAAATAACAAATACCTACATGCAAGATTCAAAAGACATGAAATTACAGCGTCCATCTCTTACCCCAATTCTATAAACGAAAAGAGATACAGCACGAAACAGTAACTGTTGAAGAATTAAAAGGAGAAAAAAAAATCACAGTGACACAATAATACCAAGCAAAAGATGTTATCTCGAATGCACTTTTAAGAAGATAACGACTTGAAGTATGTGCACCCAACAATAAAGTTGTTCCGAAATATCAACATAAACCAACTTCAACTCGATCTGACTGAATTTTTATGTAACATGTAACAACTTCTTCAGCAAAGCCACATAATTTGAAGCATCAGAGTTGTCATGTTTTAACAAGGTCATCGATACGCCTCAGCCATACATAAGATGTAACAACCTCTTCTTCGAATGAAAAGAGAAATTAAAACAAACTTTTAAGTCATATAAGAATCTTCAAAAACAGTATTCGAAACTATGCGTTGATCATGCTTCAGTGTGTGTATTGGAATACACAAATGTGATATAAAATCCTACTTTCAAAAGAATAACTTTACCTAAGTTCAGCGGATCAATTGAAACACAAGATGAAATATGAAGTATTGAGAATCAACAACATCAGGAACAGTCGGGATTCTGATCTTTATTTATGGCGGCCTTCGAAAATTTACCAAGAATGTAGTTAACAATAACACAGTACCTAAACTAAAAAGCTAAGTAAATGTATTTTTGTACAAAGTAAGTTCACTGATCAATAACATTGTTGTACAATATTGATATTATAGTTCATAATGTTTTCATGGATCTGTATTTTTATATGAGTAAAATCAATAAAAAAAGAAAGCAAAAAAAAAACATAAATACAAAGAACACAAATGCAAAAAAATAAATGCATGAAAAAAATAAGAAAAGCAAACAAAAGAAATGCATAAAAAAAGATAAGAAATGCAATAAAAAAAAACATGTTGAAAAGAAAAACAACATCCGTAACTTTAAGCAAGCAAATGTACTATACAGCATGTAGCAGTAAAGAATCATGAATCTTTTCTGTTTGTATAAAGCTATTACAATACTACTATTTTCTCAACAAAGTAAAACAATTGTATTAGTCTTAATAATAAATGGTACATTGGAAGATGTGGTGAGGGTCGAGGCGGGTACAGGTGGACTGGAGAGAAGAGCTCACGCAAACACTGAACACAAACCATTCCATGAATCCAGGTATGCCCTCCTTACAGCTCTACATGACAGACCAACGGCAGCGTTATGCCATCGGCAGAGGCGAATCCAGCGGCCGCCGATGTGGAGAGCGGCAGTTGGGCGGCGCTCGGTCAGCGGACATCACTTTCGCATCGACGGCAATCGCCTATTATAGCTGCAATCGTCACTATCACCGACGCAGTAACGACACAAAATACGAGCCCTCACAGGTGGGTCCGAGAACCTAATACATCCATACGACGAACGTTCCGCATGCACATTCATAAGTCGACCAGTGATAACATACGACATCATGTACATTGATAGTTGGCTTCTCAATGCTTTTCGGCCATACAGTGCGTCTTGTGTGACTCACTCATTGCATTCAAATGATCCATCGTCGTGATAACAAGTCGTATTTTGCGAACATTGCATACGTAACAACATGCCGTTTATATCGTCTTTTTGCTTGCTCTGTTTCAGAAGAAAACTATGTAGTAGTAGTATACGTAGTTAGTGTGGATTAGGCCTCCTGGGGATACCACGTTAAAAAAAACGCGCCATTGTCGTACCTCATGAGGTGGTGAGGAAATCGAATTTGATCATTGAAATTACATGGAGTAAGTTACCAACGTATTAAAACACAACAACACAAATTTTGTCAGAATCAAAGCATATGCAGAATACACAAATACACTTTCGTCATTCAACTGTGTGTGTTCTTATTTACTCTGGTAATTTGTTATCCTACAGGGCTTGGGATAGCAGCAAACAATGACAACTAACTGAGTGCTTGATGAAGTCTCAATGGTGGCGGCGGCGGCGCTGCGACGGTGGTGGTGGCGGCGGCGGCTTAACGACGATACGAAAACTGACAACACGAGCCCTCAAAATCCAAAACATTGGTAAATATATTTAAATCAGTACTTTTTAAAAGATTACATTGACACTATTACCTTACACTACATATTAAGATATTCTAAATGTAGGTAGCTCAACCACAAAATCGTATGGATACTATCTTCTTCTATTTAAAAAAGTCCATGTGGTGTCATCATTGGCAATTAAAATGAAGGATGCTGAGTTAATTCATTAAATTGAATTTCAGATTGCTGGTTTGGCTGCACGGACAATATTACTGCGCGCGCACCGACAAGTGCTCATGTCCACTACCTAACGTCGCCGCTTAATAGATCTATATGAAACTCAAACGGACCATACAAAGGTACATAAAATAAATTACATTTGTTTTCATACATATTTCTCTAACTAAAACTACTAACCCAGTTTCGCAATGGATATAAAATAGCCCATAATCGTTCTCTGGAATAAGTACAAAACCAAACTATGTCCTTGATAAATTTCATAACACATTTTGTGTATATTATTACCATCTGAAAGATGTTCTTCAGGTGATATTAATAAGAAAAATAATGTACTATTTCAAAATTTACAAAATTTCGCCACAACAATACAAACTTCCAATCAATCCTAAAACATATATAAGCAATATTGAGACAAAAAAAAATGTCGCTACTGAAATGAAACACTACAACAAAAACTTACTTCAACAAAAACGCCAATTAGTATGAAATATGCACAATAAGATGTTGAATATTCGTAATCATATAATTGGCAATTATTTATCCTACAGGGCTGGAATAGCAGCAAACTATGACAACTAACTGTGTGAATGATGAAAAGTCTCAATGGCGATGGCGCCGCGACGGCGACGGCGGCGGCGGCATCATCGACGATACGAAAACTGTCAACACGAGCCCCCAAAATCAAAAACATTGGTAAATATATTTAAATCAGTACTTTGTAAAAGAAATTAAAAGCCTGACACTATTAAAATATTCTACATGTAAATAGCTCAACCACAAAATCATGTTGATGCTTACCATCATAAATTGTAAATCCATTTACTGCCCAGCAAAATTAAACCTGCATCAATTGAAACCCAGTTAAATCATGAATTTGAATGAAGCAATCCTTTGAAAAAATTAAAATAAAGACTACTAAGTTAATCAAATAAATTAAATTTCAGATCTGGTTTGGCTGCCTGGACACTAAAAATGTACGACGTATTTCTGCGCGCACTGCCTCAAGATTGGTCATCTTCACTACCTAAAGTCAGTTCATAGATAGATGCAACCAAACTCAAACCAACAATGCCGAGGTAAAAACACTTTTCTATACAAATTACGACTTTGCAATGGATATAAAATAACATGTAAACATGTCATCTGAAATAAAAGCCAGCTTTTCTTACTAAATTTTACAAGACAGGTAAACATTTTGTACATAGCCAAACTACAAAATGTTTACAATATATTTCGCCTGACCAATACAAACTTCCAGCCAATCCTAAAATTAATTTATTAATGTCCAGTCTGTTAAAAATATACTTGAAATATTACCTAAGCCAAGAAGTTTTGCTAAATATTTATTTTTAATACCATTTTAATTTTGTTTCAGCTATTGACATCATTACGTGAATTCTGATCAAAATGCCACCAAAACCTCAGTGAATGAGTGACAACTGCTGGACGAACACAATTCATATTAACCGAAACGAGACAAAGAAATAAATATCATGCAAAGCTAATCCTGGTTAGTAAATAATAATATTGTTGATGTTATAAACGTTTAATTTATAAGATCGCGCTGCCGCCGCCGCCGCGCCGTTAGAATAGAATAATCCAATATTCATACATAGTTGTAATGTGGCAGCCTGTCAGAGAAACGAACGGAGTAACTGTTACTATAGAAAAAAACCCGTTTCTTGAGAGATGCATCATCAATCGTCTTACCTGTAATTTATTTTCAAATATAAACACTAAAGAATTAACAAATTCATTTGATACAAATGATCACACACATCACATACATTTTCTTAAAAAAGTTAGGTAAGCAGGTACCCACCAAGAAACAAACCAATAAAAAACCAATGAAATTTAACACATTTTTTATTATTTCAGATGGCGGATCTCAAATTCACATGATGCTAAAGCTGACGGAAACATTCAGCTTCTAT
Organism: Eupithecia centaureata; assembly: GCA_944547425.1. NCBI lineage: Eukaryota > Metazoa > Arthropoda > Insecta > Lepidoptera > Geometridae > Eupithecia > Eupithecia centaureata. The sequence goes on along the minus strand of OX155702.1, from coordinate 4,205,131 downwards.
TAAGTAGATAATAATTTAGAAAATATGTTATGTACTATGTATAAAATATTCAAAATATAGAAATTAGTCAACATATAAGTTTATACCAATATGTAAAATGAATAAAATGTTTAAATCATTCCACCTACTTTTTTATTGAAATTTAACAAATAACACTTATACAGTAGATGACAGTCTGACAGGCACGGAAAGAAGTTTGAAATACTGAATGCGCATTGCCCAAATGCAGTTAAGCTATGAGAGAACCCAAGATATGCCCACCTTTAGCAGAATATATCGACCACTTCACCGCAATCGCCAATGTAGGCTTGTAGTTACTATGAAGGTACGTGTTACCTACCTGTTGTAGCATACCCATTAATCTTAGGAAGAAACTTATATATGTAGGTTGTTGCAGATCTATCTAAGCTAACTTTAGAACCATCATCATCAACCCATATTAGTCCACTACTGGACATAGGCCTCCCGTAATGAGCGCCATAACGCCCTGTCTTCAGCTTGACGCATCCAGCATCTAGCTGTCAGCAGTCTGGCAAATCGTCATCCTACCTGAACAGGGCGTCCTACACTACGTTTGCAAGAACACGTCTACCCCAACGGTTGTCGGGAAATATGGCCGGCCCACTGCTACTTCAGCTTGCTATTCTTTGAGCTACCTACGTTCTCTAACTTGGGTTCTCTGTCAGATGTATTCATTACAAATCGTATCATTCAGAGAAACTTCTCACATAGCTCTCTCCATAGTTCGCTGAGCGACTTTGAACTGGTGGACCTACTACCCCTACCGTGAGAGTCCACTAGAAGAATTCAATTATTATTCCAAAATTATCTTGGTTTATAGTTTTAAAAGTAAATACAAGGCAATATGAAATGTGTAGGAAAGTGCTTAAGTCGCTACGTAGCCTACCTAGATAGGTAGTGCATAACTTTTGTGAACAAATACATGGAAATAAAAGTGTAGAGACAATGTTTACAACCATTTTATATTGAGTTTGAAAAAAGTATAAGTAGGTACTAACTTTTATTTTAGTTTTTAATATAGCACCACTTTATTAACTACCAACCTATTTAGTAATTTAGGAGAAAATTATGATCAAGTGACGAGTTACCCATCCTAATTATTGTTTATATACTATCCCTAAATTGCTTCTATTATTTTGCTACAATATAGGAATTATGTAGTACCTTTTTTAATTTAGAAGAAATCTTACATTCAGTCAAGGTGACCGTTCATTCCAACGAGACTTCAGGATAGCTGGTCAAATGATCCTATACTACGTGTTGTATGGAATTGCCGAAACACGATATTTTACTTCCCTCAAAGCTTTTAAACCTATATCCTGTACCTATCATATTATTATCATTATCAAGAAAATAAAGATGAAAAAAATATTATCAGATATTAGAACAAATTCAGTGCCTGATAAAAAATGCAGAGCAATAGTTCATGGCCCATGAACTATTGCTCTGCATTTTTTGTCAGGCACTGAATATGTATATGAATATAAATACTTAAAATCATGTCAATGCAATACCCATGATTCATGGGTATTGCATGATTCATGGGTATTGCATGGGTATGATTTTAAGTATCTACTAGCGACCCGCCCCGGCTTCGCACGGTTTTATTATACGTATAAACCTTTCTCTTGAATCACTTTATCTATAAAAAAAACCGCCTCAAAATCCGTTGCTGTATGTATATGTAGTAATTTATTTAGTGAATAACATAAAATAAATAATGCTGGACAAGCAGAATTATAGAATACAGAATTATCTAGCCCCAAGCTAAAAAAAGCTTATGTTAATAAGAGTACTAGATATATGTAAAGTAACCATATAATAACAAAACACCCAGGACCCCAAATAAATATTTGCAGATCGTACAAATAATACGGCAATAAAACCCATAACTCCTACGGCTGCATCACGAACAAGTAATAAAAGTATCTTCTCATTCTCCAACTAAACAGCACTACATATACAGTAAGGTAAACATACTGAAACAATAGACTGGAACTGCACACTGGAAGAGTAACAAGTAAGTAGAAAAACTATATAGGTAAGATTGAGGTGTACGGAGTAGTTAATGGGGCGCAAAGTATTTTTTTAAAACATACCTATATACCTACATTATTAATGAACTATGCAATAGTAGAGAAGGTTATAAATAGGGCTTGTTCTCAAAAAATAGTTGACCATTGAGTTCAGAAAATGTGCAATAAATGCACCCAGAATCATTATGTTAACATGTGTAAAGCGAACAAAGCGAGCCTTGCTGATGCTTCCGATAATTATGTAACTATTTATAGCGATAAACTGTTATTTATATCTAAATCATTTTTGCCTTGCGTCCCGCGACTTATCCGATCATAAACTACACTCTGTTTAGTCTGTGACCCTATGTAGGTAATGCAAAATTTTCAAATATAGCAAAAGTAACATAGCACTTTCAAGATGATCATTTTATATCAAGTTGTTCGTCACACTGCTACGCGATATGAGAGATGGTAGATGTTAATATAACAATAATATTATTTTAAATTATCTTGGCATCGTTTTAAGTTAAAAAACACAGTAATAAAAACTATGTGTATGTTTTAAAGTCTCTACACACACACTAAAGCTGGAAGCGGAACGGAGGCGAAGGCGTGCAAGTTGTACCTATTCTATTGAATCATAATCTGAAAGCCTACACACACACCGCAGGCGGTGGCAGCGCGCGGTACCTTATGAAAAACCGCCACGCCTTCGCCTCCGCTCCGTCCGCCTCCGGCTTCTGTGTGTTTTCAACTTTAGAAAGCTTATTTTTTTCAATTTCTTTTTTTTTTTAACTTCACCTCAGTGAAACAAAATCCATTTGTTGTCATTTGTGGAAAAAAATATGACATCCACACAATTTGACGGACGAATATCTAAGACGTCAACGGATGCTTGGATTACGGTGGACGAAGCGAATCGACACGCGTAGCGTAGACGAACGTGCGGCTCGCTTCGCTCGCCTTACAGTATAACAGCACACCCCACATATGGATATCGTTTTCGACAAACTCGAAACCGTAGATTACGAAAATAATGTCCATTTTGAAATCCAAGATGGCTGAAATTTTTTCATCGCGAAACACCATCATCATGGGTATCAATTTCGATGAAAACGAAGATGTAGGTTACGATAAGGGGAACAATAATTAAATAAAAATAACTATACACGACCGACGCGAGCTGCTCGCAGCTCGCGCAAATATAAAATACTAGTTACCTTATATATAAAATTCGATTACCACTCACTCACTCACTCACTCATTGACATGATTGTTCTCCCTGTTGGTGGAGGGGGAGGTATGGTTTTTTTTACGGAAATGAAGAGGGGAGACCGGGGTGAGTATGGGAAAATTCCAACTTTTTTGAATTTCGAACCCCCTCTAGGACCCCCCGGGGGTTCTTCGGCCGTGTAGGGGGGTGGGTCAGATTTTTTTGTGGGGTCGTATGGAGGGTTAGAAATCGTTGTGGGGGTGAAATTTTTTTGACCCCCAACACCCCCCAAGACCCCCCGCTTTTAAATTGCTACCGGATGGAGGAGCGATAGAGGTTTTTGGATGACGGCATCGTATAGAGGGTTTAGTCTTTAATCGGAAGAAAAAAAAAATTGACCCCCCCCCCATGACCCCTTTTTAGAACCCCCTTTCGTATCTCCCGAACGGCTCGCGATGGAAAAAAAAACTTTTCACAGTCGCGTAGAGAAGGTCGAACAGTTGGGGAAGCCAAAAAAAGTTTGACCCCTTTGCACCCCCAGACCCCCTTTTTTTTAAAAAAACCGTTTTTTGACCCATTTTTAGGGTTTTTTGTTGGGGTGGAGCATCGAGGCGAGCGAAGCGAGCCGAGATGCGACACCGGGAACCAGCACGGCGAGCGAAGCGAGCCGTGCTGCGTTCCCCCCGACGACCCCCACGACCCCCCCCCCTGTGCTGTGACCCCCCGCCGTTGCCCCCCCTGGACCCCCCCCACCAAAAAAATTGATATGGGTATCGTTTTCGACTAACTTGGGGGTGAGGATTTCGAATATGATGTCGGCGGGGAGCGGCGAGCGAAGCGAGCCGCGATCCGACCCAGCAAGGCGAGCGAAGCGAGCCGCGCTTCCCGTCACACAGCAAGGCGAGCGCAGCGAGCCGCGCAGTGTGACCGCATGGGTAGAGTCATGCGACGACTGCAACCCAGCAAGGCGAGCGTAGCGAGCCGCGCAGTGTGGTTGTACGAGTGGAGTCGTATTGCGGTGAGCGAAGCGAACCGCAATGCGACGACCGAGACCCAGCAAGGCGAGCGAAGCGAGCCGCGCTTCGTTTCGAACGCACGGGTAGAGTCGTATTGCGGTGAGCGAAGCGAACCGCAATGCGACGTCTGACACCCAGCAAGGCGAGCGAAGCGAGCCGCGCTTTGTGTCACACTGCAAGGCGAGCGCAGCGAGCCGCGCAGTGTGGTAGCACGGGTGGAGTCGTATTGCGGTGAGCGAAGCGAACCGCAATGCGGCTGCTGAGACCCAGCAAGGCGAGCGAAGCGAGCCGCGCTTCGTGTCACACTGCAAGGCGAGCGTAGCGAGCCGCGCGGTGTGACCGCACACCCCTCATATGGGTATCGTTTTCGAGTATCTTCAAACCGATAATAACGATAAGGACGTCCATTTTGAAATCCAAGATGGCTGACATTTTTTTATCGCAGATTCCCGACATGGGTATCGATTTCGAGCAAAGCGAGGGTGTAGGTTACGATAAGGGGAATAAAATTGCAAAATAAACAGTCTACACAACCGACGCGAGCTGCTTGCAGCTCGCGCACGCCTAAAAAACTAGTTACCTTATATATAAAATTCGATTACCACTGACTGACTCACTGACTCACTGACATGATTGTTCTCCCTGTTGGTGGAGGGGGAGGTATGGTTTTTTTTACGGAAATGTGGAGGGGAGGTGGGGGTGAGTCTGGGAAAATTCCAACTTTTTTAAATTTCGAACCCCCTCTAGGACCCCCCGGGGGTTCTTCGGCCGTGTAGGGGGGTGGGTCAGATTTTTTTGTGGGGTCGTGTAGAGGGTTACAGATCGTTGTGGGGGGTGAAATTTTTTTGACCCCCAACACCCCCCGAGACCCCCCGCTTTTGAATTGCTACCGGATGGAGGAGCGATAGAGGGTTTTGGATGACGGCATCGTATAGAGGGTTTAGTCTTTAATCGGAAGAAAAAAAAAATTGACCCCCCCCCCCATGACCCCTTTTTTGAACCCCCTTTCGTATCTCCCGAACGGCTCGCGATGGAAAAAAAATCTTTTCACAGTCGCATAGAGGAAGATGAATAGTTGCGGAAGCCAAAAAAAGTTTGACCCCTTTGCACCCCCAGACCCCCTTTTTTTAAAAAAAACCGTATTTTGGCAAAATTTTGACCTTTTTTTTAGGGTGGAGCATCGAGGCGAGCGAAGCGAGCCGAGATGCGACACCGGGAACCAGCACGGCGAGCGAAGCGAGCGTGCTGTGTTCCCCCCGACGACCCCCACGACACCCCCCCCCCCCTGGGAGCATGCGCCGCGATGCGACTACGGGGGCTTCAGGAGAGGCAGTGGAGGGGGAGTCGCAGCACGGCGAGCGAAGCGAGCCGTGCTGTGACCCCCCGCCGCTGCCCCCCCTGGAACCCCCCCACCAAAAAAATTGATATGGGTATCGTTTTCGACTAACTCGGGGGTGAGGAATTCGAATATGATGTCGGCGGGGAGCGGCGAGCGAAGCGAGCCGCGATCCGACCCAGCAAGGCGAGCGAAGCGAGCCGCGCTTCGAGTCACACTGCAAGGCGAGCGCAGCGAGCCGCGCAGTGTGACCGCACACCCCTCATATGGGTATCGTTTTCGAAAAACTACAATCCGATAATTACGATTAAGACGTCCATTTTGAAATCCAAGATGGCTGACATTTTTTCATCGCAGATTTCCGACATGGGTATCGATTTCGAGCAAAACGAGGGTGTAGGTTACGATAAGGGGAATAAAATTGCAAAATAAACAGTCTACACAACCGACGCGAGCTGCTTGCAGCTCGCGCACGCCTAAAAAACTAGTTACCTTATATATAAAATTCGATTACCACTGACTCACTGACTCACTGACATGATTGTTCTCCCTGTTGGTGGATGGGGAGGTATGGTTTTTTTTACGGAAATGTAGAGGGGAGACCGGGGTGAGTCTGGGAAAATTCCAACTTTTTTAAATTTCGAACCCCCTCCATGACCCCCCGGGGGTTCTTCGGCCGTGTAGGGGGGTGGGTCAGATTTTTTTGTGGGGTCGTGTAGAGGGTTGGAAACCATTGTGGGGGGTGAAATTTTTTTGACCCCCAACACCCCCCGAGACCCCCCGCTTTTGAATTGCTCCCGGATAGCGTCCCGATGGAGGATTTCAGATGGCGGGACCGTATAGAGGGTTTAGTCTCTAATCGGAAGAAAAAAAAAATTGACCCCCCCCCATGACCCCTTTTTAGACCCCCCTTTCGTATCTCCCGAACGGCTCGCGATGGAAAAAAAATCTTTTCGCAGTCGCGTAGAGGAGGACGAATAGTTGCGGAAGCCAAAAAAAGTTTGACCCCTTTGCACCCCCAGACCCCCTTTTTTTCAAAAAAACCGTTTTTTGACCCATTTTTAGGGTTTATTTTTGGGGTGGAGCATCGAGGCGAGCGAAGCGAGCCGAGATGCGACACCGAGAACCAGCACGGCGAGCGAAGCGAGCCGTGCTGCGTTCCCCCCGACGACCCCCACGACCCCTCCCCCCCCTGGGAGCATCGTGGCGAGCGAAGCGAGCCGCGATGCGACCACGGGGGCTTGAGGAGGGGCAGCGGAGGGGGAGTCGCAGCACGGCGAGCGAAGCGAGCCGTGCTGTGACCCCCAGCGTTGCCCCCCCTGAACCCCCCCCTACCTAAAAAATTGATATGGGTATCGTTTTCGACTAACTCGGGGGTGAGGATTTCGAATATGATGTCGGCGGGGAGCGGCGAGCGAAGCGAGCCGCGATCCGACCCAGCAAGGCGAGCGAAGCGAGCCGCGCTTCGAGACACACTGCAAGGCGAGCGTAGCGAGCCGCGCAGTGTGACCGCACGGATAGAGTCGTATTGCGGTGAGCGAAGCGAACCGCAATGCGACGACTGAAACCCAGCAAGGCGAGCGAAGCGAGCCGCGCTTCGTGTCACACTGCAAGGCGAGCGTAGCGAGCCGCGCAGTGTGGTAGTACGAGTGGAGTCGTATTGCGGTGAGCGAAGCGAACCGCAATGCGACGACCGAGACCCAGCAAGGCGAGCGAAGCGAGCCGCGCTTCGTTTCACACTGCAAGGCGAGCGTAGCGAGCCGCGCAGTGTGAACGTACGGGTAGAGTCGTATTGCGGTGAGCGAAGCGAACCGCAATGCGACGTCTGAAACCCAGTTCCCGTCACACTGCAAGGCGAGCGCAGCGAGCCGCGCAGTGTGACCGCACACCCCTCATATGGGTATCGTTTTCGAATAACTACAACCCGATAATTACGATAAAGACGTCCATTTTGAAATCCAAAATGGCTCAAGTTTTTAAATCGCAAAATACCCTCATGGGTATCAATTTCGAACAAAACGAGGGCGTAGGTTACGAAAAGGGGTTCTAAATTTAAAATAAACAGCAACTCGACGGACGCGGGCTGCTCGCAGCCCGCGCAGCACGCAAAAAACTAGTTATTATATTATATAAAGCCGGATTACCATTGACTGACTCACTGATTGACATGGTTGTTCTCCTCGATGGTGGATGGGAAGGTATATTTTTTTTTGCACAAAACGTTGGAGGTGTTCAATCGAACCTGGGGAAAAATCCTACTTTTCGAGATTTCCCCCTCCTTCCCCCTCAAAAGGGGGCAAACGCAAAGGTCGATTGTTCTCAGAAACCGTGATAGATGGAAAGAAAATTTTTGCGGGGGGAGGTAGAAGGGAGGCTCGCAAAGCGAGCCGACCTTCTACCTCCCCCCGAGGGGCCTCCCGCGAAGCGCGGCGAGCGAAGCGAGCCGCGCGGCGCGGGGGGCACCACGGGAGCAACGCTTTTTCTCCTCGATCGTGGATGGGAAGGTAAGTTTTTTATGGTACCATAAGGTGGAGAATTTCAATAAGAGTCTAGGAAAGGTTTCAAACTTTGAAATTTTCACCTCCTTCCCTCTCAAAGAGGGGCAAACGCAGAGGTCAAATTTTCTCAGAGACGGTCAGAGGTGGACCAAAATTTTTTGCAGTCGTTACTAGCGGGCAATAAGTTCTATCTAGCAGACCTGGTCCTCTCACCCCAGCATCCCTCCGCGCTGCGTGGAAACGGAAAACATTTCCGCGGTGCGCGATTCGACGAGATTTAGCAACGATGCGACGTCGGAGGACAGCGCGCAGCATCATATTCGAAAAATACAATTCACGCCCGATTTTTTGGTATCTCATACGCTCTCTAATATTGCGATTTCATTAGATTACTTATCATTTTCATTCCACGCAAACCAAAATGTCAGCGTTCACCGGAAGATAATGTAGCGTTACAGCAAGATACAGAGATAGGCGGGAGAAAAAGAGATAACAATAATTTCTCGATGTACGCTCGCACGCAAACTCAATGACAACTCGTATCTATTCTGTAACAATTACGTCATTCGTAGGGATTGCTCCAATAACTTGTAGTCTCTACAAGTTTGGACCGAACTTGAAAGACTTGAACTTGAGTCTTGAAAATTCATAAGATATATCTGATTTTTCGGTAATTATTAGGTCGTTCGTACGTTAAATAACTTTTTCCTACTATTATTCGGAAAGGTGGACAATTTATCGGTACTCCAAGTATCTGTCCTTCCCCACTTGCCATAAATGTACCTACTCTCAGTGAATACTATTAAGTTACATAAAAGTAATTACAAGGTTATTATTAAAATTAATTCATAGTAAAAACAAAATTTAATAAGATTTTCTTGTAATCAGTCTTTCGAGACCAAATTATAGTCTTGGGGTGTCACATCACTAGAAAACATAAGTGCTACGTTATGTTCGGCTTTCCTCGGGCTTCGTCGTATCGAACGAGGAATCGATCGGTCCGCAAACGATGGCACGGATGGCACTATTCCCCCGTTTCGAACGCTCGGAAGTGTGACGTCATGCACGCGTTCACTACCTACTTGCCAGCTACGAAATAATTTTATTCGATTCGATTTTCTTTACGTTGGAATAATCGGACTAAAATAAATGCAGTTTCTGGCTGGTAAATTAACAGTAACGTAATAAACAGTTATTATAATATTTTCATGTGTTTTAATTTGTTGATTACAATTTTTAAGTATTTAGGTAGGTATCTACATGAAAAGAATACAGGGTTTTTGCTGATGCCGTTTGATGCTGATGAGTAAGTATATTGAGTATTCCACATTAACTTAATGTAGGTACATAGGTAAAAAAAATAATGTATTAATGTGTCTATATAAAAAGCTTTCAAACAAAAAAAACTCTCTCCCGACCTTTAGTATACCTATAGTATTAAATTTTACTTGTCAAAGTGCTTATTTTATAAGCCTAAAGAAATAAAGATATTGATTTACTCGAACATTAGTAGGTATTGAAAATCAGCATCGATCAATGTGAAGGAAGGAAACAAAATAATTTGTTGTAGATAGATACCATAAGACTAAGTTGGTACACAACAAAAAAATATGACACATTTTTACACAACATAAAAATATCCAGGGCAAATATGGCCTCCACTCAGCGTTGTGCTGGATAAACACTGATGTGTCTACCCAGCGCTGGTTTAGTGAAACGCCACGGCCGTTGAGGGTGGTGTGTTTGTTACTATACAAATGACCAACATAAAAAACCGCGTAGAAAAGACTATAAAGTACCAAAATTTGAGTGGTTTTTTGAAGCTTAAACATTATATCGTTTACTTGTTAATACAAAAAAAATCAATAATATAATAGGTTATGTTGTGCTTGTGTGGGAGTCATATTTTTGTAAGAGGCGCCAGTCTCATAAAAGTCTGTGCAATGGTAGTTACCTACCTTCATTTTATAGGTCATTGGAGAGTAGTAAGTATAGTTACTTTAGGTCAAGCAAGGCCTACAGAGGAGGATTAGAGGAGTTCTTTGGTGTTGTATGGTCTGTCCTTTCCGTAAAGTACGAAACACACAGAAGCCGGAGGCGTGGTGGAGGCGAAGGCGTGCGAGTTGTATTCTATTGAATCATATGAAAGCCTACACACACACACCGCAGGCGGTGACGGCGCGGTGCCATAGGAAAAAGCGGCATGCCTTTGCCTCCGCCACGCCTCCGGCTTCTGTGTGTTTCGAACTTTAGAGAGAGTAGTTGACTTTGGAAGGATATTTTATGTAGCCAGGTGCCTTGTGTTCGTGCTCCCTTCCAGTTTTGCTGCAAAATCCCGTATTGTGTGGCAAACCTTACCTACCTATGTACCTACTAGGAAGCAAATAAATTTTACTACATTCACGTCGTTAATAATTTAGCAATTTTAGTTATCAGTGTAATGAAATGAATTTACGTTTAAAATCGATCAATAATCGATATCTCGTTTGAGAAATATTTAGGGCAACACTTTTTTTTTAATTCATCTCCCAACCAAATACAAGATGTCGCTTCGAAGTTCGAAATCTAATCCAACAGCAAAGTTTCATTGTTCGTTCGTAATACTTTAATTTTGCCAAATACAAGTATAAGTGTCGTGAACCTGTGTTTTTGTAGAAAGGATACATAATGAAGCGTTCCAATAATGGAGATGAGCTGATGCGAAGCCGAAGAAGTCGCCTAGCTTCAGAATCTACAATTTTAGCGGTTGCAGCAGGTGAGTCTAGCTTTATGAGTTTCTTTTACATTCAGCCCATCGTTTTTCGCTACATAAACAAGCAGCAGGAATGAGAAGGAGTGTTTACATCTAATATTAGAGTGTCGGGAAGCCTCTCCGAGCGAGCCGTGTTGGGCGGTGCGCGATATTCTTGTGGACGGTCTCCATTTTGTGAAGCAGAACAGAACCGTCGCCGCCGCCGGTGACGGCATGACCGGTGTACCTTCTGTGGTGGAGTTTCATCTCGGTTTGTGAAGGGCCAACAGCTGCGTTCTTTTTTTCTCAAGCCCGCCGCTTGAGAATCGATATGGCTGATTTTTATATGTATTGTTGGGGTTTTCTCCTCGTTCAGGGCACTTCAGTTATAGTTAAGTTGTAGGTAGTATAGTAACACCAAACCACTGATAATAGTTTATAGATTTATTCACAAGTTACACGTTAATTAGGTAATCTGAGCCGCACGTAATGTTTAGGTATAGTTAGAGACACATCGGCGCGTGGCAAAGGTTTCGTTACGACATATAGTTAAGTTTATAGCTAAGAAGAACTTCATGTCATAAGGAATTTCACAATCTAAGTCCCGATTTAACTGTTGCTGCCGGCTGGGGGTTGTCCTTCAGATGTTACTGTAGCGAAGGGTGCAATTTCCTTCAGTTCTATCTCTTCAGTTCTCTCTGGAGTTTTCGCAGAGGTTATAGTTGTATTGGCATTTTTCCTTTTACACGCAGTGAGGTGTTTTTTGAATCGCCATACTATGATTGTGACTACAATTCCTCCCTAATGATATACCATCAACAGTTTTGCTGGTATATCATTAGAAGTTCCAAAAATTGATTCACCAAACGATATGAAGAGCACATTCAAAATGATAAACATCATACTGCCCCAACTGAATTTGTCTGAAACTGAGGTGTACAGTCCCAGATCCAGCTACAAATGAATTCTTTGTAAAATATTTGTTACAAATGGTTTTGCTTATATTTCGGTATAAATCTTTCAATCACTCCGTGCACATAGCATAATAATATTATGAACTTACCTATAGAACTTGTCTATTGTGTATTCGCTAACATGTCAATTTTGAAAACATTTTTTCAATAATATGTCCGTGCACACAGCATAATTAGTCATCTACGTTCGAAGAGATGAGTTTTAGGAGATTTAGTTGGTGAGTTTTTATATTCTATACTAGGTCATAAGAAGTAATAAAGTGAATATTCTAACATTTTGAGTTTGTTAAAATATTAAAACTTAGATTTCTGAGCGTGGTGCAAAAGTTAACAATTAAATTTAGTTCAATGATGATCATAACTATTCAATTTTAACTGGATCATAGGTATAGTGTCCAAGCGGTCAAGATTTTAATTAAAAAATAATTTAAGTTCGGTGTGTATAATAATATGTTTATATGCTTGCGGTCTCTTACCAGAGAGTTTAAATTATTGTAGTACCTGCTTTATTACATCATTATGTAAGTGTATTTAGTATTTTGAAGTAAGTGCATGTATTTATGTACATACCTGTTAAAATGTAAGTTTTTCAGAACAGAAGCCATGTCTACTGTCTTTCGTTAAGTAAAATCTCTCTCTTCCGTGCAACACTTGCCTGATTTATTCAGTCTTAGATCATTGTGGATATTTTTATTTCCAGTTCAATGATATCGACAGTACCAACATGACCATGATTGTGTCTTTACCATGATGGATGTCGGATGGATGCCCATCGTCATTCGAGCCGAAACCCAGGTGTGTAACAGTATAAATTATGTATGATAAAACATTTTAATATGTTATTACATGATTGAATGGTTCATGTGATATCTATTAGATTAGGTAGGTACTTAATTTTTGATTAAAAATCTTAACAAAGACAATTATTAAAACGGAATATAAACAGATAGATGATATTATGTCAGTTGCCTACACATCTATTTAAGTTTTCCGGGACAAATACTGATGATCCCTTGTGAAAAATGTATGTCCATCTCGGGATCATTCTGTATATAATAGCAAAATAATCAGGCTTACTGGTTAACTATTTCTTTTCAGTTTTACCTAAGTCGTCATCATCAATCTATATTAGTCCACTGCTGGACATAGACCTTCATTGGAAATTGTTCATTGGGAATGAACGCCATAGCGCCCTGTCTTCAGCTTGACGCATCCAGCCCGCAGTCTTTCGCAGATCGTCATCCCACCTGGCCGAAGGGCGTCCTACACTACGTTAACCGAGTCTCCACTCAAGAACACGTTTACCCCAACGGTTGTCGGTTCTTCGCGAGATATGGCCGGCCCATTGCCACTTCAGCTTGCTAATTCTTTGAGCTATGTTGATAACTTTGGTTCTCTGTCGGATGTATTTCTATCCTTCAGAGAGACTCCGAGAATAGCTCTTTCCATAGCTCGCTGAGTTACCTGAGAAAACCAACCCTATTAGGAATCAAATAATTTGGTTTTAGTTTGGACGTCTCTTGGATCATCAGATGTTTTGTGTTTTAGGGTTTAAAACTATTGTCTGTTTGTCTCTCATCAGGTTAAAGCTCTGACTTCCGTGTACGAAATCCTTAGTGCGAGAGCACCTGCCCGATTTATTCAGTTTTAAATCATAGTGGATATTTTTATTTCCAGGTCAATGATATCGACAGTATCAACATGACCATGAAGTACAGCGACCGTGATTGTGTCATGATGGATGTTGGATGGACGCGCGTCGTCATGCGAGCCGAAGCCCAGGTGTCTAACAATAAATGTAATTATGACAAAACACTTTATAATATAATTACATCATCGAATGGTTCTTGTGATAACTAATAGATTAGGTACTTCATTCTTTATTTAAATTATAAATAAATAAATATATTAAAAAATATCAGTTGCCTACACATCTATTTAAGTGATCCGGGACAAATACTGATGGATGATCGGAATAATATATGTCGATCTCGGGATCATTCTCTCTAATAGCGAAATAATCATCAAAACCAGTTCATAATTGAAGGAAAAATCGACGTACAAACATAAAAAAAACATGTATACCGTAGGTAGCTGTAAATAGATAAACCTTCATTTTCCGAAGTCTGTTGCTAATTTCAACTATATTGGTACCCTTAGAATACTATTAATAACTTTATTTTATTGGCAATTAAAATGAAGTATGCTGAGTAAATTAATTTCAGTTCTTAATTCATTTCATTGAATTTCAGATTGCTGGTTTGGCGTGGACAAATAATAATGTATTTCTGAGCGCTCACCGTCAACTGGTCATCCTCTCTAATCAACATTACAAAGGTAAAACCTAAAACCGTTTTCAATAGTAATTACTTTCATACTAATATTTTTATTAAGCTACTTATGCTGCTTCGCAATGCATAAAAATAGCCCATAACTGTCGTCTAAAACACAAAACCATACTTTGCCTTGCTAAATTTTATTACACACTAGCGACCCGCCCCGGCTTCGCACGGTTTTATTATAGGGTACATATATATAGGTATATATAGGTGTACATTATACCTTCCTCTCGAATCACTCTATCTATTAAAAAAAACCGCAACAAAATCCGTTGGTACTTCATTCTTTATTTAAGGACCATAGGGACAGAAAAAGTGACTTTGTTTTGTATACTATGTAGTGGTTTTGTACTACCATCTAAAAGATGTTCTTTAGGTGGTATTAAAATTCAATTCAGGTATTTCACCACAACTACACACCTTTTCCGACCTTTACCGACCTTTTCCAATAATTAATATTGAGACAAAAAAGGAACATGTCCGCTCTAATAAATACAATTTTGTTTTATTCAGATAAAGGCAAGAAACGTGAATCCGTCTTAATCTCAGTAAGCGGCATCTTACATTTACTGGTCGAACGCGCGTCATATTAGCCGAAACATGAAATTATACAAACCTAATCCTGGTGAGTATTTATTATTTTGTTTATTTAATTCGATAGAATTTAAAATAGACACAGAAAATAGGTACTAAAAAAAGTATTCGTGAACGTAATCAAATTGTGTAATTACTATGTTGTATATACTCCCCACCCGTAAGTATTCAACTCAAAACATACAGGACATAGATTATCTTAACATTCTTAAGATTGTCAACAACGATGTTGACTGATGTTGAACTTCTTGGCCAATTAGACTTCAATGTACCGCGTAGAGTGTATTTCACAAAAAAAGTCCCTCGGCAACTGGTGGAACTAAATTTGACAGATTGCCATATGCTTCCTTCATTCGGTCGTACTACTACAGCGCCGCGTCCAGGGGACTTCTTTCGTAAAAAGGACTCTAAGCAGCTTAGACACAATCCCCTACTGCGTGTCCAACATGTTGGAACGAATTATAGACAAAATTCATTTATAGTGCGAGCGAGTAGACCTGTCAATGATTTCCGCAGGATATTGAACATTGACCCTTTCAATACCAGCATTAATAAGGCAAGGCGATGCATGACCCTCAACTTCTTTTGCACTTTATTAGTTTTACTTTTAATTATTATTTACTGTTTTTTTTTTTTTAATTTAATTTTATAAATTTATGTCGACGAAAAAAATGTTTTCACACTTATGTACGAGCAGCGCCGGGATAAAATGTAGCCTACCTATGTGCTGTTCCAGACAACAATCAATCTCTCTGTCAGATTCGTTTAGGGGTTTTTGCGTAAAAGAGTAACAAACATCCATCCATCTATCCATCCATACTTACAAACTTCCGCGTTTATAATATTAGTTGGATAATATTAATACGATAATGATTTTATTAGTGAATTCCTAATGATAGCTTTCTGTGTCTATTTTAAATTCTATTGCAATTTGTTAAGCTGATGGCAATCCGAATATTAATCAATAAATAACTGAGTTGCAGATGTGTCGTGCGATTTGCGAATTTGAATCAAATATATTATAAATTTTCTACTATTTTCCCTTAGACCAACTATTATTATTTAATGACAGAAAAAAAAAGTATAATGTAACATGCGTTCTACGCAATTCTGAATTTATGAGTAGATTTCCACCAACCAAAGCAGTATTTCAAAATAACAAATTTTTTAAATCTTTTTCAGGTGGAAGGTGCTAAAGCCGACAGAAGAATTCACCTTTTAGTTTATTTATTTACTTATTTTTTATTTAAAAGACCAACAGTTACAATAGAATAAGTTTTAAAGTACATAACTTTGAGGGTGACAAATCTAAATCGAGCTGTGCTGCGCTGTACTGCGCTGTGCTATGTTTGGTCAATAGAAACAGCGTAGCCTCGCACAGCGCAGCACAGCACGGTTAGTTTATATCCTCATTAAAACATTAGACGAGCGAGTTGACCAAACATAGCACAGCGCAGTACAGCACAGCACAGCTCGATTTAGATTTGTCACCCTTAAACTAATAAAACAGCCCTTAGAGGTATTTCTAAATAGAGTAAGAAGTAGTTACATAGAAATAGAAATATAGTTTAGTAATGATGAGACATTGCAATACAATGTATTGGAATGCATTTATATGTTCGTACCCAGATGTAAAACAAATATAAAATGATGATTTTCAGTCAGTCTACCTACCTTTTCATTGAAATTTTAGCTAATAATGATGCTTATAGGGAGATTTAGAATAGGTTTTACCCGAACCAATGTCCAGGACATTATAGGTATAAGAAAATTTTTTAAGATTGCTAAAAATCTGCAGTATATACCTACCAACAAATTTTATCTGATATAATTATGATAAGACATGATAATTCTCTTGAATTATCCGACTGTCCAGCTCTACGTAGTTACCTAAACATTCATGAAACTGATCAATGGAAAACAAATGTTTAGATTGCATAGATGGCGAGATTAGCACTATAGTTTCAATCCATTTTAGATAAAGTTGACACTTTGCCACGAGATATAGCATGAAAAACCTTTTTTTATTGATAGTTTCAATTATTTCGAAATAACTTGAAAAATAATAAAATAAATCGATAATTACATGGATGTTGGTGTCGAAATTAATATTGTCTTCACGGCCATAAAAACTTACCTATGTTAGGTATATACATATTGCATTTTACTATGAAATAATATTAATAATAACCTTGTAATTACTTTTATGTAACTTAATTGTATTCACTGAGAGTAGGTAGGTTTATGGCAAGTGGGGAAGGACAGATAATTGGAGTACCGATAAATTGACCACCTTTCCGAATAATAGTAGGAAGAAGTTATTTAACGTACTAACGACCAAATAATTACCGAAAAATCAGAAATATCTTATGAATTTTCAAGACTCAAGTTCAAGTCTTTCAAGTTCGGTCCAAAATTGTAAAGTCAATGCATTACAACTAAAACTAATATTTTTTACTTGTTCTACTTATACATATAATATATACATAGATAGTAAGTAGGCACTATGTTACTTGCCCAACAGCACTCGCAACACGCGATTTACATTCAACCTAATAATTTCTTGATAATATTTACGTTATTTTAAGCATGGAGGTAAAGTTTTGTTGAGGAAAGAAATTTTTTGTGATGTTCAGTGCGAGTCATTAGCTAACAACAGCAATTGTGTAGACTTATGTTAGAGTATAGAAGTAGGGCATAGGTATTATTTGAGATCAATGGTTAGGTACTTCATAAATAATGTTAAGTAGGTAAGTATGAATTAAATTAACCAACTAATGATTGACAGATTGGGTATCATGAATAACTTATAAATGGCGTCGTGAAAGATTATTTTTAAAAGTTATCTGGACCAACTAATGACGGACATGTTAGGTTTCGGAAACAAATGTTCGATGAGCATCGAGGCAAGCGAAGCGAGCCGAGATGCGACACCGGGAACCAGCACGGCGAGCGAAGCGAGCGTGCTGCGTTCCCGCCGACGACCCCCACGACCCCCCCCCCCCCCCCCCCTGGGAGACTACTCTCGACTACTGGGGCTTCAGGAGATGCAGCGGAGGGGGAGTCGCAGCACGGCGAGCGAAGCGAGCCATGCTGTGACCCCCCGCCGCTGCTCCCCTGGTTCCCCCCCCACCAAAAAAATTGATATGGGTATCGTTTTCGACTAACTCGGGGGTGAGGATTTCGAACATGATGTCGGCGGGGAGCGGCGAGCGAAGCGAGCCGCGATCCGACACTGCAAGGCGAGCGTAGCGAGCCGCGCAGTGTGAACGCACGGGTAGAGTCGTATTACGGTGAGCGAAGCGAACCGCAATGCGACGACTGAGACCCAGCAAGGCGAGCGTAGCGAGCCGCGCAGTGTGACCGCACACCCCTCATATGGGTATCGTTTTCGAATAACTCCAACCCGATAAGTACGATAAAGACGTCCATTTTGAAATCCAAAATGGCTGACATTTTTAAATCGCAAAATACCCTCATGGGTATCGATTTCGAGCAATACGTGGGTGTAGGTTACGATAAGGGGAACAAAATTAAAAAAAAAAACAGCCAACTCCACCAGACGCGGGCTGCTTGCAGCCCGCGCAGCACGCAAAAAACTAGTTACCCTATATATAAAATTCGATTACCACTCACTCACTCACTGACTCACTGATTGACATGATTGTTCTCCCTGTTGGTGGAGGGGGAGGTATGGTTTTTTTTACGGAAATGTGGAGGGGAGGTGGGGGTGAGTCTGGGAAAATTCCAACTTTTTTAAATTTCGAACCCCCTCTAGGACCCCCCGGGGGTTCTTCGGCCGTGTAGGGGGGTGGGTCAGATTTTTTTGTGGGGTCGTGTAGAGGGTTAGAAATCGTTGTAGGGGGTGAAATTTTTTTGACCCCCAACACCCCCCGAGACCCCCCGCTTTTGAATTGCTACTGGATAGCGTCCTGATGGAGGATTTGGGATGGCGGGATCGTATAGAGGGTTTAGTCTGTAATCGGAAGAAAAAAAAAATTGACCCCCCCCCCATGACCCCTTTTTGAACCCCCTTTTGTATCTCCCGAACGGCTCGCGATGGAAAAAAAATCTTTTCACAGTCGCGTAGAGGAGGACAAATAGTTGCGGAAGCCAAAAAAATTTTGACCCCTTTGCAGCCCCAGACCCCCTTTTTTTTAAAAAAAACGTTTTTTGACCCATTTTTAGGGTTTTTTTTGGGGTGGAGCATCGAGGCGAGCGAAGCGAGCCGAGATGCGACACCGGGAACCAGCGCGGCGAGCGAAGCGAGCCGTGCTGCGTTCCCCCCGACGACCCCCACGACCCCCCTCCCCCCCCTGGGAGCATCGCGGCGAGCGAAGCGAGCCGCGATGCGACTACGGGGGCTCCAGGAGGGGCAGCGGAGTCGAAGCACGGCGAGCGAAGCGAGCCGTGCTGTGACCCCCCGCCGCTGCCCCCCCTGGACCCCCCCCACCAAAAAAATCGATATGGGTATCGTTTTCGACTAACTTGGGGGTGAGGATTTCGAATATGATGTCAGCGGGGAGCGGCGAGCGAAGCGAGCCGCGATCCGACACTGCAAGGCGAGCGTAGCGAGCCGCGCAGTGTGGTAGCATGAGCGGAGTCGTATTGCGGTGAGCGAAGCGAACCGCAATACGACGACCGCGACCCAGCAAGGCGAGCGAAGCGAGCCGCGCTTCGAGTCACACTGCAAGGCGAGCGTAGCGAGCCGCGCAGTGTGACCGCACACCCCTCATATGGGTATCGTTTTCGAATAACTACAACCCGATAAATACGATAAAGACGTCCATTTTGAAATCCAAAATGGCTGACATTTTTTAATCGCAAAATACCATCATGGGTATCGATTTCGAACAATACGTGGGTGTAGGTTACGATAAGGGGAACAAAATTAAAAAAAAACAGCCCACACAACCGACGCGGGCTGCTCGCAGCCCGCGCAGCACGCAAAAAACTAGTTACCCTATATATAAAATTCGATTACCACTGACTGACTCACTGACTCACTGACATGATTGTTCTCCCTGTTGGTGGATGGGGAGGTATGGTTTTTTTTACGGAAATGTAGAGGGGAGACCGGGGTGAGTATGGGAAAATTCCAACTTTTTTGAATTTCGAACCCCCTCTAGGACCCCCCGGGGGTTCTTCGGCCGTGTAGGGGGGTGGGTCAGATTTTTTTGTGGGGTCGTGTAGAGGGTTAGAAACCATTGTGGGGGGTGAAATTTTTGTGACCCCCAACACCCCCCGAGACCCCCCGCTTTTGAATTGCTCCCGGATGGAGGAGCGATAGAGGGTTTTGGATGACGGCATCGTATAGAGGGTTTAGTCTTTAATCGGAAGAAAAAAAAAATTGACCCCCTCCCATGACCCCTTTTTGAACCCCCTTTCGTATCTCCCGAACGGCTCGCGATGGAAAAAAAATCTTTTCGCAGTCGCGTAGGGGAGGACGAATAGTTGCGGAAACGAAAAAAAGTTTGACCCCTTTGCACCCCCAGACCCCCTTTTTTTAAAAAAAACCGTTTTTTGACCCATTTTTAGGGTTTTTTTTGGGGTGGAGCATCGAGGCGAGCGAAGCGAGCCGAGATGCGACACCGGGAACCAGCACGGCGAGCGAAGCGAGCCGTGCTGCGTTCCCCCCGACGACCCCCACGACCCCCCCCCCCCTGGGAGCATCGCGGCGAGCGAAGCGAGCCGCGATGCGACTACGGGGGCTTCAGGAGGGGCAGCGGAGGGGGGTCACAGCACGGCGAGCGAAGCGAGCCGTGCTGTGACCCCCCGCCGCTGCCCGCCCGAACCCCCCCCCCCCCACCAAAAAAATTGATATGGGTATCGTTGTCGACTAACTCAGGGGCGAGGATTTCGAATATGGTGACAGTGGGGAGCGGCGAGCGAAGCGAGCCGCGATCCGACACTGCAAGGCGAGCGAAGCGAGCCGCGCAGTGTGGAGTCGTATTGCGGTGAGCGAAGCGAACCGCAATGCGACGACCGCGACCCAGCAAGGCGAGCGAAGCGAGCCGCGCTTCGTGTTACATTGCAAGGCGAGCGTAGCGAGCCGCGCAGTGTGATCGCACGGGTAGAGTCGCATTGCGGTGAGCGAAGCGAACCGCAATGCGACTACCGAGACCCAGCAAGGCGAGCGAAGCGAGCCGCGCTTCGTTTCACACTGCAAGGCGAGCGTAGCGAGCCGCGCAGTGTGAACGCACGGGTTGAGTCGTATTGCGGTGAGCGAAGCGAACCGCAATGCGACGACCGAGACCCAGCAAGGCGAGCGAAGCGAGCCGCGCTTCGTGTTACATTGCAAGGCGAGCGTAGCGAGCCGCGCTTCGTGTCACACTGCAAGGCGAGCGTCGCGAGCCGCGCAGTGTGATCGCACGGGTAGAGGCGCATTGCGGTGAGCGAAGCGAACCGCAATGCGACGACCGAGACCCAGCAAGGCGAGCGAAGCGAGCCGCGCTTCGTGTCACACTGCAAGGCGAGCGTAGCGAGCCGCGCAGTGTGACCGCACACCCCTCATATGGGTATCGTTTTCGAATAACTCCAACCCGATGATTACGATAAAGACGTCCATTTTGAAATCCAAGATGGCTGACATTTTTTCATCGCAGATTTCCGACATGGGTATCGATTTCGAGCAAAACGAGGGTGTAGGTTACGATAAGGGGAATAAAATTGCAAAATAAACAGTCTACACAACCGACGCGAGCTGCTTGCAGCTCGCGCACGCCTAAAAAACTAGTTACCTTATATATAAAATTCGATTACCACTGACTCACTGACTGACTGACATGATTGTTCTCCCTGTTGGTGGATGGGGAGGTATGTTTTTTTTTACGGAAATGTAGAGGGGAGACCAGGGTGAGTCTGGGAAAATTCCAACTTTTTTGAATTTCGAACCCCCTCTAGGACCCCCCGGGGGTTCTTCGGCCGTGTAGGGGGGTGGGTCAGATTTTTTTGTGGGGTCGTGTAGAGGGTTAGAAACCATTGTGGGGGGTGAAATTTTTTTGACCCCCAACACCCCCCGAGACCCCCCGCTTTTGAATTGCTCCCGGATAGCGTCCCGATGGAGGATTTCGGATGGCGGGATCGTATAGAGGGTTTAGTCTTTAATCGGAAGAAAAAAAAAATTGACCCCCCCCCATGACCCCTTTTTTGAACCCCCTTTCGTATCTCCCGAACGGCTCGCGATGGAAAAAAAATCTTTTCACAGTCGCATAGAGGAAGATGAATAGTTGCGGAAGCCAAAAAAAGTTTGACCCCTTTGCACCCCCAGACCCCCTTTTTTTTAAAAAAACCGTTTTTTGACCCATTTTTAGGGTTTTTTTGGGGTGGAGCATCGAGGCGAGCGAAGCGAGCCGAGATGCGACACCGGGAACCAGCACGGCGAGCGAAGCGAGCCGTGCTGCGTTCCCCCCGACGACCCCCACGACCCCCCCCCTCCCTGGGAGCATCGCGGCGAGCGAAGCGAGCCGCGATGCGACTACAGGGGCTCCAGGTGGGGCAAAGGAGGGGGAGTCGCCGCACGGCGAGCGAAGCGAGCCGTGCTGTGACCCCCCGCCGCTGCCCCCCCCTGGACCCCCCACCAAAAAAATTGATATGGGTATCGTTTTCGACTAACTCGGGGGTGAGGATTTCGAATATGATGTCGGCGGGGAGCGGCGAGCGAAGCGAGCCGCGATCCGACACTGCAAGGCGAGCGAAGCGAGCCGCGCAGTGTGGAGTCGTATTGCGGTGAGCGAAGCGAACCGCAATGCGACGACTGATATCCAGCTAGGCGAGCGTAGCGAGCCGCGCAGTATGGTAGCATGGGCAGAGTCGTATTGCGGTGAGCGAAGCGAACCGCAATGCGACGACTGACACCCAGCAAGGCGAGCGAAGCGAGCCGCGCTTCCCGTGACACTGCAAGGCGAGCGTAGCGAGCCGCGCAGTGTGACCGCAGTGTGGAGTCGTATTGCGGTGAGCAAAGCGAACCGCAATGCGATGACCGAGACCCAGCAAGGCGAGCGAAGCGAGCCGCGCTTCCCGTCACACTGCAAGGCGAGCGTAGCGAGCCGCGCAGTGTGACCGCAGTGTGGAGTCGTATTGCGGTGAGCGAAGCGAACCGCAATGCGACGACCGAGACCCAGCAAGGCGAGCGAAGCGAGCCGCGCTTCCCGTCACACTGCAAGGCGAGCGTAGCGAGCCGCGCAGTGTGACCGCACACCCCTCATATGGGTATCGTTTTCGAATAACTACAACCCAATAATTACGATAAAGACGTCCATTTTGAAATCCAAAATGGCTAAAGTTTTGACATTACAAAATACCATCATGGGTATCGATTTCGAGCAATACGTGGGTGTAGGTTACGAAAAGGGGTTCTAAATTTAAAAAAAAACAGCATACACAACCGACGCGGGCTGCTCGCAGCCCGCGCAGCACGCAAAAAACTAGTTACCTTATATATAAAATTCGATTACCACTCACTCACTCACTCACTCATTGACATGATTGTTCTCCCTGTTGGTGGATGGGGAGGTATGGTTTTTTTTACGGAAATGTAGAGGGGAGACCGGGGTGAGTCTGGGAAAATTCCAACTTTTTTAAATTTCGAACCCCCTCTAGGACCCCCCGGGGGTTCTTCGGCCGTGTAGGGGGGTGGGTCAGATTTTTTTGTGGGGTCGTGTAGAGGGTTAGAAACCATTGTGGGGGGTGAAATTTTTTTGACCCCCAACACCCCCCGAGACCCCCCGCTTTTGAATTGCTACCGGATTGAGGAGCGATAGAGGGTTTTGGATGGCGGGACCGTATAGAGGGTTTAGTCTCTAATCGGAAGAAAAAAAAAATTGACCCCCCCCCATGACCCCTTTTTAGACCCCCCTTTCGTATCTCCCGAACGGCTCGCGATGGAAAAAAAATCTTTTCACAGTCACGTAGAGGAGGACAAATAGTTGCGGAAGCCAAAAAAAGTTTGACCCCTTTGCACCCCCAGACCCCCTTTTTTTCAAAAAAACCGTTTTTTGACCCATTTTTAGGGTTTTTTTTTGGGGTGGAGCATCGAGGCGAGCGAAGCGAGCCGAGATGCGACACCGGGAACCAGCACGGCGAGCGAAGCGAGCCGTGCTGCGTTCCCCCCGACGACCCCCACGACCCCCCCCCCCCCTGGGAGCATCGTGGCGAGCGAAGCGAGCCGCGATGCGACTACGGGGGCTCCAGGAGGGGCAGCGGGAGGGGGAGTCGCAGCATGGCAAGCGAAGCGAGCCGTGCTGTGACCCCC
Organism: Eupithecia centaureata; assembly: GCA_944547425.1. NCBI lineage: Eukaryota > Metazoa > Arthropoda > Insecta > Lepidoptera > Geometridae > Eupithecia > Eupithecia centaureata. The sequence goes on along the minus strand of OX155702.1, from coordinate 4,181,138 downwards.
CGCCGCTGCCCCCCCTGGACCCCCCCCCACCAAAAAAATTGATATGGGTATCGTTTTCGCCTAACTTGGGGGTGAGGATTTCGAATATGATGTCGGCGGGGAGCGGCGAGCGAAGCGAGCCGCAATGCGATGACTGACACCCAGCAAGGCGAGCGAAGCGAGCCGAGCTTCGAGTCACACTGCAAGGCGAGCGTAGCGAGCTGCGCAGTGTGACTGCATGGGTAGAGTCGTATTGCGGTGAGCGAAGCGAACCGCAATGCGACGTCTGACACCCAGCAAGGCGAGCGAAGCGAGCCGCGCTTCCCATCACACTGCAAGGCGAGCGTAGCGAGCCGCGCAGTGTGGTAGTACGAGCGGAGTCGTATTGCGGTGAGCGAAGCGAACCGCAATGTGACGACCGAGACCCAGCAAGGCGAGCGAAGCGAGCCGCGCTTCCCGTCACACTGCAAGGCGAGCGTAGCGAGCCGCGCAGTGTGGTAGTACGAGCGGAGTCGTATTGCGGTGAGCGAAGCGAACCGCAATGCGACGACCGAGACCCAGCAAGGCGAGCGAAGCGAGCCGCGCTTCCCGTCACACTGCAAGGCGAGCGTAGCGAGCCGCGCAGTGTGACGGGACCGCACACCCGTCATATGGGTATCGTTTTCGAATAACTACAACCCGAAAATTACGATAAAGACGTCCATTTTGAAATCCAAAATGGCTCAAGTTTTTAAATCGCAAAATACCCTCATGGGTATCGATTTCGAGCAATACGTGGGTGTAGGTTACGAAAAGGGGTTCTAAATTTAAAATAAACAGCAACTCGACGGACGCGGGCTGCTCGCAGCCCGCGCAGCACGCAAAAAACTAGTTACCTTATATATAAAATTCGATTACCACTCACTGACTCACTCACTCACTGACATGATTGTTCTCCCTGTTGGTGGATGGGGAGGTATGGTTTTTTTTACGGAAATGTAGAGGGGAGGTGGGGGTGAGTCTGGGAAAATTCCAACTTTTTTAAATTTCGAACCCCCTCCATGACCCCCCGGGGGTTCTTCGGCCGTGTAGGGGGATGGGTCAGATTTTTTTGTGGGGTCGTGTAGAGGGTTAAAAACCATTGTGGGGGGTGAAATTTTTTTGACCCCCAACACCCCCCGAGACCCCCCGCTTTTGAATTGCTCCCGGATGGAGGAGCGATGGAGGATTTCGGATGGCGGGATCGTATAGAGGGTTTAATCTCTAATCGAAAGAAAAAAAAAATCGACCCCCCCCCATGACCCCTTTTTTGAACCCCCTTTCGTATCTCCCGAACGGCTCGCGATGGAAAAAAAATCTTTTCGCAGTCGCGTAGAGCAGTACGAATAGTTGCGGAAGCCAAAAAAAGTTTGACCCATTTGCACCCCCAGACCCCCTTTTTTTGAAAAAAAACCGTTTTTTGACCCATTTTTAGGGTTTTTTTTGGGGTGGAGCATCGAGGCGAGCGAAGCGAGCCGAGATGCGACACCGGGAACCAGCACGGCGAGCGAAGCGAGCGTGCTGCGTTCCCCCCGTTGACCCCCCCGACCCCCCCTCCCCCCTGGGAGCATCGCGGCGAGCGAAGCGAGCCGCGATGCGACTACGGGGGCTCCAGGAGGGGCAGCGGAGGGGGAGTCGCAGCACGGTGAGCGAAGCGAGCCGTGCTGTGACCCCCCGCCGCTGCCCCCCCTGGAACCCCCCCACCAAAAATATTTATATGGGTATCGTTTTCGACTAACTCGGGGGTGAGGATTTCGAATATGATGTCGGCGGGGAGCGGCGAGCGAAGCGAGCCGTGATCCGACCCAGCAAGGCGAGCGTAGCGAGCCGCGCAGTGTGGTAGTACGAGTGGAGTCGTATTGCGGTAAGCGAAGCGAACCGCAATGCGACGACCGAGACCCAGCAAGGCGAGCGAAGCGAGCCGCGCTTCGTTTCACACTGCAAGGCGAGCGTAGCGAGCCGCGCAGTGTGAACGCACAGGTAGAGTCGTATTGCGGTGAGCGAAGCGAACCGCAATGCGACGACTGAAACCCAGCAAGGCGAGCGAAGCGAGCCGCGCTTCCCGTCACAAGTGCAAGGCGAGCGTAGCGAGCCACGCAGTGTGGTAGTACGAGTGGAGTCGTGTTGCGGTGAGCGAAGCGAACCGCTATGCGACGACCGAGACTCAGCAAGGCGAGCGAAGCGAGCCGCGCTTCCCGTCACACTGCAAGGCGAGCGTAGCGAGCCGCGCAGTGTGACCGCTCACTCCTCATATGGGTATCGTTTTCGAATAACTACAACCCGATAATTACGATAAAGACGTCCATTTTGAACTCCAAAATGGCTAAAGTTTTTAAATCGCAAAATACCCTCATGGGTATCAATTTCGAACAAAACGAGGGTGTAGGTTACGAAAAGGGGTTCTAAATTTAAAATAAACAGCAACTCGACGGACGCGGGCTGCTCGCAGCCCGCGCAGCACGCAAAAAACTAGTTACCTTATATATAAAATTCGATTACCACTCACTGACTCACTCACTGACTCACTGACACGATTGTTCTCCCTGTTGGTGGAGGGGGAGGTATGGTTTTTTTTACGGAAACGTGTAGGGGAGGTGGGGGTGAGTCTGGGAAAATTCCAACTTTTTTAAATTTCGAACCCCCTCCATGACCCCCCGGGGGTTCTTCGGCCGTGTAGGGGGGTGGGTCAGATTTTTTTGTGGGGTCGTGTAGAGGGTTAGAAACCATTGTGGGGGGTGAAATTTTTTTGACCCCCAACACCCCCCGAGACCCCCCGCTTTTGAATTGCTACCGGATGGAGGAGCGATAGAGAGTTTTGGATGGCGGTATCGTATAGAGGGTTTAGTCTTTAATCGGAAGAAAAAAAAAATTGACCCCCCCCCATGACCCCTTTTTTGAACCCCCTTTCGTATCTCCCGAACGGCTCGCGATGGAAAAAAAATCTTTTCGCCACCCCGTAGGGGAGGACGAATAGTTGCGGAAGCCAAAAAAAGTTTGACCCCTTTGCACCCCCAGACCCCCTTTTTTTAACAAAAACCGTTTTTTGACCCATTTTTAGGCTTTTTTTTGGGGTGGAGCATCGAGGCGAGCGAAGCGAGCCGAGATGCGACACCGGGAACCAGCACGGCGAGCGAAGCGAGCGTGCTGCGTTCCCCCCGACGACCCCCACGACCCCCCCCCCCCCCCCTGGGAGCATCGCGGCGAGCGAAGCGAGCCGCGATGCGACTACGGGGGCTTCAGGAGAGGCAGCAGAGGGGGAGTCGCAGCACGGCGAGCGAAGCGAGCCGTGCTGTGACCCCCCGCCGCTGCCCCCCCTGGAACCCCCCCACCAAAAAAATTGATATGGGTATCGTTTTCGACTAACTCGGGGGTGCTGATTTTGAATATGATGTAGGCGGGGAGCGGCGAGCGAAGCGAGCCGCGATCCAACCCAGCAAGGCGAGCGAAGCGAGCCGCGCCTCGAGACACACTGCAAGGCGAGCGTAGCGAGCCGCGCAGTGTGACCGCGCGGGTAGAGTCGTATTGCAGTGAGCGAAGCGAACCGCAATGCGACGACTGAAACCCAGCAAGGCGAGCGAAGCGAGCCGCGCTTCGTGTCACACTGCAAGGCGAGCGTAGCGAGCCGCGCAGTGTGTTAGAACGAGTGGAGTCGTATTGCGGTGAGCGAAGCGAACCGCAATGCGACGACCGAGACCCAGCAAGGCGAGCGAAGCGAGCCGCGCTTCGTTTCACACTGCAAGGCGAGCGTAGCGAGCCGCGCAGTGTGGTAGAACGAGTGGAGTCGTATTGCGGTGAGCGAAGCGAACCGCAATGCGACGACTGAAACCTAGCAAGGCGAGCGAAGCGAGCCGCGCTTCGTCTCACACTGCAAGGCGAGCGTAGCGAGCCGCGCAGTGTGGTAGTACGAGTGGAGTCGTATTGCGGTGAGCGAAGCGAACCGCAATGCGACGACCGAGACCCAGCAAGGCGAGCGAAGCGAGCCGCGCTTCCCGTCACACTGCAAGGCGAGCGTAGCGAGCCGCGCAGTGTGACCGCACACCCCTCATATGGGTATCGTTTTCGAATAACTCTAACCCGTAGACTACGAAAAAGACGTCCATTTTGAAATCCAAAATGGCTCAAGTTTTTAAATCGCAAAATACCCTCATGGGTATCGATTTCGAGCAATACGTGGGTGTAGGTTACGAAAAGGGGTTCTAAATTTAAAAAAAAAACAGCATACACAACCGACGCGGGCTGCTCGCAGCCCGCGCAGCACGCAAAAAACTAGTTACCTTATATATAAAATTCGATTACCACTGACTCACTCACTGACATGATTGTTCTCCCTGTTGGTGGATGGGGAGGTATGGTTTTTTTTACGGAAATGTAGAGGGGAGACCGGGGTGAGTCTGGGAAAATTCCAACTTTTTTAAATTTCGAACCCCCTCTAGAACCCCCCGGGGGTTCTTCGGCCGTGTAGGGGGGTGGGTCAGATTTTTTTGTGGGGTCGTGTAGAGGGTTAGAAACCATTGTGGGGGGTGAAATTTTTTTGACCCCCAACACCCCCCGAGACCCCCCGCTTTTGAATTGCTACCGGATGGAGGAGCGATAGAGGGTTTTGAATGACGGCATCGTATAGAGGGTTCAGTCCTTAATCGGAAGAAAAAAAAAATTGACCCCCCCCCATGCCCCCTTTTAGACCCCCCTTTCGTATCTCCCGAACGGCTCGCGATGGAAAAAAAATCTTTTCACAGTCGCATAGAGGAAGACGAATAGTTGCGGAAGCTAAAAAAAGTTTGACCCCTTTGCACCCCCAGACCCCCTTTTTTTACAAAAAACCGTTTTTTGACCCATTTTTAGGGTTTTTTTTGGGGTGGAGCATCGAGGCGAGCGAAGCGAGCCGAGATGCGACACCGGGAACCAGCACGGCGAGCGAAGCGAGCGTGCTGCGTTCCCCCGACGACCCCCACGACCCCCCCCCCCCCCCCCCCCCCCTTGGAGACGGCGACTAGGGGGCTCCAGGAGGGGCAGCGGAGGGGGAGTCGCAGCACGGCGAGCGAAGCGAGCCGTGCTGTGACCCCCCGCCGCTGCCCCTCCTGGAACCCCCCCACCAAAAAAATTGATATGGGTATTTTTTTCGACTAACTCGGGGGTGAGGATTTCGAATATGATGTCGGCGGGGAGCGGCGAGCGAAGCGAGCCGCGATCCGACCCAGCAAGGCGAGCGAAGCGAGCCGCGCTTCGTTTCACACTGCAAGGCGAGCGTAGCGAGCCGCGCAGTGTGGTAGTACGACTGGAGTCGTATTGCGGTGAGCGAAGCGAACCGCAATGCGACGACCGAGACCCAGCAAGGCGAGCGAAGCGAGCCGCGCTTCCCGTCACACTGCAAGGCGAGCGTAGCGAGCCGCGCAGTGTGGTAGCATGGGCAGAGTCGTATTGCGGTGAGCGAAGCGAACCGCAATGCGACGACTGACACCCAGCAAGGCGAGCGAAGCGAGCCGCGCTTCGTGTCACACTGCAAGGCGAGCGTAGCGAGCCGCGCAGTGTGACCGCACACCCCTCATATGGGTATCGTTTTCGAATAACTCCAACCCGACAAGTACGATAAAGACGTCCATTTTGAAATCCAAAATGGCTGACATTTTTACATCGCAGATTTCCGACATGGGTATCGATTTCGAGCAATACGTGGGTGTAGGTTACGATAAGGGGAACAAAATTAAAAAAAAATAAACAGCAACTCGACGGACGCGGGCTGCTCGCAGCCCGCGCAGCACGCAAAAAACTAGTTACCTTATATATAAAATTCGATTACCACTGACTCACTCACTGACTCACTGACATGATTGTTCTCCCTGTTGGTGGATGGGGAGGTATGGTTTTTTTTACGGAAATGTAGAGGGGAGGTGGGGGTGAGTCTGGGAAAATTCCAACTTTTTTAAATTTCGAACCCCCTCTAGGACCCCCCGGGGGTTCTTCGGCCGTGTAGGGGGGTGGGTCAGATTTTTTTGTGGGGTCGTATGGAGGGTTACAAATCGTTTTAGGGGGTGAAATTTTTTTGACCCCCAACACCCCCCGAGACCCCCCGCATTTAAATTGCTACCGGATAGCGTCCCGATGGAGGATTTCGGATGGCGGGATCGTATAGAGGTTTTAGTCTCTAATCGGAAGAAAAAAAAAATTGACCCCCCCCCCCATGACCCCTTTTTAGACCCCCCTTTCGTATCTCCCGAACGGCTCGCGATGGAAAAAAAATCTTTTCGCAGTCGCGTAGAAGAGGACGAATAGTTGCGGAAGCTAAAAAAAGTTTGACCCCTTTGCACCCCCAGACCCCCTTTTTTTTGAAAAAACCGTTTTTTGACCCATTTTTAGGGTTTTTTTTGGGGTGGAGCATAGAGGCGAGCGAAGCGAGCCGAGATGCGACACCGGGAACCAGCACGGCGAGCGAAGCGAGCCGTGCTGCGTTCCCCCCGACGACCCCCCCTCCCCCCCCCCCCCCCTCCCCCCTGGGAGCATCGTGGCGAGCGAAGCGAGCCGCGATGCGACTACGGGGGCTCCAGGAGGGGCAGCGGAGTCGCAGCACGGCGAGCGCAGCGAGCCGTGCTGTGACCCCCCGCCGCTGACCCCCTGGACCCCCCCCCACCAAAAAAATCGATATGGGTATCGTTTTCGACTAACTTGGGGGTGAGGATTTCGAACATGATGTCGGCGGGGAGCGGCGAGCGAAGCGAGCCGCGATCCGACACTGCAAGGCGAGCGTAGCGAGCCGCGCAGTGTGGTAGCATGAGCGGAGTCGTATTGCGGTGAGCGAAGCGAACCGCAATACGACGACCGCGACCCAGCAAGGCGAGCGAAGCGAGCCGCGCTTCGAGTCACACTGCAAGGCGAGCGCAGCGAGCTGCGCAGTGTGGTAGCATGGGCAGAGTCGTATTGCGGTGAGCGAAGCGAACCGCAATACGACGACCGCGACCCAGCAAGGCGAGCGAAGCGAGCCGCGCTTCGAGTCACACTGCAAGGCGAGCGTAGCGAGCCGCGCAGTGTGGTAGTACGAGTGGAGTCGTATTGCGGTGAGCGAAGCGAACCGCAATGCGACGACCGAGACCCAGCAAGGCGAGCGAAGCGAGCCGCGCTTCCCGTCACACTGCAAGGCGAGCGTAGCGAGCCGCGCAGTGTGACCGCACACCCCTCATATGGGTATCGTTTTCGAATAACTACAACCCGATAATTACGATAAAGACGTCCATTTTGAAATCCAAGATGGCTGACATTTTTTCATCGCAGGTTTCCGACATGGGTATCGATTTCGAGCAAAACGAGGGTGTAGGTTACGATAAGGGGAATAAAATTGCAAAATAAACAGTCTACACAACCGACGCGAGCTGCTTGCAGCTCGCGCACGCCTAAAAAACTAGTTACCTTATATATAAAATTCGATTACCACTGACTGACTCACTCACTGACTCACTGACACGATTGTTCTCCCTGTTGGTGGATGGGGAGGTATGGTTTTTTTTACGGAAATGTAGAGGGGAGACCGGGGTGAGTCTGGGAAAATTCCAACTTTTTTAAATTTCGAACCCCCTCTAGGACCCCCCGGGGGTTCTTCGGCCGTGTAGGGGGGTGGGTCAGATTTTTTTGTGGGGTCGTGTAGAGGGTTAGAAACCATTGTGGGGGGTGAAATTTTTTTGACCCCAAACACCCCCCGAGACCCCCCGCTTTTAAATTGCTACCGGATGGAGGAGCGATAGAGGGTTTTGAATGACGGTATCGTATAGAGGGTTTAGTCTTTAATCGGAAGAAAAAAAAATTGACCCCCCCCCATGACCCCTTTTTTGAACCCCCTTTCGTATCTCCCGAACGGCTCGGGATGGAAAAAAAATCTTTTCACAGTTGCATAGAGGAGGACGAATAGTTGCGGAAGCCAAAAAAAGTTTGACCCCTTTGCACCCCCAGACCCCCTTTTTTTAAAAAAAACTGTTTTTTGACCCATTTTTAGGGGTTTTTTTTGGGGTGGAGCATCGAGGCGAGCGAAGCGAGCCGAGATGCGACACCGGGAACCAGCACGGCGAGCGAAGCGAGTCGTGCTGCGTTCCCCCCGAAGACCCCCACGACCCCCCCCCCCCCCCCCTGGGAGCATCCCACGATGCGACTACGGGGGCTCCAGGAGGGGCAGCGGAGGGGGAGTCGCAGCACGGCGAGCGAAGCGAGCCGCGATCCGACACTGCAAGGCGAGCGAAGCGAGCCGCGCAGTGTGGAGTCGTATTGCGGTGAGCGAAGCGAACCGCAATGCGACGACCGCGACCCAGCAAGGCGAGCGAAGCGAGCCGCGCTTCGTGTCACACTGCAAGGCGAGCGTAGCGAGCCGCGCAGTGTGGTAGTAAGGGCGGAGTCGTATTGCGGTGAGCGAAGCGAACCGCAATGCGACGTTTGGCACCCAGCAAGGCGAGCGAAGCGAGCCGCGCTTCATGTCACACTGCAAGGCGAGCGTAGCGAGCCGCGCAGTGTGGTAGCATGAGAGGAGTCGTATTGCGGTGAGCGAAGCGAACCGCAATGCGACGACTGACACCCAGCAAGGCGAGCGAAGCGAGCCGCGCTTCCCGTCACACTGCAAGGCGAGCGTAGCGAGCCGCGCAGTGTGACCGCACACCCCTCATATGGGTATCGTTTTCGAATAACTCTAACCCGTAGACTACGAAAAAGACGTCCATTTTGAAATCCAAAATGGCTCAAGTTTTTAAATCGCAAAATACCCTCATGGGTATCGATTTCGAGCAATACGTGGGTGTAGGTTACGAAAAGGGGTTCTAAATTTAAAAAAAAACAGCATACACAACCGACGCGGGCTGCTCGCAGCCCGCGCAGCACGCAAAAAACTAGTTACCTTATATATAAAATTCGATTACCACTGACTGACTCACTGACTCACTGACATGATTGTTCTCCCTGTTGGTGGATGGGGAGGTATGGTTTTTTTTACGGAAATGTAGAGGGGAGACCGGGGTGAGTCTGGGAAAATTCCAACTTTTTTAAATTTCGAACCCCCTCTAGGACCCCCCGGGGGTTCTTCGGCCGTGTAGGGGGGTGGGTCAGATTTTTTTGTGGGGTCGTGTAGAGGGTTAGAAACCGTTGTGGGGGGTGAAATTTTTTTGACCCCCAACACCCCCCGAGACCCCCCGCTTTTGAATTGCTACCGGATGGAGGAGCGATAGAGGGTTTTGGATGACGGCATCGTATAGAGGGTTTAGTCTTTAATCGGAAGAAAAAAAAAAATGACCCCCCCCCATGACCCCTTTTTAGACCCCCCTTTCGTATCTCCCGAACGGCTCACGATGGAAAAAAAATCTTTTCGCAGTCGCGTAGAGGGGGACGAATAATTGCGGAAGCCAAAAAAAGTTTGACCCCTTTGCACCCCCAGACCCCCTTTTTTTAAAAAAAACCGTTTTTTGACCCATATTTAGGGTTTTTTGTTGGGGTGGAGCATCGAGGCGAGCGAAGCGAGCCGAGATGCGACACCGGGAACCAGCACGGCGAGCGAAGCGAGCCGTGCTGCGTTCCCCCCGACGACCCCACGACCCCCACGACCCCCCCCTCCCCTGGGAGCATCGCGGCGAGCGAAGCGAGCCGCGATGCGACTACGGGGGCTCCAGGTGGGGCAGCGGAGGGGGAGTCGCAGCACGGCTCGCTTCGCTCGCCGTGCTGTGACCCCCCGCCGCTGCCCCCCCTGGACCCCCCCCACCAAAAAAATTGATATGGGTATCGTTTTCGACTAACTTGGGGGTGAGGATTTCGAATATGATGTCGGCGGGGAGCGGCGAGCGAAGCGAGCCGCGATCCGACACTGCAAGGCGAGCGTAGCGAGCCGCGCAGTGTGAATGCACGGGTAGAGTCGCATTGCGGTGAGCGAAGCGAACCGCAATGCGACGATTGAAACCCAGCAAGGCGAGCGAAGCGAGCCGCGCTTCGTGTCCCAGTGTGGTAGCATGAGCTGAGTCGTATTGCGGTGAGCGAAGCGAACCGCAATGCGACGTGTGACACCAAGCAAGGCGAGCGAAGCGAGCCGCGCTTCGTGTCACACTGTAAGGCGAGCGTAGCGAGCCGCGCAGTGTGAACGCACGGGTAGAGTCGTATTGCGGTGAGCGAAGCGAACCGCAATGCGACGACCGAGACCCAGCAAGGCGAGCGAAGCGAGCCGCGCTTCCCGTCACACTGCAAGGCGAGCGTAGCGAGCCGCGCAGTGTGACCGCACACCCCTCATATGGGTATCGTTTTCGAATAACTACAACCCGATAAGTACGATAAAGACGTCCATTTTGAAATCCAAAATGGCTGACATTTTTTCATCGCAGATTTCCGACATGGGTATCGATTTCGAGCAAAACGAGGGTGTAGGTTACGATAAGGGGAATAAAATTGCAAAATAAACAGTCTACACAACCGACGCGAGCTGCTTGCAGCTCGCGCACGCCTAAAAAACTAGTTACCTTATATATAAAATTCGATTACCACTGACTCACTGACTCACTCACTGACATGATTGTTCTCCCTGTTGGTGGATGGGGAGGTATGGTTTTTTTTACGGAAATGTAGAGGGGAGGTGGGGGTGAGTCTAGGAAAATTCCAACTTTTTTAAATTTCGAACCCCCTCCATGACCCCCCGGGGGTTCTTCGGCCGTGTAGGGGGGTGGGTCAGATTTTTTTGTGGGGTCGTGTAGAGGGTTAGAAACCATTTTGGGGGGTGAAATTTTTTTGACCCCCAACACCCCCCGAGACCCCCCGCTTTTGAATTGCTCCCGGATGGAGGAGCGATAGAGGGTTTTGGATGGCGGGACCGTATAGAGGGTTTAGTCTTTAATCGGAAGAAAAAAAAAATTGACCCCCCCCCATGACCCCTTTTTGAACCCCCTTTCGTATCTCCCGAACGGCTCGCGATAAAAAAAAAATGTTTTTTGAGTCGCGTAGAGGAGGACATATAGTTGCGGAAGCCGAAAAAAGTTTGACCCCTTTGCACCCCCAAACCCCCTTTTTTTTAAAAAAACCGTATTTTGGCAAAATTTTGACCTTTTTTTTAGGGTGGAGCATCGAGGCGAGCGAAGCGAGCCGAGATGCGACACCGGGAACCAGCACGGCGAGCGAAGCGAGCTGTGCTGCGTTCCCCCCGACGACCCCCACGACCCCCCTCCCCCTGGGAGCATCGCGGCGAGCGAAGCGAGCCGCGATGCGACTACGGGGGCTCCAGGAGGGGCAGCGGAGGGGGAGTCGCAGCACGGCGAGCGAAGCGAGCCGTGCTGTGACCCCCCACCGCTGCCCCCCTGGACCCCCCCACCAAAAAAATTTATATGGGTATCGTTTTCGACTAACTCGGGGGTGAGGATTTCGAATATGATGTCGGCGGGGAGCGGCGAGCGAAGCGAGCCGCGAACCGACACTGCAAGGCGAGCGAAGCGAGCCGCGCAATGTGGAGTCGTATTGCGGTGAGCGAAGCGAACCGCAATGCGATGACTGACACCCAGCAAGGCGAGCGAAGCGAGCCGCGCTTCGAGTCACACTGCAAGGCGAGCGTAGCGAGCCGCGCAGTGTGACCGCACGGGTAGAGTCGCATTGCGGTGAGCGAAGCGAACCGCAATGCGACGACTGTCACCCAGCAAGGCGAGCGAAGCGAGCCGCGCTTTATGTCATACTGCAAGGTGAGCGTAGCGAGCCGCGCAGTGTGATAGTACGGGTGGAGTCGTATTGCGGTGAGCGAAGTGAACCGCAATGCGACGACTGACTCCCAGCAAGGCGAGCGAAGCGAGCCGCGCTTCGTGTCACACTGCAAGGCGAGCGTAGCGAGCCGCGCAGTATGAACGCACGGGTAGAGTCGTATTGCGGTGAGCGAAGCGAACCGCAATGCGACGACCGAAACCCAGCAAGGCGAGCGAAGCGAGCCGCGCTTCCCGTCACACTGCAAGGCGAGCGTAGCGAGCCGCGCAGTGTGAACGCACGGGTAGAGTCGTATTGCGGTGAGCGAAGCGAACCGTAATGCGACGACCGAGACCCAGCAAGGCGAGCGAAGCGAGCCGCGCTTCGTGTCACACTGCAAGGCGAGCGTAGCGAGCCGCGCAGTGTGAACGCACGGGTAGAGTCGTATTGCGGTGAGCGAAGCGAACCGCAATGCGACGACCGAGATCCAGCAAGGCGAGCGAAGCGAGCCGCGCTTCGTGTCACACTGCAAGGCGAGCGTAGCGAGCCGCGCAGTGTGACCGCACACCCCTCATATGGGTATCGTTTTCGAATAACTACAACCCGAAAATTACGATAAAGACGTCCATTTTGAAATCCAAAATGGCTCAAGTTTTTAAATCGCAAAATACCCTCATGGGTATCAATTTCGAACAAAACGAGGGTGTAGGTTACGAAAAGGGGTTCTAAATTTAAAATAAACAGCAACTCGACGGACGCGGGCTGCTCGCAGCCCGCGCAGCACGCAAAAAACTAGTTACCTTATATATAAAATTCGATTACCACTCACTGACTGACTGACATGATTGTTCTCCCTGTTGGTGGAGGGGGAGGTATGTTTTTTTTTACGGAAATGTAGAGGGGAGGTGGGGGTGAGTCTGGGAAAATTCCAACTTTTTTGAATTTCGAACCCCCTCTAGGACCCCCCGGGGGTTCTTCGGCCGTGTAGGGGGGTGGGTCAGATTTTTTTATGGGGTCGTGTAGATGGTTAGAAACCATTGTGGGGGGTGAAATTTTTTTGACCCCCAACACCCCGCGAGACCCCCCGCTTTTGAATTGCTACCGGATAGCGTCCCGATGGAGGATTTCGGATGGCGGGATCGTATAGAGGGTTTAGTCTTTAATCGGAAGAAAAAAAAAAATTGACCCCCCCCCATGACCCCTTTTTAGACCCCCCTTTCGTATCTCCCGAACGGCTCGCGATGGAAAAAAAATCTTTTCGCAGTCGCGTAGAGGAGGACGAATAGTTGCGGAAGCCAAAAAAAGTGTGACCCTTTTGAACCCCCATACCCCCTTTTTTTAAAAAAACCGTATTTTGGCAAAATTTTGACCTTTTTTTAGGGTGGAGCATCGAGGCGAGCGAAGCGAGCCGAGATGCGACACCGGGAACCAGCACGGCGAGCGAAGCGAGCCGTGCTGCGTTCCCCCCGACGACCCCCACGACCCCCCCCCCCCCCCCCCTGGGAGCATCGCGGCGAGCGAAGCGAGCCGCGATGCGACTACGGGGGCTCCAGGAGGGGCAGCGGAGGGGGAGTCGCAGCACGGCGAGTGAAGCGAGCCGTGCTGTGACCCCCCACCGCTGCCCCCCCTGGACCCCCCCCACCAAAAAAATTGATATGGGTTTCGTTTTCGACTAACTCGGGGGTGAGGATTTCGAATATGATGTCGGCGGGGAGCGGCGAGCGAAGCGAGCCGCGATCCGACTCTGCAAGGCGAGCGAAGCGAGCCGCGCAGTGTGGAGTCGTATTGCGGTGAGCGAAGCGAACCGCAATGCGATGACTGACACCCAACAAGGCGAGCGAAGCGAGCCGCGCTTCGAGTCACACTGCAAGGCGAGCGTAGCGAGCCGCGCAGTGTGACCGCATGGGTAGAGTCGTATTGCGGTGAGCGAAGCGAACCGCAATGCGACGCCCAAAACACGCAGCAAGGCGAGCGTAGCGAGCCGCGCAGTGTGGTAGCATGAGCGGAGTCGTATTGCGGTGAGCGAAGCGAACCGCAATGCGACGACTGACACCCAGCAAGGCGAGCGAAGCGAGCCGCGCTTCGAGTCACACTGCAAGGCGAGCGCAGCGAGCCGCGCAGTGTGGTAGCATGGGACGACGACTGACACCCAGCAAGGCGAGCGAAGCGAGCCGCGCTTCCCGTCACACTGCAAGGCGAGCGTAGCGAGCCGCGCAGTGTGACCGCACACCCCTCATATGGGTATCGTTTTCGGATAACTACAACCCGATAATTACGATAAAGACGTCCATTTTGAAATCCAAAATGGCTAAAGTTTTTAAATCGCAAAATACCCTCATGGGTATCGATTTCGAGCAATACGTGGGTGTAGGTTACGAAAAGGGGTTCTAAATTTAAAAAAAAACAGCATACACAACCGACGCGGGCTGCTCGCAGCCCGCGCAGCACGCAAAAAACTAGTTACCTTATATATAAAATTCGATTACCACTGACTGACTCACTGACTCACTGACATGATTGTTCTCCCTGTTGGTGGATGGGGAGGTATGGTTTTTTTTACGGAAATGTAGAGGGGAGGTGGAGGTGAGTCTGGGAAAATTCCAACTTTTTTAAATTTCGAACCCCCTCCATGACCCCCCGGGGGTTCTTCGGCCGTGTAGGGGGGTGGGTCAGATTTTTTTGTGGGGTCGTGTAGAGGGTTAGAAACCATTGTGGGGGGTGAAATTTTTTTGACCCCCAACACCCCCCGAGACCCCCCGCTTTTGAATTGCTCCCGGATGAAGGAGCGATGGAGGATTTCGGATGGCGGGATCGTATAGAGGGTTTAGTCTTTAATCGGAAGAAAAAAAAAATTGACCCCCCCCCCCATGACCCCTTTTTTGAACCCCCTTTCGTATCTCCCGAACGGCTCGCGATGGACAAAAAATCTTTTCGCAGTCGGGTAGAGGAGGACGAATAGTTGCGGAAGCCAAAAAAAGTTTGACCCCTTTGCACCCCCAGACCCCCTTTTTTTTAAAAAAACCGTTTTTTGACCCATTTTTAGGGTTTATTTTGGGGTGGAGCATCGAGGCGAGCGAAGCGAGCCGAGATGCGACACCGGGAACCAGCGCGGCGAGCGAAGCGAGCCGTGCCGGGTTTCCCCCCGACGACCCCCACGACCCCCACGACCCCCACGACCCCCCTCCCCCCCCCTGGGAGCATCGCGGCGAGCGAAGCGAGCCGCGATGCGACTACGGGGGCTCCAGGAGGGGCAGCGGAGTCGCAGCACGGCGAGCGAAGCGAGCCGTGCTGTGACCCCCCGCCACTGCCCCCCTGCCCCCCCCCCCACCAAAAAAATCGATATGGGTATCGTTTTCGACTAACTTGGGGGTGAGGATTTCGAATATGATGTCGGCGGGGAGCGGCGAGCGAAGCGGGCCGCGATCCGACACTGCAAGGCGAGCGAAGCGAGCCGCGCAGTGTGGAGTCGTATTGCGGTGAGCGAAGCGAACCGCAATGCGATGACCGCGACTCAGCAAGGCGAGCGAAGCGAGCCGCGCTTCCCGTCACACTGCAAGGCGAGCGCAGCGAGCCGCGCAGTGTGGTAGCATGGGCAGAGTCGTATTGCGGTGAGCGAAGCGAACCGCAATGCGACGACTGACACCCAGCAAGGCGAGCGAAGCGAGCCGCGCTTCCCGTCACACTGCAAGGCGAGCGTAGCGAGCCGCGCAGTGTGGTAGTACGAGTGGAGTCGCATTGCGGTGAGCGAAGCGAACCGCAATGCGACGACCGAGACCCAGCAAGGCGAGCGAAGCGAGCCGCACTTCCCGTCACACTGCAAGGCGAGCGTAGCGAGCCGCGCAGTGTGACCGCACACCCCTCATATGGGTATCGTTTTCGAATAACTACAACCCGATAATTACGATAAAGACGTCCATTTTGAAATCCAAAATGGCTGAAAGTTTTATATCGCAAAAAATCGACATGGGTATCGATTTCGAGCAATACGTGGGTGGAGGTTACGAAAAGGGGTTCTAAATTTAAAAAAAAACAGCATACACAACCGACGCGGGCTGCTCGCAGCCCGCGCAGCACGCAAAAAACTAGTTTACTTATATAAAGGTGGATTACCACTCACTGACTCACTCATTGACATAATTGTTCTCCCTGTTGGTGGATGGGGAGGTATGGTTTTTTTTACGGAAATGTGTAGGGGAGGTGGGGGTGAGTATGGGAAAATTCCAACTTTTCGAGATTTCCCCCTCCTTCCCCCTCAAAAGGGGGCAAACGCAAAGGTCGATTTTTCTCAGAGACGGTGATAGATGGAATCAAAATTTTTGCGGGGGGAGGTAGGAGGGGGGCTCGCGAAGCGAGCCCGCACCCAAAAATACTAGTTATATTATATAAAGCTCGACAACCACTCACTGACTGACTCACTGACATAATTGTTCTCCCTGTTGGTGGAGGGGAAGGTATGTTTTTTTTTACGGAAATGTGTAGAGGGGGTGGGGGTGAGTCTGGGAAAATTCCGACTTTTTTAAATTTCGAACCCCCTCTAGGACCCCCCGGGGGTTCTTCGGCCGTGTAGGGGGGTGGGTCAGATTTTTTTGTGGGGTCGTGTAGAGGGTTAGAAACCATTGTGGGGGGTGAAATTTTTTTGACCCCCAACACCCCCCGAGACCCCCCGCTTTTCAATTGCTACCAGATAGCGTCCCGATGGAGGATTTCGGATGGCGGGATCGTATAGAGGGTTTAGTCTTTAATCGGAAGAAAAAAAAATTGACCCCCCCCCCCATGACCCCTTTTTAGACCCCCCTTTCGTATCTCCCGAACGGCTCGCGATGGAAAAAAAATCTTTTCGCAGTCGCGTCGAGGAGGACGAATTGTTGCGAAAGCCAAAAAAAGTTTGACCCTTTTGAACCCCCAGACCGCCTTTTTTTAAAAAATACCGTTTTTTGACCCATTTTTAGGGTTTTTTTTGGGGTGGAGCATCGAGGCGAGCGAAGCGAGCCGAGATGCGACACCGGGAACCAGCACGGCGAGCGAAGCGAGCCGTGCTGCGTTCCCCCCGACGACCCCCACGACCCCCCCCCCCCCCCTGGGAGCATCGCGGCGAGCGAAGCGAGCCGCGATGCGACTACGGGGGCTCCAGGAGGGGCAGCGGAGGGGGAGTCGCAGCACGGCGAGCGAAGCGAGCCGTGCTGTGACCCCCCGCCGCTGCCCCCCCTGAACCCCCTCCCCACCAAAAAAATCGATATGGGTATCGTTTTCGACTAACTCGGGGGTGAGGATTTCGAATATGATGTCGGCGGGAGCGGCGAGCGAAGGGGGCGGCGATCCGACACTGCAAGGCGAGCGAAGCGAGCCGCGCAGTGTGGAGTCGTATTGCGGTGAGCGAAGCGAACCGCAATGCGACGACCGCGACCCAGCAAGGCGAGCGAAGCGAGCCGCGCTTCTTGACACACTGCAAGGCGAGCGTAGCGAGCCGCGCTTCGAGACACACTGCAAGGCGAGCGTAGCGAGCCGCGTAGTGTGGTAGTTCGGGTGGAGTCGTATTGCGGTGAGCGAAGCGAACCGCAATGCGACGTCTGATACCCAGCAAGGCGAGCGTAGCGAGCCGCGCTTCGAGACACACTGCAAGGCGAGCGTAGCGAGCCGCGTAGTGTGGTAGTTCGGGTGGAGTCGTATTGCGGTGAGCGAAGCGAACCGCAATGCGACGTCTGATACCCAGCAAGGCGAGCGAAGCGAGCCGCGCTCCGTGTCACACTGCAAGGCGAGCGCAGCGAGCCGCGCAGTGTGGTAGCACGGGTGGAGTCGTATTGCGGTGAGCGAAGCGAACCGCAATGCGACTCCTGAGACCCAGCAAGGCGAGCGAAGCGAGCCGCGCTTCATGTCACACTGCAAGGCGAGCGTAGCGAGCCGCGCGGTGTGACCGCACACCCCTCATATGGGTATCGTTTTCGAGTATCTTCAACCCGATAATAACGATAAAGACGTCCATTTTGAAATCCAAGATGGCTGACATTTTTTCATGGCAGATTTCCGACATGGGTATCGATTTCGAGCAAAACGAGGGTGTAGGTTACGATAAGGGGAATAAAATTGCAAAATAAACAGTCTACACAACCGACGCGAGCTGCTTGCAGCTCGCGCACGCCTAAAAAACTAGTTACCTTATATATAAAATTCGATTACCACTCACTGACTCACTCACTCACTGACATGATTGTTCTCCCTGTTGGTGGAGGGGGAGGTATGGTTTTTTTTACGGAAATGTAGAGGGGAGACCGGGGTGAGTCTGGGAAAATTCCAACTTTTTTAAATTTCGAACCCCCTCTAGGACCCCCCGGGGGTTCTTCGGCCGTGTAGGGGGGTGGGTCAGATTTTTTTGTGGGGTCGTGTAGAGGGTTAGAAACCATTGTGGGGGGTGAAATTTTTTTGACCCCCAACACCCCCCGAGACCCCCCGCTTTTGAATTGCTCCCGGATGGAGGAGCGATAGAGGGTTTTGGATGACGGCATCGTATAGAGGGTTTAGTCTTTAATCGGAAGAAAAAAAAAATTGACCCCCCCCCCATGACCCCTTTTTAGACCCCCCTTTTGTATCTCCCGAACGGCTCGCGATGGAAAAAAAATCTTTTCGCAGTCGCGTAGAGGAGAACGAATAGTTGCGGAAGCCAAAAAAAGTTTGACCCTTTTGAACCCCCAGACCCCCTTTTTTAAAAAAAAACCGTTTTTTGACCCATTTTTAGGGTTTTTTTTGGGGTGGAGCATCGAGGCGAGCGAAGCGAGCCGAGATGCGACACCGGGAACCAGCACGGCGAGCGAAGCGAGCCGTGCTGCGTTCCCCCCGACGACCCCCATGACCCCCCCCCCCCCCCTTGGGAGCATCGTGGCGAGCGAAGCGAGCCGCGATGCGACTACGGGGGCTTCAGGAGAGGCAGCAGAGGGGGAGTCGCAGCACGGCGAGCGAAGCGAGCCGTGCTGTGACCCCCGCCGCTGCCCCCCCTGGAACCCCCCCACCAAAAAAATTGATATGGGTATCGTTTTCGACTAACTCGGGGGTGAGGATTTCGAATATGATGTCGGCCAGCAAGGCGAGCGAAGCGAGCCGCGCTTCGAGACACACTGCAAGGCGAGCGTAGCGAGCCGCGCAGTGTGACTACACGGGTAGAGTCGTATTGCGGTGAGCGAAGCGAACCGCAATGCGACGACTGAAACCCAGCAAGGCGAGCGTAGCGAGCCGCGCAGTGTGGTAGTACGAGTGGAGTCGTATTGCGGTGAGCGAAGCGAACCGCAATGCGACGACCGAGACCCAGCAAGGCGAGCGAAGCGAGCCGCGCTTCGTGTCACACTGCAAGGCGAGCGTAGCGAGCCGCGCAGTGTGAACGCACGGGTAGAGTCGTATTGCGGTGAGCGAAGCGAACCGCAATGCGACGACCGAGACCCAGCAAGGCGAGCGAAGCGAGCCGCGCTTCGTGTCACACTGCAAGGCGAGCGCAGCGAGCCGCGCAGTGTGACCGCACACCCCTCATATGGGTATCGTTTTCTAATAACTACAACCCGAAAATTACTATAAAGACGTCCATTTTGAAATCCAAAATGGCTAAAGTTTTTAAATCGCAAAATACCCTCATGGGTATCGATTTCGAGCAATACGTGGGTGTAGGTTACGAAAAGGGGTTCTAAATTTAAAAAAAAACAGCATACACAACCGACGCGGGCTGCTCGCAGCCCGCGCAGCACGCAAAAAACTAGTTACCTTATATATAAAATTCGATTACCACTGACTCACTGACTCACTCACTGACATGATTGTTCTCCCTGTTGGTGGATGGGGAGGTATGGTTTTTTTTACGGAAATGTGGAGGGGAGGTGGGGGTGAGTCTGGGAAAATTCCAACTTTTTTAAATTTCGAACCCCCTCTAGGACCCCCCGGGGGTTCTTCGGCCGTGTAGGGGGGTGGGTCAGATTTTTTTGTGGGGTCGTGTAGAGGGTTAGAAACCATTGTGGGGGGTGAAATTTTTTTGACCCCCAACACCCCCCGAGACCCCCCGCTTTTGAATTGCTCCCGGATAGCGTCCCGATGGAGGATTTCGGATGGCGGGATCGTATAGAGGGTTTAGTCTTTAATCGGAAGAAAAAAAAAATTGACCCCCCCCATGACCCCTTTTTAGACCCCCCTTTCGTATCTCCCGAACGGCTCGCGATGGAAAAAAAATCTTTTCGCAGTCGCGTAGAGGAGGACGAATAGTTGCGGAAGCCAAAAAAAGTTTGACCCTTTTGAAACCCCAGACCCCCTTTTTTTTACAAAAACCGTTTTTTGACCCATTTTTAGGGGTTTTTTTGGGGTGGAGCATCGAGGCGAGCGAAGCGAGCCGAGATGCGACATCGGGAACCAGCACGGCGAGCGAAGCGAGCCGTGCTGCGTTCCCCCTCACGACCCCCACGACCCCCCCCTCCCCCCTGGGAGCATCGCGGCGAGCGAAGCGAGCCGCGATGCGACTACGGGGGCTCCAGGAGGGGCAGCGGAGGGGGAGTCGCAGCACGGTGAGCGAAGCGAGCCGTGCTGTGACCCCCCACCGCTGCCCCCCCTGGACCCCCCCACCAAAAAAATTGATATGGGTATCATTTTCGACTAACTCGGGGGTGAGGATTTCGAATATGATGTCGACGGGGAGCGGCGAGCGACAGTGTGGAGTCGCAAGGCGAGCGAAGCGAGCCGCGCTTCGTGTCACACTGCAAGGCGAGTTACCTTATATATAAAATTCGATTACCACTCACTCACTCACTCATTGACATGATTGTTCTCCCTGTTGGTGGATGGGGAGGTATGGTTTTTTTTACGGAAATGTGTAGGGGAGGTGGGGGTGAGTTTGGGAAAATTCCGACATTTTTAAATTTCGAACCCCCTCTAGGACCCCCCGGGGGTTCTTCGGCCGTGTAGGGGGGTGGGTCAGATTTTTTTGTGGGGTCGTGTAGAGGGTTAGAAACCATTGTGGGGGGTGAAATTTTTTTGACCCCCAACACCCCCCGAGACCCCCCGCTTTTGAATTGCTCCCGGATGAAGGAGCGATGGAGGATTTCGGATGGCGGGATCGTATAGAGGGTTTAGTCTTTAATCGGAAGAAAAAAAAAATGTACCCCCCCCATGACCCCTTTTTTGAACCCCCTTTCGTATCTCCCGAACGGCTCGCGATGGAAAAAAAATCTTTTCACAGTCGCGTAGAGAAGGTCGAATAGTTGGGGAAGCCAAAAAAAGTTTGACCCATTTGCACCCCCAGACCCCCTTTTTTTAAAAAAATCCGTTTTTTGACCCATTTTTAGGGTTTTTTTTGGGGTGGAGCATCGAGGCGAGCGAAGCGAGCCGAGATGCGACACCGGGAACAAGCACGGCGAGCGAAGCGAGCCGTGCTGCGTTCCCCCCGACGACCCCCATGACCCCCCCCCCCCTGGGAGCATCGTGGCGAGCGAAGCGAGCCGCGATGCGACTACGGGGGCTTCAGGAGAGGCAGCAGAGGGGGACCCCGCCGCTGCCCCCCCTGGACCCCCCCCCACCAAAAAAATTGATATGGGTATCGTTTTCGACTAACTCGGGGGTGAGGATTTCGAATATGATGTCGGCGGGGAGCGGCGAGCGAAGCGAGCCGCGATCCGACCCAGCAAGGCGAGCGAAGCGAGCCGCGCTTCGAGACACACTGCAAGGCGAGCGTAGCGAGCCGCGCAGTGTGACCGCACGGGTAGAGTCGTATGCGGTGAGCGAAGCGAACCGCAATGCGACGACTGAAACCCAGCAAGGCGAGCGAAGCGAGCCGCGCTTCGTGTCACACTGCAAGGCGAGCGTAGCGAGCCGCGCAGTGTGGTAGTACGAGTGGAGTCGTATTGCGGTGAGCGAAGCGAACCGCAATGCGACGACCGAGACCCAGCAAGGCGAGCGAAGCGAGCCGCGCTTCGTTTAACGCACGGGTAGAGTCGTATTGCGGTGAGCGAAGCGAACCGCAATGCGACGTGTGACACCAAGCAAGGCGAGCGAAGCGAGCCGCGCTTCGTGTCACACCGCAAGGCGAGCGTAGCGAGCCGCGCAGTGTGAACGCACGGGTAGAGTCGTATTGCGGTGAGCGAAGCGAACCGCAATGCGACGACCGAGACCCAGCAAGGCGAGCGAAGCGAGCCGCGCTTCCCGTCACACTGCAAGGCGAGCGCAGCGAGCCGCGCAGTGTGACCGCACACCCCTCATATGGGTATCGTTTTCGAATAACTACAACCCGAAAATTACGATAAAGACGTCCATTTTGAAATCCAAAATGGCTCAAGTTTATAAATCGCAAAATACCCTCATGGATATCGATTTCGAGCAATACGTGGGTTTAGGTTACGAAAAGGGGTTCTAAATTTAAAATAAACAGCAACTCGACGGACGCGGGCTGCTCGCAGCCCGCGCAGCACGCAAAAAACTAGTTACCTTATATATAAAATTCGATTACCACTCACTGACTCACTGACTCACTGACATGATTGTTCTCCCTGTTGGTGGAGGGGGAGGTATGTTTTTTTTTACGGAAATGTAGAGGGGAGGTGGGGGTGAGTCTGGGAAAATTCCAACTTTTTTAAATTTCGAACCCCCTCTAGGACCCCCCGGGGGTTCTTCGGCCGTGTAGGGGGGTGGGTCAGATTTTTTTGTGGGGTCGTGTAGAGGGTTCAAAATCGTTGTGGGGGGTGAAATTTTTTTGACCCCCAACACCCCCCGAGACCCCCCGCTTTTGAATTGCTCCCGGATAGCGTACCGATGGAGGATTTCGGATGGCGGGATCGTATAGAGGGTTTAATCTTTAATCGGAAGAAAAAAAAAATTGACCCCCCCCCATGACCCCTTTTTTGAACCCCCTTTCGTATCTCCCGAACGGCTCGCGATGGAAAAAAAATCTTTTCACAGTCGCATAGAGGAAGATGAATAGTTGCGGAAGCCAAAAAAAGTTTGACCCCTTTGCACCCCCAGACCCCCTTTTTTTTAAAAAAACCGTTTTTTGACTCATTTTTAGGGTTTTTTTTGGGGTGGAGCATCGAGGCGAGCGAAGCGAGCCGAGATGCGACACCGGGAACCAGCACGGCGAGCGAAGCGAGCCGTGCTGCGTTCCACCCGACGACCCCCACGACCCCCCCCCCTCCCTGGGAGCATCGCGGCGAGCGAAGCGAGCCGCGATGCGACTACGGGGGCTCCAGGTGGGGCAAAGGAGGGGGAGTCGCAGCACGGCGAGCGAAGCGAGCCGTGCTGTGACCCCCCGCCGCTGCCCCCCCTTGAACCCCCTCCCCACCAAAAAAAATGATATGGGTATCGTTTTCGACTAACTCGGGGGTGAGGATTTCGAATATTATGTCGGCGGGGAGCGGCGAGCGAAGCGAGCCGCGACCCGACACTGCAAGGCGAGCGAAGCGAGCCGCGCTTCGTGTCCCACTGCAAGGCGAGCGTAGCGAGCCGCGCAGTGTGGTAGCATGACAGGAGTCGTATTGCGGTGAGCGAAGCGAACCGCAATGCGACGACCGAGACCCAGCAAGGCGAGCGAAGCGAGCCGCGCTTCCCGTCACACTGCAAGGCGAGCGTAGCGAGCCGCGCAGTGTGGTAGCATGGGCAGAGTCGTATTGCGGTGAGCGAAGCGAACCGCAATGCGACGACTGACACCCAGCAAGGCGAGCGAAGCGAGCCGCGCTTCCCGTCACACTGCAAGGCGAGCGTAGCGAGCCGCGCAGTGTGACCGCACACCCCTCATATGGGTATCGTTTTCGAATAACTCTAACCCGTAGACTACGAAAAAGACGTCCATTTTGAAATCCAAAATGGCTTAAGTTTTTAAATCGCAAAATACCCTCATGGGTATCGATTTCGAGCAATACGTGGGTGTAGGTTACGAAAAGGGGTTCTAAATTTAAAAAAAAACAGCATACACAACCGACGCGGGCTGCTCGCAGCCCGCGCAGCACGCAAAAAACTAGTTACCTTATATATAAAATTCGATTACCACTGACTCACTGACTCACTCACTGACATGATTGTTCTCCCTGTTGGTGGATGGGGAGGTATGGTTTTTTTTACGGAAATGTAGAGGGGAGGTGGGGGTGAGTCTAGGAAAATTCCAACTTTTTTAAATTTCGAACCCCCTCCATGACCCCCCGGGGGTTCTTCGGCCGTGTAGGGGGGTGGGTCAGATTTTTTTGTGGGGTCGTGTAGAGGGTTAGAAACCATTTTGGGGGGTGAAATTTTTTTGACCCCCAACACCCCCCGAGACCCCCCGCTTTTGAATTGCTACTGGATGGAGGAGCGATAGAGGGTTTTGGATGACGGCATCGTATAGAAGGTTTAGTCTTTAATCGGAAGAAAAAAAAATTGACCCCCCCCCCATGACCCCTTTTTGAACCCCCTTTCGTATCTCCCGAACGGCTCGCGATGGAAAAAAAATCTTTTCACAGTCGCTTAGAGAAGGTTGAATAGTTGGGGAAGCCAAAAAAAGTTTGACCCCTTTGCACCCCCAGACCCCCTTTTTTTAAAAAAAACCGTTTTTTGACCCATTTTTAGGGTTTTTTTTGGGGTGGAGCATCGAGGCGAGCGAAGCGAGCCGAGATGCGACACCGGGAACCAGCACGGCGAGCGAAGCGAGCCGTGCTGCGTTCCCCCCGACGACCCCCACGAGCCCCCCCCCCCCCCCCCCTGGGAGCATCGCGGCGAGCGAAGCGAGCCGCGATGCGACTACGGGGGCTTGAGGAGTGGCAGCAGAGGGGGAGTCGCAGCACGGCGAGCGAAGCGAGCCGTGCTGTGACCCCCCGCCGCTGCCCCCCCTGGAACCCCCCCACCAAAAAAATTTATAT
Source organism: Eupithecia centaureata (assembly GCA_944547425.1). Lineage (NCBI taxonomy): Eukaryota > Metazoa > Arthropoda > Insecta > Lepidoptera > Geometridae > Eupithecia > Eupithecia centaureata. Next base: position 4,156,644 of record OX155702.1, on the reverse strand, counting down.
GGGTATCGTTTTCGACTAACTCGGGGTCGAGGAATTCGAATATGATGTCGGCGGGGAGCGGCGAGCGAAGCGAGCCGCGATCCGACCCAGCAAGGCGAGCGAAGCGAGCCGCGCTTCCTGTCACACTGCAAGGCGAGCGTAGCGAGCCGCGCAGTGTGAACGCACGGGTAGAGTCGTATTGCGGTGAGCGAAGCGAACCGCAATGCGACGAACGAGACCCAGCAAGGCGAGCGAAGCGAGCCGCGCTTCATGTCACACTGGAAGGCGAGCGTAGCGAGCCGCGCAGTGTGATAGTACGGGTGGAGTCGTATTGCGGTGAGCGAAGCGAACCGCAATGCGACGACTGACACCCAGCAAGGCGAGCGAAGCGAGCCGCGCTTCCCGTCACACTGCAAGGCGAGCGTAGCGAGCCGCGCAGTGTGACCGCACACCCCTCATATGGGTATCGTTTTCGAATAACTACAACCCGAAAATTACGATAAAGACGTCCATTTTGAAATCCAAAATGGCTAAAGTTTTGACATTACAAAATACCCTCATGGGTATCGATTTCGAGCAATACGTGGGTGTAGGTTACGAAAAGGGGTTCTAAATTTAAAATAAACAGCAACTGGACGGACGCGGGCTGCTCGCAGCCCGCGCAGCACGCAAAAAACTAGTTACCTTATATATAAAATTCGATTACCACTGACTCACTGACTCACTCATTGACATAATTGTTCTCCCTGTTGGTGGATGGGGAGGTATGGTTTTTTTTACGGAAATGTAGAGGGGAGACGGGGGTGAGTCTGGGAAAATTCCAACTTTTTTGAATTTCGAACCCCCTCCATGACCCCCCGGGGGTTCTTCGGCCGTGTAGGGGGGTGGGTCAGATTTTTTTGTGGGGTCGTGTAGAGGGTTAAAAACCATTGTGGAGGGTGAAATTTTTTTGACCCCCAACACCCCCCGAGACCCCCCGCTTTTCAATTGCTACCAGATAGCGTCCCGATGGAGGATTTCGGATGGCGGGATCGTATAGAGGGTTTAGTTTTTAATCGGAAGAAAAAAAAAATTGCCCCCCCCCCCATGACCCCTTTTTAGACCCCCCTTTCGTATCTCCCGAACGGCTCGCGATGGAAAAAAAATCTTTTCGCAGTCGCGTAGAGGAGGACAAATAGTTGCGGAAGCCAAAAAAAGTTTGACCCTTTTGAACCCCCAGGCCCCCTTTTTTTTAAAAAACCCGTTTTTTTGACCCATTTTTAGGGTTTTTTTTTGGGGTGGAGCATCGAGGCGAGCGAAGCGAGCCGAGATGCGACACCGGGAACCAGCACGGCGAGCGAAGCGAGCCGTGCTGCGTTCCCCCCGACGACCCCCACGACCCCCCCCCCCCTGGGAGCATCGCGGCGAGCGAAGCGAGCCGCGATGCGACTACGGGGGCTCCAGGAGGGGCAGCGGAGGGGGAGTCGCAGCACGGCGAGCGAAGCGAGCCGTGCTGTGACCCCCCACCGCTGCCCCCCTGGACCCCCCCACCAAAAAAATTGATATGGGTATCGTTTTCGACTAACTCGGGGGTGAGGATTTCGAATATGATGTCGGCGGGGAGCGGCGAGCGAAGCGAGCCGCGATCCGACACTGCAAGGCGAGCGAAGCGAGCCGCGCAGGGTGGAGTCGTATTGCGGTGAGCGAAGCGAACCGCAATGCGACGACCGCGACCCAGCAAGGCGAGCGAAGCGAGCCGCGCTTCGAGTCACACTGCAAGGCGAGCGTAGCGAGCCGCGCAGTGTGGTAGTATGAGTGGAGTCGTATTGCGGTGAGCGAAGCGAACTGCAATGCGACGACCGAGACCCAGCAAGGCGAGCGAAGCGAGCCGCGCTTCGTGTCACACTGCAAGGCGAGCGTAGCGAGCCGCGCAGTGTGGTGGCATGGGCAGAGTCGTATTGCGGTGAGCGAAGCGAACCGCAATGCGACGACTGACACCCAGCAAGGCGAGCGAAGCGAGCCGCGCTTCCCGTCACACTGCAAGGCGAGCGTAGCGAGCCGCGCAGTGTGGTAGTACGGGTGGAGTCGTATTGCGGTGAGCGAAGCGAACCGCAATACGACGACTGACACCCAGCAAGGCGAGCGAAGCGAGCCGCGCTTCGTGTCACACTGCAAGGCGAGCGTAGCGAGCCGCGCAGTGTGACCGCACACCCCTCATATGGGTATCGTTTTCGAATAACTACAACCCGATAATTACGATAAAGACGTCCATTTTGAAATCCAAAATGGCTAAAGTTTTTAAATCGCAAAATACCCTCATGGGTATCGATTTCGAGCAATACGTGGGTGTAGGTTACGAAAAGGGGTTCTAAATTTAAAAAAAAAACAGCATACACAACCGACGCGGGCTGCTCGCAGCCCGCGCAGAACGCAAAAAACTAGTTACCTTATATATAAAATTCGATTACCACTCACTCACTGACTCACTCATTGACATAATTGTTCTCCTTGATGGTGGAGGGGGAGGTATGTTTTTTTTTACGGAAATGTGTAGAGGGAGTGGGGGTGAGTATGGGAAAATTCCGACTTTTTTAAATTTCGAACCCCCTCTAGGACCCCCCGGGGGTTCTTCGGCCGTGTAGGGGGGTGGGTCAGATTTTTTTGTGGGGTCGTGTAGAGGGTTATAAACCATTGTGGGGGGTGAAATTTTTTTGACCCCCAACACCCCCCGAGACCCCCCGCTTTTGAATTGCTCCCGGATGGAGGAGCGATAGAGGGTTTTTGATGACGGCATCGTATAGAGGGTTTAGTCTTTAATCGGAAGAAAAAAAAAATTGCCCCCCCCCATGACCCCTTTTTGAACCCCCTTTCGTATCTCCCGAACGGCTCGCGATGGAAAAAAAATCTTTTCACAGTCGCTTAGAGAAGGTTGAATAGTTGGGGAAGCCAAAAAAAGTTTGACCCCTTTGCACCCCCAGACCCCCTTTTTTTAAAAAAAACCGTATTTTGGCAAAATTTTGACCTTTTTTTTAGGGTGGAGCATCGAGGCGAGCGAAGCGAGCCGAGATGCGACACCGGGAACCAGCACGGCGAGCGAAGCGAGCCGTGCTGCGTTCCCCCCGACGACTTCCACGACCCCCCCCCCTGGGAGCATCGCGGCGAGCGAAGCGAGCCGCGATGCGACTACGGGGGCTCCAGGAGGGGCAGCGGAAGGGGAGTCGCAGCACGGCGAGCGAAGCGAGCCGTGCTGTGACCCCCCGCCGCTGCCCCCCCTGAACCCCCTCCCCACCAAAAAAATCGATATGGGTATCGTTTTCGACTAACTCGGGGGTGAGGATTTCGAATATGATGTCGGCGGGAGCGGCGAGCGAAGCGAGCCGCGATCCGACACTGCAAGGCGAGCGAAGCGAGCCGCGCAGTGTGGAGTCGTATTGCGGTGAGCGAAGCGAACCGCAATGCGACGACCGCGACCCAGCAAGGCGAGCGAAGCGAGCCGCGCTTCTTGACACACTGCAAGGCGAGCGTAGCGAGCCGCGCTTCGAGACACACTGCAAGGCGAGCGTAGCGAGCCGCGTAGTGTGGTAGTTCGGGTGGAGTCGTATTGCGGTGAGCGAAGCGAACCGCAATGCGACGTCTGACATCCAGCAAGGCGAGCGAAGCGAGCCGCGCTCCGTGTCACACTGCAAGGCGAGCGCAGCGAGCCGCGCAGTGTGGTAGCACGGGTGGAGTCGTATTGCGGTGAGCGAAGCGAACCGCAATGCGACTTCTGAGACCCAGCAAGGCGAGCGAAGCGAGCCGCGCTTCATGTCACACTGCAAGGCGAGCGTAGCGAGCCGCGCGGTGTGACCGCACACCCCTCATATGGGTATCGTTTTCGAATAACTACAACCCGATAATTACGATAAAGACGTCCATTTTGAAATCCAAAATGGCTGACATTTTTTCATCGCAGATTTCCGACATGGGTATCGATTTCGAGCAAAACGAGGGTGTAGGTTACGATAAGGGGAATAAAATTGCAAAATAAACAGTCTACACAACCGACGCGAGCTGCTTGCAGCTCGCGCACGCCTAAAAAACTAGTTACCTTATATATAAAATTCGATTACCACTCACTGACTCACTGACTCACTGACATGATTGTTCTCCCTGTTGGTGGATGGGGAGGTATGGTTTTTTTTACGGAAATGTAGAGGGGAGACCGGGGTGAGTCTGGGAAAATTCCAACTTTTTTGAATTTCGAACCCCCTCCATGACCCCCCGGGGGTTCTTCGGCCGTGTAGGGGGGTGGGTCAGATTTTTTTGTGGGGTCGTGTAGAGGGTTAAAAACCATTGTGGAGGGTGAAATTTTTTTGACCCCCAACACCCCCCGAGACCCCCCGCTTTTCAATTGCTACCAGATAGCGTCCCGATGGAGGATTTCGGATGGCGGGATCGTATAGAGGGTTTAGTTTTTAATCGGAAGAAAAAAAAAATTGCCCCCCCCCCATGACCCCTTTTTAGACCCCCCTTTCGTATCTCCCGAACGGCTCGCGATGGAAAAAAAATCTTTTCGCAGTCGCGTAGAGGAGGACAAATAGTTGCGGAAGCCAAAAAAAGTTTGACCCTTTTGAACCCCCAGGCCCCCTTTTTTTTAAAAAAACCGTTTTTTGACCCATTTTTAGGGTTTTTTTTGGGGTGGAGCATCGAGGCGAGCGAAGCGAGCCGAGATGCGACACCGGGAACCAGCACGGCGAGCGAAGCGAGCCGTGCTGCGTTCCCCCCGACGACCCCCACGACCCCCCCCCCCCTGGGAGCATCGCGGCGAGCGAAGCGAGCCGCGATGCGACTACGGGGGCTCCAGGAGGGGCAGCGGAGGGGGAGTCGCAGCACGGCGAGCGAAGCGAGCCGTGCTGTGACCCCCCACCGCTGCCCCCCTGGACCCCCCCACCAAAAAAATTGATATGGGTATCGTTTTCGACTAACTCGGGGGTGAGGATTTCGAATATGATGTCGGCGGGGAGCGGCGAGCGAAGCGAGCCGCGATCCGACACTGCAAGGCGAGCGAAGCGAGCCGCGCAGGGTGGAGTCGTATTGCGGTGAGCGAAGCGAACCGCAATGCGACGACCGCGACCCAGCAAGGCGAGCGAAGCGAGCCGCGCTTCGAGTCACACTGCAAGGCGAGCGTAGCGAGCCGCGCAGTGTGGTAGTATGAGTGGAGTCGTATTGCGGTGAGCGAAGCGAACTGCAATGCGACGACCGAGACCCAGCAAGGCGAGCGAAGCGAGCCGCGCTTCGTGTCACACTGCAAGGCGAGCGTAGCGAGCCGCGCAGTGTGGTGGCATGGGCAGAGTCGTATTGCGGTGAGCGAAGCGAACCGCAATGCGACGACTGACACCCAGCAAGGCGAGCGAAGCGAGCCGCGCTTCCCGTCACACTGCAAGGCGAGCGTAGCGAGCCGCGCAGTGTGGTAGTACGGGTGGAGTCGTATTGCGGTGAGCGAAGCGAACCGCAATACGACGACTGACACCCAGCAAGGCGAGCGAAGCGAGCCGCGCTTCGTGTCACACTGCAAGGCGAGCGTAGCGAGCCGCGCAGTGTGACCGCACACCCCTCATATGGGTATCGTTTTCGAATAACTACAACCCGATAATTACGATAAAGACGTCCATTTTGAAATCCAAAATGGCTAAAGTTTTTAAATCGCAAAATACCCTCATGGGTATCGATTTCGAGCAATACGTGGGTGTAGGTTACGAAAAGGGGTTCTAAATTTAAAAAAAAAACAGCATACACAACCGACGCGGGCTGCTCGCAGCCCGCGCAGAACGCAAAAAACTAGTTACCTTATATATAAAATTCGATTACCACTCACTGACTCACTGACTCACTGACATGATTGTTCTCCCTGTTGGTGGATGGGGAGGTATGGTTTTTTTTACGGAAATGTAGAGGGGAGACCGGGGTGAGTCTGGGAAAATTCCAACTTTTTTAAATTTCGAACCCCCTCTAGGACCCCCCGGGGGTTCTTCGGCCGTGTAGGGGGGTGGGTCAGATTTTTTTGTGGGGTCGTGTAGAGGGTTCAAAATCGTTGTGGGGGGTGAAATTTTTTTGACCCCAAACACCCCCCGAGACCCCCCGCTTTTGAATTGCTACCGGATGGAGGAGCGATAGAGGGTTTTGGATGACGGCATCGTATAGAGGGTTTAGTCTTTAATCGGAAGAAAAAAAAAATTGACCCCCCCCCCATGACCCCTTTTTAGACCCCCCTTTCGTATCTCCCGAACGGCTCGCGATGGAAAAAAAATCTTTTCGCAGTCGCGTAGAGGAGGACGAATAGTTGTGGAAGCCAAAAAAAGTTTGACCCCTTTGCACCCCCAGACCCCCTTTTTTTAAAAAAAACCGTTTTTTGACCCATTTTTAGGGTTTTTTGTGGGGTGGAGCATCGAGGCGAGCGAAGCGAGCCGAGATGCGACACCGGGAACCAGCACGGCGAGCGAAGCGAGCCGTGCTGCGTTCCCCCCGACGACCCCCACGACCTCCCCCCCCCCCTGGGAGCATCGCGGCGAGCGAAGCGAGCCGCGATGCGACTACGGGGGCTTCAGGAGGGGCAGCGGAGGGGGAGTCGCAGCACGGCGAGCGAAGCGAGCCGTGCTGTGACCCCCCGCCGCTGCCCCCCCCTGAACCCCCTCCCCTCCAAAAAAATTGATATGGGTATCGTTTTCGACTAACTCGGGGGTGAGGATTTCGAATATGATGTCGGCGGGGAGCGGCGAGCGAAGCGAGCCGCGATCCGACACTGCAAGGCGAGCGAAGCGAGCCGCGCTTCGAGTCACACTGCAAGGCGAGCGTAGCGAGCCGCGCAGTGTGGTAGTATGAGTGGAGTCGTATTGCGGTGAGCGAAGCGAACTGCAATGCGACGACCGAGATCCAGCTAGGCGAGCGAAGCGAGCCGCGCTTCGTGTCACACTGCAAGGCGAGCGTAGCGAGCCGCGCAGTGTGGTAGCATGGGCAGAGTCGTATTGCGGTGAGCGAAGCGAACCGCAATGCGACGACTGACACCCAGCAAGGCGAGCGAAGCGAGCCGCGCTTCGTGTCACATTACAAGGCGAGCGTAGCGAGCCGCGCAGTGTGACCGCACGGGAAGAGTCGTATTGCGGTGAGCGAAGCGAACCGCAATGCGACGACTGACATCCAGCAAGGCGAGCGAAGCGAGCCGCGCTCCGTGTCACACTGCAAGGCGAGCGCAGCGAGCCGCGCAGTGTGGTAGCACGGGTGGAGTCGTATTGCGGTGAGCGAAGCGAACCGCAATGCGACTCCTGAGACCCAGCAAGGCGAGCGAAGCGAGCCGCGCTTCCCGTCACGCTGCAAGGCGAGCGTAGCGAGCCGCGCAGTGTGACCGCACGGGTAGAGTCGTATTGCGGTGAGCGAAGCGAACGATAAAGACTTCCATTTTGAAATCCAAGATGGCTGACATTTTTTTATCGCAGATTTCCGACATGGGTATCGATTTCGAGCAAAACGAGGGTAAAGGTTACGATAAGGGGAATAAAATTGCAAAATAAACAGTCTACACAACCGACGCGAGCTGCTTGCAGCTCGCGCACGCCTAAAAAACTAGTTACCTTATATATAAAATTCGATTACCACTGACTGACTCACTCACTGACTCACTGACATGATTGTTCTCCCTGTTGGTGGATGGGGAGGTATGGTTTTTTTTACGGAAATGTAGAGGGGAGGTGGGGGTGAGTCTGGGAAAATTCCAACTTTTTTGAATTTCGAACCCCCTCTAGGACCCCCCGGGGGTTCTTCGGCCGTGTAGGGGGGTGGGTCAGATTTTTTTGTGGGGTCGTGTAGAGGGTTAAAAACCATTGTGGGGGGTGAATTTTTTTTGACCCCCAACACCCCCCGAGACCCCCCGCTTTTGAATTGCTCCCGGATGGAGGAGCGATAGAGGGTTTTGGATGACGGCATCGTATAGAGGGTTTAGTCTTTAATCGGAAGAAAAAAAAAATTGACCCCCCCCCCATGACCCTTTTTTAGACCCCCCTTTCGTATCTCCCGAACGGCTCGCGATGGAAAAAAAATCTTTTCGCAGTCGCGTAGAGGAGGACGAATAGTTGCGGAAGCCAAAAAAAGTTTGACCCTTTTGAACCCCCAGACCCCCTTTTTTTTAAAAAAACCGTTTTTTGACCCATTTTTAGGGTTTTTTTTGCATCGAGGCGAGCGAAGCGAGCCGAGACCGGGAACCAGCACGGCGAGCGAAGCGAGCCGTGCTGCGTTCCCCCCGACGACCCCCACGACCCCCCCCCCCCCCCCGTGGGCGACCACGGGGGCTTGAGGAGGGGCAGCGGAGGGGGAGTCGCAGCATGGCGAGCGAAGCGAGCCGTGCTGTGACCCCAAGCGTTGCCCCCCCTGAACCCCCCCTACCAAAAAAATTGATATGGGTATCGTTTTCGACTAACTCGGGGGTGAGGATTTCGAATATGATGTCGGCGGGGAGCGGCGAGCGAAGCGAGCCGCGATCCGACCCAGCAAGGCGAGCGAAGCGAGCCGCGCTTCGTGGTAGTACGAGTTGAGTCGTATTGCGGTGAGCGAAGCGAACCGCAATGCGACGGCTGACATTCAGCAAGGCGAGCGAAGCGAGCCGCGCTTCGTGTCACACTGCAAGGCGAGCGTAGCGAGCCGCGCAGTGTGACCGCACACCCCTCATATGGGTATCGTTTTCATATGGTAGCATGGGCAGAGTCGTATTGCGGTGAGCGAAGCGAACCGCAATGCGACGACTGACACCCAGCAAGGCGAGCGAAGCGAGCCGCGCTTCCCGTCACACTGCAAGGCGAGCGTAGCGAGCCGCGCAGTGTGACCGCACACCCCTCATATGGGTATCGTTTTCGAATAACTACAACCCGAAAATTACGATAAAGACGTCCATTTTGAAATCCAAAATGGCTGAAAGTTTTATATCGCAAAAAATCGACATGGGTATCGATTTCGAGCAATACGTGGGTGTAGGTTACGAAAAGGGGTTCTAAATTTAAAATAAACAGCAACTCGACGGACGCGGGCTGCTCGCAGCCCGCGCAGCACGCAAAAAACTAGTTTACTTATATAAAGGTGGATTACCACTCACTGACTCACTCACTCACTCACTCATTGACATGATTGTTCTCCCTGTTCGTGGATGGGAAGGTATATTTTTTTTTACACAGTCTGTTGGAGAATTTCAATGCGAGTAGAGGAAAATTCCAACTTTTCGAGATTTCCCCCTCCTTCCCCCTCAAAAGGGGGCAAACGCAAAGGTCGATTGTTCTCAAAAACCGTGATAGATGGAGAGAAAATTTTTGCGGGGGGAGGTAGAAGGGAGGCTCGCGAAGCGAGCCGACCTTCTACCTCCCCCCGAGGGGCCTCCCGCGAAGCGCGGCGAGCGAAGCGAGCCGCGCGGCGCGGGGGGCACCGCGGGGGCAACGCTTTTTCTCAGAGACGGTGATAGATGGAATGAAAATTTTTGCGGGGGGAGGTAGGAGGGGGGCTCGCGAAGCGAGCCCGCACCCAAAAAAACTAGTTAAATTATATAAAGGTGGATTACCACTCACTGACTCACTCACTCACTCACTCATTGACATGATTGTTCTCCCTGTTCGTGGATGGGAAGGTATATTTTTTTTTACACAGTCTGTTGGAGAATTTCAATGCGAGTAGAGGAAAATTCCAACTTTTCGAGATTTCCCCCTCCTTCCCCCTCAAAAAGGGGCAAACGCAAAGGTCGATTGTTCTCAAAAACCGTGATAGATGGAAAGAAATTTTTTGCGGGGGGAGGTAGAAGGGAGGCTCGCGAAGCGAGCCGACCTTCTACCTCCCCCCGAGGGGCCTCCCGCGAAGCGCGGCGAGCGAAGCGAGCCGCGCGGCACGGGGGGCACCGCGGGGGCAACGCTTTTTCTCATCGATCGTGGATGGGAAGGTAAGTTTTTTATGGTACCATAAGGTGGAGAATTTCAATAAGAGTCTAGGAAAGGTTTCAAACTTTGAGATTTTCACCTCCTTCCCTCTCAAAGAGGGGCAAACGCAGAGGTCAAATTTTCTCGGAGACGGTCAGAGGTGGACCAAAATTTCTTGCAGTCGTTACTAGCGGGCAATAAGTTCTATCTAGCAGACCTGGTCCTCTCACTCCAGCATCCCTCCGCGCTGCGTGGGAACGGAAAACATTTCCGCGGTTCGCGATTCGACGAGATTTAGCAACGATGCGACGTCGGAGGGCAGCGCGCAGCATCATATTCGAAAATTACAACTTACGACCGATTTTTTGGTATCTCATACGGTCTCTAATATTGCGATTTCATTAGATTACTTATCATTTTCATTCCACGCAAACCAAAATGTCAGCGTTCGCCGGAAGATAACGCAGCGTTACAGCAAGATACGGATATAGGCGGGAGAAAAAGAGATAACAATAATTTCTCGATATACGCTCGCACGCAAACACAATGACAACTCGTATCTATTCTGTAACTTTGATCTCGAACAGACACGAATTACGTCATACGTAGGGATTGCGTGCGGCAATATGAGACTACAAGTTTGGACCGAACTTGAAAGACTTGAACTTGAGTCTTGAAAATTCACATGATATATCTGATTTTTCGGTAATTATTAGGTCGTTCGTACGTTAAATAACTTCTTCCTACTATTATTCGGAAAGGTGGACTATTTATCGGTACTCCAAGTATCTGTCCTTCCCCACTTGCCATAAATCTACCTACTCTAAGTGAATACAATTAATTTACATAAAAGTAATTACAAGTTTATCATTAATATTAATTCATAGTAAAATACAAAATTTAATAAGATTTTCTTGTAATCAGTCGTTCGAGACCAAATTTTAGTCTTGGGGTGTCACATCACTAGAAAACATTAGTTCTAGGTTAACTTCGGCTCGCTTCGTGCTTTGTCGTATCGAACGAGGAATCGATCGGTCCAACCGTTTTGGTGTTGCCGTTCTAGCGTCAGACGGACCAAATTCTAAATGAAGGGAGAAAAAACGACTTTTAAAGTCTCCACACACTGAAGCCGGAGGCGGAACGGAGTCGAAGGCGGGCCGGTTTTTCCTAAGCCGCCTGCGGTGTGTGTGTAGGCTTTCAATTCAATAGAATACAACTCGCAGGTCTTCGCCTTCGCTCCGCCTCCGGCTTCAGTGTGTGGAGATTTTTAAGCATTTAAATATGACGCTAGGAGGGGAACCGTCTTTATTTTGAAACTTAGTATCATGACTTGATAAAATAATATAAATCAAGAAGAAAAGAAACTGAATAGGCTTCAACTTCATCATCAGTTGACTGTCTGAATGTATAGTTGTCTATCTAATAATAATGATTCTGTACAAGTAGATTAATCTGGGTGTTATTTGTGTTGTTAAATTGATCAATTTTGCATTTATAAGCAAAAATTATATAGTAATGTGTTAATGATAAGAATTCTAAAAGTATATTAGTAGCATTAAAGAAAGAAAATCATTTATATCGGTAACATAAAGAACAATACCTACTCAAATCAATAGTAAAACAAGTAAATAAATAACACATATTGTAATATATTATTTTATAAATTATTATTATGAAGTATATTTTTGAAAGTATAAGTGAATAATAATTATGTTGGTTATCTTAATTTGTGAAAAAGGTAAGCAATATTTATTTGGTAATACTACAGGGACGTAGCATGTGCACTTAGCCGAAATAGTTGATTCTGTTTCTATGTACTTTTGTTTGTTTGTTTATGTACTTTTGTTTCTATGTACTTTTGTAAAGTATAATTAATAAATAAATTTGGTTGTAATATAATAATAACAAAGAATCAATACGCGTAAAATAGATAAATTTTTCATAAAATAGATATTATATGTTCGAAATTTAAAACAAATAGTTAGTACAAAAGTTAATCCACTCCTCGGGGTCGACCCTATCGGATTAGTAAACATTCTTACGTAGCACACTGTATATTCTTTTACCCGCACACCTGCGTCGTAGGCGGACCTTCGCCCGCTGCGCCACAAAGATCGTCAAAGAGTGGGAATAGAACAAACAACTACGGAAGAACAGACTTACAACTACTACTATATTGATATTTCGGTTAAATATGCGTTACTGAGGTGGGTTAGCGAAATTTACGTGATTTTTATGAAACGATTTTTCCTTCGTCCAAACTGGCTAAGGACTTCTAATTTTGTTGAACGGCAACACTGGTACAAGCCCGCTCGAGCTCATTCTCTCAAAGAATTTTTACGGTACGCATCGTCATCTTTCTTTATAATGTAAAAATTAAATTTGTTAGTTAATCCAAGTGTGAGTGTAAGTGAATTTAACTTAAGTTTTAATCTCTTCAGATGAAACGTACAAGTTCTTATCCTCCGCCGTCTGCCAAGCGGTTCTTCACTGAAAACCAAAACATCGGTGTTTCATGTGTTCTCGTTGGTAAGTGAGTCCTACCGATATTATTTCAAGTTAAATGTGTGTATCATTCGTCGTAATAGCCAATACTTACCCAATTGACTGTGAATTCGCTCCGTAATTTAAATTTGTAAGATTGTTTTGTAAAGTCCGTTTCTCAAGAGCCGCCATCTTGTCCGCCGGAATTTCGCGCACTTTCTTATATTAATAACTTTTTTCTTACAAAAAACCACTGAGATGTAGAACAGTTGTACGCATTAAAAATAGTAACTTGCCTTTTATATACGGTATTACGTAAGAAAAGAGATAATAAAAAGAAGAAAAGAGATCGAATGGCGGCCATGTCGTTCGTTGATAATAAATTATTACAGGATACCTGAATAGAAATGCCTACCTACCGAAACATCTTTGTATTAACGTGTATCTATTAACGTACATAATGTAATGATATTTATCTTTTCGCGTGCATTTTTTATTATGTCGCAAAGATGGGCGCTCGTAGGGTAAGAGGCTCTCAGGGTCTCTCAGTTACTTAGCTGCTTTGGAGAACAAAATAGGTGTCAAAGACTGAGGAGAATAATGAGTTTGATTCTGGGAGGGCACACTTTGGAACGCGCGCTCTGTAAATTGTGTTGGTGTATATATTATGTTTGTTTGAATCAAGTACATAATATTAAAAGTTTTATTTCATAAAGGTTTATTGTTATCATGTGTTATGTTACCAAGGAATATTTTCTTTTCCTAAAAAAATAACAAATTTAATGCACAAACCTAAGGGGTTATTTTTTAAACTTAGTTAAAAAACTTTATAGTTCATTTATATTTAAACTAAGTTTTGAGTGAATCCAACTATGGAATAATAATTTTCATACAAACTTTACTTTACCAACTTAATACCTTCGGAGATAAATTTTTCAAAAAGTTACTATCCTATGTGTTATTCGAGGTCCTAAAATATATAAATACATACCAAATTTCATCTAAGTAGTTACTGGGATAATTTATAACAAACATTCACACAGACTTTCACATTTATTATAATTGTAAGATAAAGGTTGCTACGGTGTTCGCACTCACAAGATATAGAAGGATACCTACCTACCTTTTTTCGGTGTTTTTTAACTAAGTAGGAGGTAGGTAGGTGTGTTTGGTTTACTATATTTAGTTAGGCAGGTAGGTATCTATGGCTTAACTACTAATGATGATCCGTCCGTGGCAGGTAAAAAACGTGTTCTGTCACAATAAGACCTTATCTTTTATGGGTAGGTGCTCCTGTCAATAATAAATACCTTTCCATTATTATTACATCCCTATGTAGGTAATAATAGTCAAAGAGAAACATTTGTGTTTAATTATTCACTTTATAGTTTATTTATATTTATACCGAGTTTTGAGTGAATCGAATCAAGGAATAATATTTTTTCCATACAAACTTTACCACACTATCTAACACCTTCAGAGGTAAACTTTTCAATATCTTATGTGTTATTCTAGGTCCTTAACTATCAACCTATATACATACCAAATTTCATCTAAGTATTTACTGAGATAATTGTTTTATACTATGTAGTGATGATTATGTAAGTGTAGTTAGTATTTTGTAGTAAGTGCCAGTATTTATGAATGTACCTATTAAAATCTATTTTATTTTGCATTTTTCAGAACAGAAGCCGTGTCTATTGTCTGTTTGTCTTTCGTTAGGTAAAAGCTCTCTCTACCGTATATGAAATCCTTAGTGCGAGAACACTTGCACGATTTATTCAGTTTTAGATCAAAGTGGATATTTTTATTTCCAGGTCAATGATGTAGACAGTATCAACATGACCATGATTGTGTCTTTACCATGATGGATGTCGGATGGACGCGCATCGTCATGCGAGTCGAAACCCAGGTGTGTAACAATATAAGTTAGGTATGATAAAACACTTTAATATGTAATTACATGATCGAATCGTTCATGTGATAGCTATTAGATTAGGTACTTAATTGTTTATTAAGAATCTTAACAAAGAAAATTATTAAAAAGAAATATAAACAGGTAGATGATATTATGTCAGTTGCCTACACATCTATTTAAGTTTTCCGGGACAAATACTGATGATCCCTAACAATGTATGTCCATCTCGGGATCATTCTCTATATGATAGCGAAATAATCAGTTCATCATTGACGGAAAAATCGACGTACAAAAACAAAAAAAAAAAAACATTTATACCGTAGCTGTTACACACCGCTACACCTTAATTTTTCGAAGTCTGTTACTAATTTTAACTATACTGGCAGTACCTTTAGAATACTATCAATAGGTTTACGCACTTACTGGTTACCTATTTCTTTTCAGCTTTACTTATGTAAACCAACCCAATAAGGAATCAAATAATTTGGTTTTAGTTTGATTGTCTCTTGGTTCATCAGATTTTTTGCTTTAGGGTTTAAAACGAAAACATGTCTACTGTCTGTTTGTTTCTTGTCAGGTTAAAGCTCTCTTCCGTGTACGAAATCCTTAGTGCGAGAGCACTTGCCCGAATTATTCAGTTTTAAATCATAGTGGATATTTTTATTTCCAGGTCAATGATATCGACAGTATCAACATGTCTAGAATTACAGCGACTTATGATTGTGCCTTTATCATGATGGATGTCGGATGGACGCGCGTCGTCATGCGAGCCGAAAGCCAGGTGTGTAATAATTAATTAAATACATTATTCTACATAAAATCAACCAATCACAAAAGTTTTGGAACTTACAATAATTTAACTTATTTATTAACGATTGTCAACTCATTGACTGCCTAGCAAGTGCAAATTTACATCAAGGTTCAAATGTCTATCATTGGCAATTAAAATTAAGTATGCTAAGTTAATTAATTAAATTGAATTTCAGATTGCTGGTTTGGTGTGGATAACATAATATATCGTGTATTTCTGAGCGCTCACAGTCAACTGGTCATCATCTCAAATCAACAATACAAAGGTACCTAAAACAGTTTTCAATACAAATTACTTTTATTATTTTTTTATGAATAAAGCTACTTACGCTGATAAAAATAGGCCATAATTGTCATCTTAAATACAAAATCGAACTAAATACATATTATTTACTAAAACTAAATTTTATTACATATTTTGTACCCACATAATGTATTACTGTCTAAAAGATATTCTTCAGATGTTTTGAATACATTGGACCACAACAATACCTACTCACTTTCCAACCTATCCTAATACCTACAATAATATTGAAACAAAAAGAATACCATATACCTTCTTATCAAATACCATTTTCTATTTTTCAGATAATGGCAAGAAACGTGAATCCATCTAAATCTCAGTGAGTGGGTACTTACTACTACAGCTACTGGTCAAACGCGTCATATTAGTCGAAAAATGAAATCATGCACAGCTAATCCTGGTGAGTTATTATATTTTTCATTACTCATACTGGGAAGTCTGAAGTTGCCTGAAGAGCGGGTTGAAAGTGATACTTTTCAGCCCTAGGAAGAATCGTTTTCAACTGACAGGTATCACGTTACTATTGAACCATGATAATAGCAGAATGAGAAAAATTAATGTTGAAGCTAAAAACAAAATATTCGGGTTAACGGCAATTCACTGAAGTCATAAAATACGAAAGTCAAGGCAGTATGGCTTTACGGCTTTCGCCTGTCCTTTATGGACAAATATAATAAAAAACAAATAGCGGCAATTTGAAACATTTTTCTCATGTTTAATATTTCCCTGTACTTGTAGTGAAAAGCAGTGTGTACCTCAGGTGAAAGTAACTTATTTAGTCCCTCGAACTATAAGCGCCCTCGCTACACACGGGCGCCAAACCCCGTCTCGGGACTAAATAAGTTATTTTCCTTGGGTAACAATGTACTATAAGTAACGTGTAGGTAATAAAATTGTGTAATGTTGTATGTATATAGACGCCCTTTCTATAGGGTTGCTTCCCGCCCGTAAGTATTCAACTGAGTTTGCAGATGTGTCGTGCGATCTACAAATTTGAATCAAATATATTATAATTTTCTACTTTTTTCCCTTAAACCAACTTTTATTATTTAATGACAGAATAAAAAAAGTATAATGTAACATGCATTCTACACAATACTGAATTCATAGGTAGATTTCCACCAACCGAAGCATCAATTTCAAAATAAGAAAACCAATACATTAACCCCATTTATAATTCTTTTTCAGGTGGAGGGTGCTAAAGCGGACAGAAGAATCCACCTTTTAGTCTATTTATTTTTATTTTTTACTTAAAAGACCAACAATTAAAATAATAAGTTTTAAAGTTCTAACAAAACACTAAAACAGCGCTTACAGGTCTTTCTAAATAGAGTATGAAGTAGTTACATAGAAATAGAATTAGTAGTTTAGTAATGATGAGGCACTGCAATACAATGTATTGGAATGCATTTATATGTTCATACGCAGATGTAAAACAAATATAAAATCATGATTATAAGTCAGTCTACCTACCTTTACAATGAAATTTCAGCTAATAATATTATGCTTATAGGGAGATTTAGAATAGGTATACCCGAAAAATTACCCAGGACATTATTCTTTTCATCATACATTTTCTTATAGTTTTAAGATTGCTAAAAATCTTCAGTATCAACAAATTTTATCTGAGATAATTATGATAAGTCTCTTCTCTTAAATTATCCGACTCTCCAGCACTACGTAGTTACCTAAACATTAATGAAACTGACCAATGGAAAACAAATGTTTAGATTGCATAGATGGCGAGATTAGCACTATAGTTTCAATCCATTTTAGATTAAGTTGACACTTTGCCACGAGATATAGCATGAAAATTCTTTTTTTGATTGTTTCAATTATTTCGAAATAACTTGAATAATAATAAAATAAATCGATAGTTACATGGATGTTGGTGTCGAAATTAATATTGTCTTCACACCCATAAAAACTTACCTATGTTAGGTATATACATATTGCATTACACGCTATTTACATTCAAACTTATAATCTTAAGTCTCAAGTCTGAGTTTGTATTATTTTTTATTTGTGTGGTAGGTTTAAGTATAATAAAGAGTTTTCATTCATTCATACAATATCTTGATAATTACCTACATACATAATTTTAAGCATGGAGGTCCTGTAGAAGTATGGTACTGGATTTAGGTGCATCTGATATTGTCGTATGAGTCATTAGCTAACTACAGCAGGACCGTAGGACTTACTTCAGTTCAAAGATTAGGTAGTAAGTTGACAGGTAGAGTTTCGGAAATAACTGTAAGTGTAATGTGACATGATACAACTAAAAATAATATTTTTTACATGTGGTACTTATACATAAATCACAGATAACCACACAGAATCATGTCTGTTAGGTGTAAGGTAACTATGTTGTGTGATAGTAAGTAAGCACTAATGTTACTTGCCTAACAGCAATCGCACCAAGCGATTTACATTCAACATAACAATCTTTTGATAATACTTACATTATTTTAAGTATGTGGAGGTAGGGTTTAGCTTAGGACATAGACATAGGGTTTTTTGTAATGTTCCATGCGAGTCATTACCTAACAACAGCTATTGAGTAGACTTATGTTAGATTTTAAGTATGTGGAGGTAGGGTTTAGCTAAGGACACAGACATAGGGTTTTTTGTGATGTTCCATGCGAGTCATTAGGTAACAACAGCTATTGAGTAGACTTATGTTAGATTTTAAGTATGTGGAGGTAGGGTTTAGCTTAGGACACAGACATAGGGATTTTTGTGATGTTCCATGCGAGTCATTAGCTAACAACAGTTATTGAGTAGACTTATGTTAGATTTTAAGTATGTGGAGGTAGGGTTTAGCTTAGGACACAGACATAGGGATTTTTGTGATGTTCCATGCGAGTCATTAGCTAACAACAGCTATTGAGTAGACTTATGTTAGATTTTAAGTATGTGGAGGTAGGGTTTAGCTTAGGACACAGACATAGGGATTTTTGTGATGTTCCATGCGAGTCATTAGCTAACAACAGCTATTGAGTAGACTTATGTTAGAGTATAGGAGTAGGGCATATATTTTAGAGTAATGGTTAGGTACTTCTTAATTAAAACATAGGTAGGGTAGGTAAGTATTAACATAGACCAACGATAATAATGATTGACAGGTTGGGTTTCGGAAATGGATGAAAGATGAAAAGATGGCGTTGTGAGTACCTAATTGTTTTTATATTTATTGATATGGTGCATAGCAACTTTCTGTTGGTATAAATTATGGATGTGGAAAGTAATAATATGAATACAATCAAGCAGGTTACCAGCGGGTGTTGTTAGATAGTAGGGTGGTATGTAATATAAAAGTAGTTTTAAGGCGAAAAAGGTTTCAAAGGCAAATACTAATTTAAGGCAGAGGTCGCACGCACGCGGGCTGCTTGCAGCCCGCGCAGCACGCAAAAAACTAGTTACCTTATATATAAAATTCGATTACCACTCACTGACTCACTCACTGACTCACTGACACGATTGTTCTCCCTGTTGGTGGAGGGGGAGGTATGGTTTTTTTTACGGAAATGTAGAGGGGAGACCGGGGTGAGTCTGGGAAAATTCCAACTTTTTTGAATTTCGAACCCCCTCCATGACCCCCCGGGGGTTCTTCGGCCGTGTAGGGGGGTGGGTCAGATTTTTTTGTGGGGTCGTGAAGAGGGTCAACAACCATTGTGGGGGGTGAAATTTTTTTGACCCCCAACACCCCCCGAGACCCCCCGCTTTTAAATTGCTACCGGATGGAGGAGCGATAGAGGGTTTTGAATGACGGCATCGTATAGAGGGTTTAGTCTTTAATCGGAAGAAAAAAAAAATTGACCCCCCCCCATGACCCCTTTTTTGAACCCCCTTTCGTATCTCCCGAACGGCTCGCGATGGAAAAAAAATCTTTTCGCAGTCGCGTAGGGGAGGACGAATAGTTGCGGAAGCCAAAAAAAGTTTGACCCCTTTGCACCCCCAGACCCCCTTTTTTTAAAAAAAACTGTTTTTTGACCCATTTTTAGGGTATTTTTTGGGGTGGAGCATCGAGGCGAGCGAAGCGAGCCGAGATGCGACACCGGGAACCAGCACGGCGAGCGAAGCGAGCCATGCTGCGTTCCCCCCGACGACCCCCACGACCCCCCCACCCCCCTGGGAGCATCGCGGCGAGCGAAGCGAGCCGCGATGCGACTACGGGGGCTCCAGGAGGGGCTCCAGGGGGCTCCAGGAGCGGAGGGGGAGTCGCAGCACGGCGAGCGAAGCGAGCCGTGCTGTGACCCCCCACAGCTGCCCCCCCTGGACCCCCCCACCAAAAAAATTGATATGGGTATCGTTTTCGACTAACTCGGGGGTGAGGATTTCGAATATGATGTTTGCGGGGAGCGGCGAGCGAAGCGAGCCGCGATCCGACACTGCAAGGCGAGCGAAGCGAGCCGCGCAGTGTGGAGTCGTATTGCGGTGAGCGAAGCGAACCGCAATGCGACGACCGCAACCCAGCAAGGCGAGCGAAGCGAGCCGCGCTTCGTGTTACATTGCAAGGCGAGCGTAGCGAGCCGCGCTTCCCGTCACACTGCAAGGCGAGCGTAGCGAGCCGCGCAGTGTGACCGCATGGGTAGAGTCGTATTGCGGTGAGCGAAGCGAACCGCAATGCGACGACTGAAACCCAGCAAGGCGAGCGAAGCGAGCCGCGCTCCCCGTCACACTGCAAGGCGAGCGTAGCGAGCCAAGCAGTGTGAACCCACGGGAAGAGTTATATTGCGGTGAGCGAAGCGAACCGCAATGCGACCACCGAGAGCCAGCAAGGCGAGCGAAGCGAGCCGCGCTCCGAGTCACACTGCACGGCGAGCGCAGCGAGCCGCGCAGTGTGGTAGCATGGGCAGAGTCGTATTGCGGTGAGCGAAGCGAACCGCAATGCGACGACTGACACCCAGCAAGGCGAGCGAAGCGAGCCGCGCTTCCCGTCACACTGCAAGGCGAGCGTAGCGAGCCGCGCAGTGTGACCGCACACCCCTCATATGGGTATCGTTTTCGAATAACTACAACCCGATAATTACGATAAAGACGTCCATTTAGAAATCCAAAATGGCTCAAGTTTTTAAATCGCAAAATACCCTCATGGGTATCGATTTCGAGCAATACGTGGGTGTAGGTTACGATAAGGGGAACAAAATTGCTAAATAAAGAGCCAACTCGACGGACGCGGGCTGCTCGCAGCCCGCGCAGCACGCAAAAAACTAGTTTAATTATATAAAGGTGGATTACCACTCACTCACTGACTCACTGACTCACTCATTGACATGATTGTTCTCCCTGTTCGTGGATGGGAAGGTATATTTTTTTTTACACAGTCTGTTGGAGAATTTCAATGCGAGTAGAGGAAAATTCCAACTTTTCGAGATTTCCCCCTCCTTCCCCCTCAAAAGGGGGCAAACGCAAAGGTCGATTGTTCTCAGAAACCGTGATAGATGGAAAGAAAATTTTTGCGGGGGGAGGTAGAAGGGAGGCTCGCGAAGCGAGCCGACCTTCTACCTCCCCCCGAGGGGCCTCCCGCGAAGCGCGGCGAGCGAAGCGAGCCGCGCGGCGCGGGGGGCACCGCGGGGGCAACGCTTTTTCTCCTCTTCTCAGAGACGGTGATAGATGGAATGAAAATTTTTGCGGGGGGAGGTAGGAGGGGGGCTCGCGAAGCGAGCCCGCACCCAAAAAAACTAGTTTACTTATATAAAGGTGGATTACCACTCACTCACTCACTGACTCACTCACTCATTGACATGATTGTTCTCCCTGTTCGTGGATGGGAAGGTATATTTTTTTTTACGCAGTCTGTTGGAGAATTTCAATGCGAGTAGAGGAAAATTCCAACTTTTCGAGATTTCCCCCTCCTTCCCCCTCAAAAGGGGGCAAACGCAAAGGTCGATTGTTCTCAGAAACCGTGATAGATGGAGAGAAAATTTTTGCGGGGGGAGGTAGAAGGGAGGCTCGCGAAGCGAGCCGACCTTCTACCTCCCCCCGAGGGGCCTCCCGCGAAGCGCGGCGAGCGAAGCGAGCCGCGCGGCGCGGGGGGCACCGCGGGGGCAACGCTTTTTCTCAGAGACGGTGATAGATGGAATGAAAATTTTTGCGGGGGGAGGTAGGAGGGGGGCTCGCGAAGCGAGCCCGCACCCAAAACAACTAGTTTATATTATATAAAGCCGGATTACCATTGACTGACTCACTGATTGACATGGTTGTTCTCCTTGATGGTGGATGGGAAGGTATATTTTTTTTTGCACAAAACGTTGGAGGTGTTCAATCGAACCTAGGGAAAAATCCTACTTTTCGAGATTTCCCCCTCCTTCCCCCTCAAAAGGGGGCAAACGCAAAGGTCGATCGTTCTCAGAAACCGTGATAGATGGAAAGAAAATTTTTGCGGGGGGAGGTAGAAGGGAGGCTCGCGAAGCGAGCCGACCTTCTACCTCCCCCCGAGGGGCCTCCCGCGAAGCGCGGCGAGCGAAGCGAGCCGCGCGGCGCGGGGTGCACCACGGGAGCAACGCTTTTTCTCCTCGATCGTGGATGGGAAGGTAAGTTTTTTATGGTACCATAAGGTGGAGAATTTCAATAAGAGTCTAGGAAAGGTTTCAAACTTTGAGATTTTCACCTCCTTCCCTCTCAAAGAGGGGCAAACGCAGAGGTCAAATTTTCTCAGAGACGGTCAGAGGTGGACCAAAATTTTTTGCAGTCGTTACTAGCGGGCAATAAGTTCTATCTAGCAGACCTGGTCCTCTCACCCCAGCATCCCTCCGCGCTGCGTGGAAACGGAAAACATTTCCGCGGTGCGCGATTCGACGAGATTTAGCAACGATGCGACGTCGGAGGACAGCGCGCAGCATCATATTCGAAAAATACAACTTACGACCGATTTTTTGGTATCTCGTACACTCTCTAATATTGCGATTTCATTAGATTACTTATCATTTTCATTCCACGCAAACCAAAATGTCAGCGTTCACCGGAAGATAATGTAGCGTTACAGCAAGATACGGATATAGGCGGGAGAAAAAGAGATAACAATAAGTTCTCGATGTACGCTCGCACGCAAACACAATGACAACTCGTATCTATTCTGTACGTCATTCGTAGGGATTGCTGCAGTAACTTGTAGTCTCTACAAGTTTGGACCGAACTTGAAAGACTTGAACTTGAGTCTTGAAAATTCATAAGATATATCTGATTTTTCGGTAATTATTAGGTCGTTCGTACGTTAAATAACTTTTTCCTACTATTATTCGGAAAGGTGGACAATTTATCGGTACTCCAAGTATCTGTCCTTCCCCACTTACCATAAATCTACCTACTCTAAGTGAATACAATTAATTTACATAAAAGTAATTACAAGTTTATCATTAATATTAATTCATAGTAAAATACAAAATTTAATAAGATTTTCTTGTAATCAGTCGTTCGAGACCAAATTTTAGTCTTGGGGTGTCACATCACTAGAAAACATAAGTGCTACGTTATGTTCGGCTTTCCTCGGGCTTCGTCGTATCGAACGAGGAATCGATCGGTCCGCAAACGATGCAGGAGAAAAAAGGATGGCAATATTCCCTCGTGTCGAACGCTCGGAAGTGGGACGTCATGCACGCGTTCACTACCTACTTGTAGTGATGCCAGCAATATTTTTATTCGATTCGATTTTCTTTCCGTTGGAATAATCGGACTAAAATAAATGCAGTTTCTGGCTGGTAAAATTAACAGTAACATAATAAACATTTATTATAATGTTTTCATGTGTTTAATTTGTTCCTCATATTCCTAAGTTCTAACAATTTTTAAGTATTTAGGTAGGTATCTACATGAAAAGAATACAGGGTTTTTGCTGATGCCGTTTGATGCTGATGAGTAAGTAGTATATTGAGTATTCCACATTAACTTAATGTAGGTACATAGGTAAAAAAAATAATGTATTAATGTGTCTTTCTAGAAAGCTTTCAAACAAAAAAAACTCTCTCCCGACCTTTAGTATACCTATAGTACCTATTAAATTTTACTTGTCAAAGTGCTTATTTTATAAGCCTAAAGAAATAAAGATATTGATTCACTCGAACATTAGTAGGTATTGAAAATCAGCATCGATCAATGTGAAGGAAGGAAACAAAATAATTTGATGTAGATACCATAAGACTAAGTTGGTACACAACAAA
Source organism: Eupithecia centaureata (assembly GCA_944547425.1). Classification (NCBI taxonomy): domain Eukaryota; kingdom Metazoa; phylum Arthropoda; class Insecta; order Lepidoptera; family Geometridae; genus Eupithecia; species Eupithecia centaureata. The sequence goes on along the minus strand of OX155702.1, from coordinate 4,133,091 downwards.
AATATATGACACATTTTTTTTTTGTGTGCGCAACAGTGTCCAGGGCAAATATGGCCTCCACTCAGCGTTGTGCTGGATAAACACTGATGTGTCTACCCAGCGCTGGTTTTCAGTGGATAGACTAAGGTAGTGAAACGCCACGGCCGTTGAGGGTGGTGTGTTTGTTACTATACAAATGACCAACATAAAAAACCGCGTAGAAAAGAATATAAAGTACCAAAATTTGAGTGGTTTTTAAAAAAACCACAAGCTTAAACATTATTTCGTTTACTTGTTAATGCAAATAAAATCAATAATATAATAGGTTATGTTGTGCTTGTGTGGGAGTCATATTTTTGTAAGAGGCGCCAGTCTCATAAAAGTCTGTGCAATGTTACCTTCATTTTATAGGTCATTGGAGAGTAGTAAGTATTGTTACTTTAGGTCAAGCAAGGCCTACAGAGGAGGATTAGAGGAGTTCTTTGGTGTTGTATGGTCTGTCCTTTCCGTCAAACGTAAAGTACGAAACACACAGAAGCCGGAGGCGTGGTGGAGGCGAAGGCGTGCGAGTTGTATTCTATTGAATCATATGAAAGCCTACACACACACACCGCAGGCGGTGACGGCGCGGTGCCATAGGAAAAAGCGGCATGCCTTTGCCTCCGCCACGCCTCCGGCTTCTGTGTGTTTCGAACTTTAGAGAGAGTAGTTGACTTTGGGAGGATATTTTATGTAGCCAGGTGCCTTGTGTTCGTGCTCCCTTCCAGTTTTGCTGCAAAATCCCGTATTGTGTGGCAAACCTTACCTACCTATGTACCTACTAGGAAGCAAATAAATTTTACTACATTCACGTCGTTAATAATTTAGCAATTTTAGTTATCAGTGCAATGAAATGAATTTACGTTTAAAATCGATCAATAATCGATATCTCGTTTGAGAAATATTTAGGGCAACACTTTTTTTTTTTAATTCATCTCCCAACCAAATACAAGATGTCGCTTCGAAGTTCGAAATCTAATCCAACAGCAAAGTTTCATTGTTCGTTCGTAATACTTTAATTTTGCCAAATACAAGTATAAGTGTCGTGAACCTGTGTTTTTGTAGAAAGGATACATAATGAAGCGTTCCAATAATGGAGATGAGCTGATGCGAAGCCGAAGAAGTCGCCTAGCTTCAGAATCTACAATTTTAGCGGTTGCAGCAGGTGAGTCTAGCTTTATGAGTTTCTTTTACATTGAGCCCATCGTTTTTCGCTACTTATACAAGCAGCAGGAATGAGAAGGAGTGTTTACATCTAATATTAGAGTGTCAGGAAGCCTCTCCGAGCGAGCCGTGTTGGGCGGTGCGCGATATTCTTGTGGACGGTCTCCATTTTGTGAAGCAGAACCGGCGCCGCCGTCGGTGACGGCATGACCGGTGTACCTTCTTTGGTGGAGTTTCATCTCGGTTTGTGAAGGGCCAACGGCTGCGTTCTTTTTTCAAGCCCGCCGCTTGAGAATCGATATGGCTGATTTATATATGTATTGTTGGGGTTTTCTCCTCGTTGAGGGCACTTCAGTTATAGTTGTAGGTAGTATAATAACACCAAACCACTGATAATAGTTTATAGATTTATTCACAAGTTACACGTTAATTAGGTAATCTGAGCCGCACGTAATGTTTAGGTATAGTTAGAGACACACATCGGCGCGTGGCAAAGGTTTCGTTACGACTACATAGTTAAGTTTATAGCTAAGAAGAACTTCATGTCATAAGGAATTTCACAATCTAAGTCCCGATTTAACTGTTGCTGCCGGCTGGGGGTTGTCCTTCAGATGTTACTGTAGCGAAGGGTGCAATTTCCTTCAGTTCTATCTCTTCAGTTCTCTCTGGAGTTTTCGCAGAGGTTATAGTTGTATTGGCATTTTTCCTTTTACACGCAGTGAGGTGTTTTTTGAATCGCCATACTAAGATTGTGACTACAATTCCTCCCTAATGATATACCATCAACAGTTTTGCTGGTATATCATTTGAAGTTCCAAAAATTGATTCACCAAACGATATGAAGAGCACATTCAAAATGATAAACATCATACTGCCCCAACTGAATTTGTCTGAAACTGAGGTATACAGTCCCAGATCCTGCTACAAATGAATTCTTTGTAAAATATTTGTTACAAATGGTTTTGCTTATATTTCGGTATAAATCTTTCAATCACTCCGTGCACATAGCATAATAATATTATGAACTTACCTATAGAACTTGTCTATTGTGTATTCGCTAACTTGTCAATTTTGAAAACATTTTTTCAATAATATGTCCGTGCACACAGCATAATTAGTCATCTACGTTCGAAGAGATGAGTTTTAGGAGATTTAGTTGGTGAGTTTTTATATTCTATACTAGGTCATAAGAAGTAATAAAGTGAATATTCTAACATTTTGAGTTTGTTAAAATATTAAAACTTAGATTTCTGAGCGTGGTGCAAAAGGTAACAATTAAATTTAGTTCAATGATGATCATAACTATTCAATTTTAACTGGATCATAGGTATAGTGTCCAAGCGGTCAAGATTTTAATTAAAAAATAATTTAAGTTCGGTGTGTATAATAATATGTTTATATGCTTGCGGTCTCTTACCAGAGTTTAAATTATTGTAGTACCTGCTTTATTACATCATTATGTAAGTGTATTTAGTATTTTGAAGTAAGTGCAAGTATTTATGTACATACCTGTTAAAATGTAAGTTTTTCAGAACAGAAGCCATGTCTACTGTCTTTCGTTAAGTAAAATCTCTCTCTTCCGTGCAACACTTGCCTGATTTATTCAGTCTTAGATCATTGTGGATATTTTTATTTCCAGTTCAATGATATCGACAGTACCAACATGACCATGATTGTGTCTTTACCATGATGGATGTCGGATGGATGCCCATCGTCATTCGAGCCGAAACCCAGGTGTGTAACAGTATAAATTATGTATGATAAAACATTTTAATATGTTATTACATGATTGAATGGTTCATGTGATATCTATTAGATTAGGTAGGTACTTAATTTTTGATTAAAAATCTTAACAAAGACAATTATTAAAACGGAATATAAACAGATAGATGATATTATGTCAGTTGCCTACACATCTATTTAAGTTTTCCGGGACAAATACTGATGATCCCTTGTGAAAAATGTATGTCCATCTCGGGATCATTCTGTATATAATAGCAAAATAATCAGGCTTACTGGTTAACTATTTCTTTTCAGTTTTACCTAAGTCGTCATCATCAACCTATATTAGTCCACTGCTGGACATAGACCTTCATTGGAAATTGTTCATTGGGAATGAACGCCATAGCGCCCTGTCTTCAGCTTGACGCATCCAGCCCGCAGTCTTTCGCAGATCGTCATCCCACCTGGCCGAAGGGCGTCCTACACTACGTTAACCGAGTCGCGGTCTCCACTCAAGAACACGTTTACCCCAACGGTTGTCGGTTCTTCGCGAGATATGGCCGGCCCATTGCCACTTCAGCTTGCTAATTCTTTGAGCTATGTTGATAACTTTGGTTCTCTGTCGGATGTATTCGTTACGAATTCTATCCTTCAGAGAGACTCCGAGAATAGCTCTTTCCATAGCTCGCTGAGTTACCTGAGAAAACCAACCCTATTAGGAATCAAATAATTTGGTTTTAGTTTCGACTTCTCTTGGATCATCAGATGTTTTGTGTTTAAGGGTTTAAAACTACTGTCTGTTTGTCTCTCATCAGGTTAAAGCTCTGACTTCCGTGTACGAAATCCTTAGTGCGAGAGCACCTGCCCGATTTATTCAGTTTTAAATCATAGTGGATATTTTTATTTCCAGGTCAATGATATCGACAGTATCAACATGACCATGAAGTACAGCGACCGTGATTGTGTCATGATGGATGTTGGATGGACGCGCGTCGTCATGCGAGCCGAAGCCCAGGTGTCTAACAATAAATGTAATTATGACAAAACACTTTATAATATAATTACATCATCGAATGGTTCTTGTGATAACTAATAGATTAGGTACTTCATTCTTTATTAAAATTATAGATAATAAATATATTAAAAAATAATAAAACAGATAGATGATATAATGTCAGTTGCCTACACATCTATTTAAGTGATCCGGGACAAATACTGATGGATGATCGGAATAATATATGTCGATCTCGGGATCATTCTCTCTAATAGCGAAATAATCATCAAAACCAGTTCATAATTGAAGAAAAAATCGACGTACAAACATAAAAAAAAAACATTTATACCGTAGGTAGCTGTAAATAGATAAACCTTCATTTTCCGAAGTCTGTTGCTAATTTCAACTATATTGGTACCCTTAGAATACTATTAATAACTTTATTTTATTGGCAATTAAAATGAAGTATGCTGAGTAAATTAATTAAATTGAATTTCAGATTGCTGGTTTGGAGTGGACAAATAATAATGTATTTCTGAGCGTTCACCGTCAACTGGTCATCCTCTCTAATCAACATTACAAAGGTAAAACCTAAAACCGTTTTCAATATGTACTAATTACTTTCATACTAATATTTTTATTAAGCTACTTATGCTGCTTCGCAATGCATAAAAAATAGCCATAACTGTCGTCTAAAACACAAAACCATACTTTGCCTTGCTAAATTTTATTACACACTAGCGACCCGCCCCGGCTTCGCACGGTTTTATTATACGTAGGTGTACATTATACCTTCCTCTCGAATCACTCTATCTATTAAAAAAAACCGCAACAAAATCCGTTGCGTAGTTTTAAAGATTTCAGCAGTCAAAGGACGATAGGACCATAAGGACAGAAAAAGTGACTTTGTTTTGTATACTATGTAGTGATTTTGTACTACCATCTAAAAGATGTTCTTTAGGTGGTATTAAAATTCAATTCAGGTATTTCACCACAACTACACACCTTTTCCGACCTTTAAAGACCTTTTCCAATAATTAATATTGAGACAAAAAAGGAACATGTCCGCTCTAATACAATTTTGTTTTATTCAGATAAAGGCAAGAAACGTGAATCCGTCTTAATCTCAGTAAGCGGCATCTTACATTTACTGGTCGAACGCGCGTCATATTAGCCGAAACATGAAATTATACAAACCTAATCCTGGTGAGTATTTATTATTTTGTTTATTTAATTCGATAGAATTTAAAATAGACACAGAAAGTAGGTACTAAAAAAAGTATTCGTGTACGTAATCAAATTTTGTAATTACTATGTTGTATATACTCCCCACCCGTAAGTATTCAACTCAAAACATACAGGACATAGATTATCTTAACATTCTTAAGATTGTCAACAACGATGTTGACTGATGTTGAACTTCTTGGCCAATTAGACTTCAATGTACCGCGTAGAGTGTATTTCACAAAAAAGTCCCTCGGCAACTGGTGGAACTAAATTTGACAGATTGCCATATGCTTCCTTCATTCGGTCGTACTACTACAGCGCCGCGTCCAGGGGACTTCTTTCGTAAAAAGGACTCTAAGCAGCTTAGACACAATCCCCTACAAAATTCATTTATAGTGCGAGCGAGTAGACCTGTCAATGATTTCCGCAGGATGTTGAACATTGACCCTTTCAATACCAGCATTAATAAGGCAAGGCGATGCATGACTCTCAACTTCTTTTACTTTTAATTATTATTTACTGTTTTTTTTTTAAATTTAATTTTATAAATTTATGTCGACGAAAAAATTTTTTTCACACTTATGTACGAGCAGCGCCGGGATAAAATGTAGCCTACCTATGTGCTGTTCCAGACAACAATCAATCTCTCTGTCAGATTCGTTTAGGGGTTTTTGCGTAAAAGAGTAACAAACATCCATCCATCTATTCATCCATACTTACAACCTTCCGCGTTTATAATATTAGTTGGATAATATTAATACGATAATGATTTTATTAGTGAATTCTAATGATAGCTTTATATATTTATATATTTTATATAGATAGCTGGCAATCCGAATATTAATCAATAAATAACTGAGTTGCAGATGTGTCGTGCGATTTGCGAATTTGAATCAAATATATTATAAATTTTCTACTATTTTCCCTTAGACCAACTATTATTATTTAATGACAGAAAAAAAAGTATAATGTAACATGTAACAATTCTGAATTTATGAGTAGATTTCCACCAACCGAAGCAGTATTTCAAAATAACAAATTTTTTAAATCTTTTTCAGGTGGAAGGTGCTAAAGCCAACAGAAGAATTCACCTTTTAGTTTATTTATTTACTTATTTTTTATTTAAAAGACCAACAGTTACAATAGAATAAGTTTTAAAGTACATAACTTTGAGGGTGACAAATCTAAATCGAGCTGTGCTGCGCTGTACTGCGCTGTGCTATGTTTGGTCAATAGAAACAGCGTAGCCTCGCACAGCGCAGCACAGCACGGTTAGTTTGTATCCTCATTAAAACATTAGACGAGCGAGTTGACCAAACATAGCACAGCGCAGTACAGCACAGCACAGCTCGATTTAGATTTGTCACCCTTAAACTAATAAAACAGCCCTTAGAGGTATTTCTAAATAGAGTAAGAAGTAGTTACATAGAAATAGAAATATAGTTTAGTAATGATGAGACATTGCAATACAATGTATTGGAATGCATTTATATGTTCGTACCCAGATGTAAAACAAATATAAAATGATGATTTTCAGTCAGTCTACCTACCTTTTCATTGAAATTTTAGCTAATAATGATGCTTATAGGGAGATTTAGAATAGGTTTTACCCGAACCAATATCCAGGACATTATTCTTTTCATTAAACATTTTCTTATACCTATGTAGTTTTTAAGATTGCTAAAAATCTGCAGTATATAATTATGATAAGACATGATAATTCTCTTAAATTATCCGACTGTCCAGCTCTACGTAGATACCTAAACATTCATGAAACTGATCAATGGAAAACAAATGTTTAGATTGCATAGATGGCGAGATTAGCACTATAGTTTCAATCCATTTTAGATAAAGTTGACACTTTGCCACGGGATATAGCATGAAAAATCTTTTTTTATTGATAGTTTCAATTATTTCGAAATAACTTGAAAAATAATAAAATAAATCGATAATTACATGGATGTTGGTGTCGAAATTAATATTGTCTGCACGGCCATAAAAACTTACCTATGTTAGGTATATACATATTGCATTACACGCTATTTACATTCAAACTTACAATCTTAAGTCTCAAGTCTGAGTTTGTAGTATTTTATGTATTATTTTTTATTTGTGTGGTAGGTTTAAGTATAATAAAGAGTTTTCATTCATTCATACAATATCTTGATAATTACCTAAGTACATACATAATTTTAAGCATGGAGGTCCTGTAGAAGTATGGTACTGGATTTAGGTACATAGGCATAGGTAGTTTTTTCTGATATTGTCGTACGAGTCATTAGCTATAGTAGTAGTAGTCAGTAGCTATATATATTAGTCATAGCTATAGCAATCGTGTAGGACTTACTTCTGTGACAGCTTCTGTTCAAAGATTAGGTTCTTCTTAATAAGTAGGTAGTAGTAGGTACTTATTAAGTAACAAGTAGAATTTAGTAAATATCTGTAAGATGCACGTACAACTAAAACCAATGGTTTTTTACTTGTTCTACTTATACATATAATATATAGATAGTAAGTAGGCACTATGTTACTTGCCCAACAGCACTCGCAACACGCGATTTACATTCAACCTCATAATTTCTTGATAATATTTACGTTATTTTAAGCATGGAGGTAGTTTTGTTGAGGAAAGACATTTTTTGTGATGTTCAGTGCGAGTCATTAGCTAACAACAGCAATTTTGTAGACATGTTAGAGTATAGAAGTAGGGCATAGGTATTATTTGAGATCAATGGTTAGGTACTTCATAAATAATGTTAAGTAGGTAAGTATGAATTAACTTAACCAACTACTGATTGACAGATTGGGTTTCATGAATAACTTATAAATGGCGTCGTGAAAGATATTTTTAAAAGTTCACGCCGACGACCCCCCCGCCCCCCCCCCCCCTCAACTACTGGGGCTTCAGGAGAGGCAGTGGAGGGGGAGTCGCAGCACGGTGAGCGAAGCGAGCCGTGCTGTGACCCCCCGCCGCTGCTCCCCTAGACCCCCCCCCCCCCAAAAACATTGATATGGGTATCGTTTTCGACTAACTCGGGGGTGAGGATTTCGAATATGATGTCGGCGGGGAGGGGCGAGCGAAGCGAGCCGCGCTTCGTGTCACTTTGCAAGGCGAGCGTAGCGAGCCGCGCAGTGTGAACGCACGGGTAGAGTCGTATTGCGGTGAGCGAAGCGAACCGCAATGCGACGACTGACACCCAGCAAGGCGAGCGAAGCGAGCCGCGCTTCCCGTCACACTGCAAGGCGAGCGTAGCGAGTGTGACCGCATTGACCGAGTGTGACCGCAGTGTGACCGCACACCCCTCATATGGGTATCGTTTTCGAATAACTCCAACCCGATAAGTACGATAAAGACGTCCATTTTGAAATCCAAAATGGCTGACATTTTTACATCGCAGATTTCCGACATGGGTATCGAGTTCGAGCAATACGTGGGTGTAGGTTACGATAAGGGGTTCTAAATTTAAACAACAGCTATTGAGTAGACTTATGTTAGATTTTAAGTATGTGGAGGTAGGGTTTAGCTTAGGACACATACATAGGGTTTTTTGTGATGTTCCATGCGAGTCATTAGCTAACAACAGCTATTGAGTAGACTTATGTTAGATTTTAAGTATGTGGAGGTAGGGTTTAGCTTAGGACACATACGTAGGGTTTTTTGTGATGTTCCATGCGAGTCATTAGTATTGATTAGACTTATGTTAGATTTTAAGTATGTGGAGGTAGGGTTAGCTTAGGACATAGACATAGGGTTTTTTGTGATGTTCCATGCGAGTCATTAGCTAACAACAGCTATTGAGTAGACTTATGTTAGATTTTAAGTATGTGGAGGTAGGGTTTAGCTTAGGACACAGACATAGGGTTTTTTGTGATGTTCCATGCGAGTCATTAGCTAACAACAGCTATTGAGTAGACTTATGTTAGATTTTAAGTATGTGGAGGTAGGGTTTAGCTAAGGACACATACATAGGGTTTTTTGTGATGTTCCATGCGAGTCATTAGTATTGATTAGACTACTGTAAGATTTTAAGTATGTGGAGGTAGGGTTTAGCTTAGGACACAGACATAGGGATTTTTGTGGTGTTCCATGCGAGTCATAAGTATTGATTAGACTAATGTTTGATTTTAAGTATGTGGAGGTAGGGTTTAGCTTAGGACACAGACATAGGGTTTTTTGTGATGTTCCATGCGAGTCATTAGCTAACAACAGCTATTGAGTAGACTTATGTTAGATTTTAAGTATGTGGAGGTAGGGTTTAGCTAAGGACACATACATAGGGTTTTTTGTGATGTTCCATGCGAGTCATTAGTATTGATTAGACTTCTGTAAGATTTTAAGTATGTGGAGGTAGGGTTTAGCTTAGGACACAGACATAGGGATTTTTGTGGTGTTCCATGCGAGTCATAAGTATTGATTAGACTAATGTTTGATTTTAAGTATGTGGAGGTAGGGTTTAGCTTAGGACACAGACATAGGGATTTTTGTGGTGTTCCATGCGAGTCATTAGCTAACAACAGCTATTGAGTAGACTTATGTTAGATTTTAAGTATGTGGTGGTAGGGTTTAGCTTAGGACACAGACATAGGTATTTTTGTGATGTTCCATGCGAGTCATTAGCTAACAACAGCTATTGAGTAGACTTATGTTAGAGTATAGGAGTAGTAGGGCATATATTTTAGAGCAATGGTTAGGTACTTCTTAAATAATAGGTAGGTTAGGTAAGTATTAACATAGACCAACGATAATAATGATTGACAGGTTGGGTTTCGGAAATAACTTATAGATGGCGTTGTGAGTACCTTAGTTTTTTTTATATTTATTGATATGCTGCATAGCAACTTTCTGTTGGTATATATTATGGATGTGGAAAGTAAACATATGAATACAATCAAGCAGGTTACCAGCGGGTGTTCTTAGATAGTAAGGCTATATATATTAAGGCGAAAAAGGTTTCAAAGGCAAATACTAATTTAAGGCAGAGTCGCACGCACGCGAGCTGCTTGCAGCTCGCGCACGCCTAAATAACTAGTTTACTTATATAAAGGTGGATTACCACTCACTGACTCACTCACTCACTCACTCATTGACATGATTGTTCTCCCTGTTCGTGGATGGGAAGGTATATTTTTTTTTACACAGTCTGTTGGAGAATTTCAATGCGAGTAGAGGAAAATTCCAACTTTTCGAGATTTCCCGCTCCTTCCCCCTCAAAAGGGGGCAAACGCAAAGGTCGATTGTTCTCAAAAACCGTGATAGATGGAGAGAAAATTTTTGCGGGGGGAGGTAGAAGGGAGGCTCGCGAAGCGAGCCGACCTTCTACCTCCCCCCGAGGGGCCTCCCGCGAAGCGCGGCGAGCGAAGCGAGCCGCGCGGCGCGGGGTGCACCGCGGGGGCAACGCTTTTTCTCAGAGACGGTGATAGATGGAATGAAAATTTTTGCGGGGGGAGGTAGGAGGGGGGCTCGCGAAGCGAGCCCGCACCCAAAAATACTAGTTTATATTATATATAGCTCGATTACCATTGACTGACTGACTGATTGACATGGTTGTTCTCCTTGATGGTGGATGGGAAGGTATATTTTTTTTTGCACAAAACGTTGGAGGTGTTCAATCGAACCTGGGGAAAAATCCTACTTTTCGAGATTTCCCCCTCCTTCCCCCTCAAAAGGGGGCAAACGCAAAGGTCGATTGTTCTCAAAAACCGTGATAGATGGAGAGAAAATTTTTGCGGGGGGAGGTAGAAGGGAGGCTCGCGAAGCGAGCCGACCTTCTACCTCCCCCCGAGGGGCCTCCCGCGAAGCGCGGCGAGCGAAGCGAGCCGCGCGGCGCGGGGGCAACGCTTTTTCTCAGAGACGGTGATAGATGGAATGAAAATTTTTGCGGGGAGAGGTAGAAGAGGGGCTCGCGAAGCGAGCCCGCACCCAAAAAAACTAGTTAAATTATATAAAGGTCGATTACCACTCACTGACTCACTCACTCACTCACTCATTGACATGATTGTTCTCCCTGTTCGTGGATGGGAAGGTATATTTTTTTTTACACAGTCTGTTGGAGAATTTCAATGCGAGTAGAGGAAAATTCCAACTTTTCGAGATTTCCCCCTCCTTCCCCCTCAAAAAGGGGCAAACGCAAAGGTCGATTGTTCTCAAAAACCGTGATAGATGGAAAGAAAATTTTTGCGGGAGGAGGTAGAAGGGAGGCTCGCGAAGCGAGCCGACCTTCTACCTCCCCCCGAGGGGCCTCCCGCGAAGCGTGGCGAGCGAAGCGAGCCGCGCGGCGCGGGGGGCACCGCGGGGGCAACGCTTTTTCTCCTCGATCGTGGATGGGAAGGTAAGTTTTTTATGGTACCATAAGGTGGAAAATTTCAATAAGAGTCTAGGAAAGGTTTCAAACTTTGAGATTTTCACCTCCTTCCCTCTCAAAGAGGGGCAAACGCAGAGGTCAAATTTTCTCGGAGACGGTCAGAGGTGGACCAAAATTTCTTGCAGTCGTTACTAGCGGGCAATAAGTTCTATCTAGCAGACCTGGTCCTCTCACCCCAGCATCCCTCCGCGCTGCGTGGGAACGGAAAACATTTCCGCGGTTCGCGATTCGACGAGATTTAGCAACGATGCGACGTCGGAGGACAGCGCGCAGCATCATATTCGAAAATTACAACTTACGACCGATTTTTTGGTATCTCATACACTCTCTAATATTGCGATTTCATTAGATTACTTATCATTTTCATTCCACGCAAACCAAAATGTCAGCGTTCGCCGGAAGATAACGCAGCGTTACAGCAAGATACGGATATAGGCGGGAGAAAAAGAGATAACAATAATTTCTCGATATACGCTCGCACGCAAACACAATGACAACTCGTATCTATTCTGTAACTTTGATCTCGAACAGACACGAATTACGTCATTCGTAGGGATTGCGTGCGGCATTAAGAGACTACAAGTTTGGACCGAACTTGAAAGACTTGAACTTGAGTCTTGAAAATTCATATGATATATCTGATTTTTCGGTAATTATTAGGTCGTTCGTACGTTAAATAACTTCTTCCTACTATTATTCGGAAAGGTGGACTATTTATCGGTACTCCAAGTATCTGTCCTTCCCCACTTGCCATAAATCTACCTACTCTAAGTGAATACAATTAATTTACATAAAAGTAATTACAAGTTTATCATTAATATTAATTCATAGTAAAATACAAAATTTAATAAGATTTTCTTGTAATCAGTCGTTCGAGACCAAATTTTAGTTTTGGGGTGTCACATCACTAGAAAACATTAGTTCTAGGTTAACTTCGGCTCGCTTCGTGCTTTGTCGTATCGAACGAGGAATCGATCGGTCCAACCGTTTTGGTGTTGCCGTTCTAGCGTCAGACGGACCAAATTCTAAATGAAGGGAGAAAAAACGACTTTTAAAGTCTCCACACACTGAAGCCGGAGGCGGAACGGAGTCGAAGGCGGGCCGGTTTTTCCTAAGCCGCCTGCGGTGTGTGTGTAGGCTTTCAATTCAATAGAATACAACTCGCAGGTCTTCGCCTTCGCTCCGCCTCCGGCTTCAGTGTGTGGAGATTTTTAAGCATTTAAATATGACGCTAGGAGGGGAACCGTCTTTATTTTGAAACTTAGTATCATGACTTGATAAAATAATATAAATCAAGAAGAAAAGAAACTGAATAGGCTTCAACTTCATCATCAGTTGACTGTCTGAATGTATAGTTGTCTATCTAATAATAATGATTCTGTACAAGTAGATTAATCTGGGTGTTATTTGTGTTGTTAAATTGATCAATTTTGCATTTATAAGCAAAAATTATATAGTAATGTGTTAATGATAAGAATTCTAAAAGTATATTAGTAGCATTAAAGAAAGAAAATCATTTATTTCGGTAACATAAAGAACAATACCTACTCAAATCAATAGTAAAACAAGTAAATAAATAACACATATTGTAATATATTATTTTATAAATTATTATTATGAAGTATATTTTTGAAAGTATAAGTGACTAATAATTATGTTGGTTATCTTAATTTGTGAAAAAGGTAAGCAATATTTATTTGGTAATACTACAGGGACGTAGCATGTGCACTTAGCCGAAATAGTTGATTCTGTTTCTATGTACTTTTGTTTATAATGGCATGAAATAAAGTATAATTAATAAATAAATTTGGTTGTAATATAATAATAACAAAGAATCAATACGCGTAAAATAGATAAATTTTTCATAAAATAGATATTATATGTTCGAAATTTAAAACAAATAGTTAGTACAAAAGTTAATCCACTCCTCGGGGTCGACCCTATCGGATTAGTAAACATTCTTACGTAGCACACTGTATATTCTTTTACCCGCACACCTGCGTCGTAGGCGGACCTTCGCCCGCTGCGCCACAAAGATCGTCAAAGAGTGGGAATAGAACAAACAACTACGGAAGAACAGACTTACAACTACTACTATATTGATATTTCGGTTAAATATGCGTTACTGAGGTGGGTTAGCGAAATTTACGTGTTTTTTATGAAACGATTTTTCCTTCGTCCAAACTGGCTAAGGACTTCTAATTTTGTTGAACGGCAACACTGGTACAAGCCCGCTCGAGCTCATTCTCTCAAAGAATTTTTACGGTACGCATCGTCATCTTTCTAATGTAAAAATTAAATTTGTTAGTTAATCCAAGTGTGAGTGTAAGTGAATTTAACTTAAGTTTTAATCTCTTCAGATGAAACGTACAAGTTCTTATCCTCCGCCGTCTGCCAAGCGGTTCTTCACTGAAAACCAAAACATCGGTGTTTCATGTGTTCTCGTTGGTAAGTGAGTCCTACCGATATTATTTCAAGTTAAATGTGTGTATCATTCGTCGTAATAGCCAATACTTACCCAATTGACTGTGAATTCGCTCCGTAATTTAAGTTTGTAAGATTGTTTTGTAAAGTCCGTTTCTCAAGAGCCGCCATCTTGTCCGCCGGAATTTCGCGCACTTTCTTATTTTAATATCTTTTTTCTTACGAAAAACCACTGAGATGTAGAACAGTTGTACGCATTAAAAATAGTAACTTGCCTTTTATATACGGTATTACGTAAGAAAAGTGATAATAAAAAGAAGAAAAGAGATCGAATGGCGGCCATGTCGTTCGTTGTTAATAAATTATTACAGGATACCTGAATAGAAATGCCTACCTACCGAAACATCTTTGTATTAACGTGTATCTATTAACGTACATAATGTAATGATATTTATCTTTTCGCGTGCATTTTTTATTATGTCGCAAAGATGGGCGCTCGTAGGGTAAGAGGCTCTCAGGGTCTCTCAGTTACTTAGCTGCTTTGGAGAACAAAATAGGTGTCAAAGACTGAGGAGAATAATGAGTTTGATTCTGGGAGGGCACACTTTGGAACGCGCGCTCTGTAAATTGTGTTGGTGTATATATTATGTTTGTTTGAATCAAGTACATAATATTAAAAGTTTTATTTCATAAAGGTTTATTGTTATCATGTTTTATGTTACCAAGGAATATTTTCTTTTCCTAAAAAAATAACAAATTTAATGCACAAACCTAAGTGGTTATTTTTTAAACTTAGTTAAAAAACTTTATAGTTCATTTATATTTAAACTAAGTTTTGAGTGAATCCAACTATGGAATAATAATTTTCATACAAACTTTACTTTACCAACTTAATACCTTCGGAGATAAATTTTTCAAAAAGTTACTATCCTATGTGTTATTCTAGGTCCTAAAATATATAAATACATACCAAATTTCATCTAAGTAGTTACTGGGATAATTTATAACAAACATTCACACAGACTTTCACATTTATTATAATTGTAAGATAAAGGTTGCTACGGTGTTCGCACTCACAAGATATAGAAGGATACCTACCTACCTTTTTTCGGTGTTTTTTAACTAAGTAGGAAGTAGGTAGGTGCGTTTGGTTTACTATATTTAGTTAGGCAGGTAGGTATCTATAGCTTAACTACTAATGATGATCCGTCCGTGGCAGGTAAAAAACGTGTTCTGTCACAATAAGACCTTATCTTTTATGGGTAGGTGCTCCTGTCAATAATAAATACCTTTCCATTATTATTACATCCCTATGTAGGTTATAATAGTCAAAGAGAAACATTTGTGTTAAATTATTCACTTTATAGTTTATTTATATTTAACTATACCGAGTTTTGAGTGAATCGAATCAAGGAATAATATTTTTCCATACAAACTTTACCACACTATCTAACACCTTCAGAGGTAAACTTTTCAATATCTTATGTGTTATTCTAGGTCCTTAACTATCAACCTATATACATACCAAATTTCATCTAAGTATTTACTGAGATAATTTATAACAATCATTCACACAGAATTTCACATTTATTTTTATTGTAAGATAAAGGTTGCTACGGTGTTCGCATTGGAATTAACATTTAAATATTTATTTTCTGTATCAGTGAGAAATCGTCCACGCTATGATTGCTATGAATTTTAACCTGAACCGTTCAGCCGTTGTTCCTAAGTTATTTACAATTTTATTTGACTTAAAAAACTGACTTTGTTTTTAACCTATGTACCTATATTATAATAAGATATAGAAGGATACCTACCTACCTTTTTTCGGTGTTTTTAAACTAAGTAGGAAATAGGTAGGTAGTAGGCGTTTGGTTTACTATATTTAGTTAGGCAGGTAGGTATCTCTAGCTTTACTACTAATGATGATTCGTTCGTGGAAGGTAAAAAACGTGTTTTTGACACAATAGGCCTTATAAATAAATAACTTATAATAATAAATAACTTTATTGATCAAGAAGTTTTGTTTGTTAATTAGGTTAGTATTATAGGTAATTCTAATTCTAAAGTAGGTATCTAAACGAACGGCGCGGCGCGGCGGCAGATATGCTACCTACGACTTCCGCTCCTCTCCGCCGCCATTTCGGGCGTTTTTTTTAATTAATGTCAACAAATTTATTTATTTTCTTACGTAAAATCTGCCCGAATCACTTGCCCGAATTATTCAGTTTTAAATCATAGTGGATATTTTTATTTCCAGGTCAATGATATCGACAGTATCAACATGTCTAGAATTACAGCGACTTATGATTGTGCCTTTACCATGATGGATGTCGGATGGACGCGCGTCGTCATGCGAGCCGAAACGCAGGTGTGTAATAATTAATTAAATACATTATTCTACATAAAATCAACCAATCACAAAAGTTTTGGAACTTACAATAATTTAACTTATTTATTAACGATTGTCAACTCATTGACTGCCTAGCAAGTGCGAATGTACATCAAGGTTCTAATGTCTATCATTGGCAATTAAAATTAAGTATGCTGAGTTAATTAATTAAATTGAATTTCAGATTGCTGGTTTGGTGTGGATAACATAATATATCGTATATTTCTGAGCGCTCACAGTCAACTGGTCATCATCTCAAATCAACAATACAAAGGTACCTAAAACAGTTTTATATACAAATAATTACTTTTTTTTATGAATAAAGCTACTTACCCTGATAAAAATATGCTATAATTGTCATCTTAAATACAAATTCAAACTAAATACATATTATTTACTTGCTAAATTTTATTACATATTTTGTACCCACATAATGTATTACTGTCTAAAAGATATTCTTCAGATGTTTTGAATACATTGGACCACAACAATACCTACTCACTTTCCAACTTATCCTTATACCTACAATAATATTGAAACAAAAAGAAAATCATATACCCTCTTATCAAATAACGTTTTCTATTTTTCAGATAATGTCAAGAAACGTGAATCCATCTAAATCAATGAGTGGGTACTTACTACTACAGCTACTGGTCAAACGCGTCATATTAGTCGAAAAATGAAATCACACACAGCTAATCCTGGTGAGTAATTATATTTTTCATTACTCATACTGGGAAGTCTGAAGTTGCCTGAAGAGCGGGTTGAAAGTGATACTTTTCAGCCCTAGGAAGAATCTTTTTCAACTGACAGCTATCACGTTACTATTGAAACATGATAATAGCAGAATGAGAAAAATAAATGTTGAAGCTAAAAACAGAATATTCAGGTTAACGGCATGTCACTGAAGTCATAAAATACGAAAGTCAAGGCAGTATGGCTTTACGGCTTTCGCCTGTCCTTTATGGACAAATATAGTAAAAAACAAATAGCGGCAAATTGAAACATTTTTCTCATATTTAATATTTCCCTGTATTCGTAGTGAAAAGCACAGTGTGTACCTCGGGTGAAAGTAACTTTTTTAGTCTCTCCAACTATAAGCGCCCTCGCTACTCACGGGCGCCAAACCCCGTTTCGGGACTAAATAAGTTACTTTCAACCCTTGGGTATCAATGTACTATAAGTAACGCGTAGGTAATAAAACTGTGTAATGTTGTATATAGACGCCCTTTCTAAAGGTTTGCTTCCCGCCCGTAAGTATTCAACTGAGCTTGCAGATGTGTCGTGCGATCTACAAATTTTAATCAAATATATTATAATTTTCTACTATTTTCCCTTAAACCAACTTTTATTATTTAATGACAGAATAAAAAAAGTATAATGTAACATGCATTCTACAAAATTCTGAATTTATAGGTAGATTTCCACCAACCGAAGCATCAATTTCAGAATAAAAACCCAATAAATTAATCCCATTTATAATTCTTTTTCAGGTGGAGGGTGCTGAAGCCGACAGAAGAATTCACCTTTTAGTCTATTTATTTTTATTTTTTACTTAAAAGACCAACAGTTAAAATAATAAGTTTTAAAGTTCTAACAAAACACTAAAACAGCCCTTACAGGTCTTTCCAATTAGAATATGAAATAGTTACATAGAAATAGAATTAGTAGTTTAGTAATGATAAGGCACTGCAAAACAATGTATTGGAATGCATTTATATGTTCATACGCAGATGTAAAACATATATAAAATCATGATTATCAGTCAGTCTACCTACCTTTACAATGAAATTTCAGCTAATAATATGCTTATAGGGAGATTTAGAATAGGTATACCCGAAACTTTATCCAGGACATTATTCTTTTCAACATACATTTTCTTATAGTTTTAAGATTGCTAAGAATCTTCAGTATCAACAAATTTTATCTGAGATAATTATGATAAGTCTCTTCTCTTAAATTATCCGACTCTCCAGCACTACTATTTCACTTACTATCATTATTACTATTACTATCATTATTATTATTACTATAATTATTGTTTATTTGTATGGTAGGTTTAAGTATAATAAAGAGTTTTCATTCATTCATACAATATCTTGATAATTACCTACATACATGGAGGTCCTGTAGAAGTATGATCCTGGATTTAGGTGCATAAGTAGTTTTATCTGATATTTTCGTATGAGTCATAAGCTACCTACAGCAGGGCCGTAGGACTTACTTCAGTTCAAATATTAGGTAGTAAATTGACAGGTAGATTTTCGGAAATAACCTTAAGGGCTTGTTTCACGATCCAAAAGTAAGTTCCCGTTAAATTAACTGACAGTTATCTATGGTGCTGTCTCTTTCATATTAAAGTGGACAGTACCCGACGACAATACTGTTATCTGTCAAGTAAATTAACAGGAACTTACTTTTCGATCGTGAAACAAGCCCTAAGTGTAGTAATGCATGATATAACTAAAACTAACGTTTTTTTACTTGTGGTACTTAAACATACATCACAGATAACCACACAGAATCATATCTGTTAGGTGTAAGGTAACTATGTTGTGTGATAGTAAGTAAGAACTAATGTTACTTGCCCAACACCAATCGCACCACGTGATTTACATTCAACCTAACAATCTCTTGATAATACTTACCTACATTATTTTAATTATGTGGAGGTAGGGCTTAGGACATAGACATAGGGTTTTTTGTAATGTTCCATGCGAGTCATTAGCTAACAACAGCTATTGATTAGACTTATGTTAGATTTTAAGTATGTGGAGGTAGGGTTTAGCTTAGGACATAGACATAGGGTTTTTTGTGATATTCCATGCGAGTCATTAGCTAACAACAGCTATTGAGTAGACTTATGTTAGATTTTAAGTATGTGGAGGTAGGGTTTAGCTTAGGACATAGACATAGGGTTTTTTGTAATGTTCCATGCGAGTCATTAGCTAACAACAGCTATTGAGTAGACTTATGTTAGATTTTAAGTATGTGGAGGTAGGGTTTAGCTTAGGACACAGACATAGGGATTTTTGTGATGTTCCATGCGAGTCATTAGCTAACAACAGCTATTGAGTAGACTTCTGTATAGGAGTAGGGCATATATTTTAGAGCAATGGTTAGGTACTTCTTAAATAATAGGTAGGGTAGGTAAGTATTAACATGGACCAACGATAATAATGATTGACAGGTTGGGTTTCGGAAATAACTTATAGATGGCGTTGTGAGTACCTAATTTTTTTATATTTATTGATATGGTGCATAGCAACTTTCTGTTGTTCTGTTGTTATTATGGATGTGGAAAGTAATCATATGAATACAATCAAGCAGGTTACCAGCGGGTGTTGTTAGATAGTAGGGTGGTAGGTAATATAAAAGTTGTTTTAAGGCGAAAAAGGTTTCAAAGGCAAATACTAATTTAAGGCAGAGTCGCACGCACGCGGGCTGCTTGCAGCCCGCGCAGCACGCAAAAAACTAGTTTATTTATATTATATATAGCTCGATTACCATTGACTGACTGACTGATTGACATGGTTGTTCTCCTTGATGGTGGATGGGAAGGTATATTTTTTTTTGCACAAAACGTTGGAGGTGTTCAATCGAACCTGGGGAAAAATCCTACTTTTCGAGATTTCCCCCTCCTTCCCCCTCAAAAGGGGGCAAACGCAAAGGTCGATTGTTCTCAGAAACCGTGATAGATGGAAAGAAAATTTTTGCGGGGGGAGGTAGAAGGGAGGCTCGCGAAGCGAGCCGACCTTCTACCTCCCCCCGAGGGGCCTCCCGCGAAGCGCGGCGAGCGAAGCGAGCCGCGCGGCGCGGGGGGCACCACGGGAGCAATGCTTTTTCTCAGAGACGGTGATAGATGGAATGAAAATTTTTGCGGGGGGAGGTAGGAGGGGGGCTCGCGAAGCGAGCCCGCACCCAAAAATACTAGTTTATATTATATAAAGCTCGATTACCATTGACTGACTGACTGATTGACATGGTTGTTCTCCTTGATGGTGGATGGGAAGGTATATTTTTTTTTGCACAAAACGTTGGAGGTGTTCAATCGAACCTGGGGAAAAATCCTACTTTTCGAGATTTCCCCCTCCTTCCCCCTCAAAAGGGGGCAAACGCGAAGGTCGATTTTTCTCAGAGACGGTGATAGATGGAATGAAAATTTTTGCGGGGGGAGGTAGAAGGGGGGCTCGCGAAGCGAGCCCGCACCCAAAAATACTAGTTATATTATATAAAGCCGGATTACCATTGACTGACTGACTGATTGACATGGTTGTTCTCCTTGATGGTGGATGGGAAGGTATATTTTTTTTTGCACAAAACGTTGGAGGTGTTCAATCGAACCTGGGGAAAAATCCTACTTTTCGAGATTTCCCCTTCCTTCCCCCTCAAAAGGGGGCAAACGCAAAGGTCGATTGTTCTCAAAAACCGTGATAGATGGAAAGAAAATTTTTGCGGGGGGAGGTAGAAGGGAGGCTCGCGAAGCGAGCCGACCTTCTACCTCCCCCCGAGGGGCCTCCCGCGAAGCGCGGCGAGCGAAGCGAGCCGCGCGGCGCGGGGGCAACGCTTTTTCTCAGAGACGGTGATAGATGGAATGAAAATTTTTGCGGGGAGAGGTAGAAGAGGGGCTCGCGAAGCGAGCCCGCACCCAAAAAAACTAGTTACCTTATATATAAAATTCGATTACCACTGACTCACTCACTGACTCACTGACATGATTGTTCTCCCTGTTGGTGGATGGGAAGGTATGGTTTTTTTTACGGAAATGTAGAGGGGAGACCGGGGTGAGTCTGGGAAAATTCCAACTTTTTTAAATTTCGAACCCCCTCTAGGACCCCCCGGGGGTTCTTCGGCCGTGTAGGGGGGTGGGTCAGATTTTTTTTTTGGGTCGTGTAGAGGGTTAGAAACCATTGATGGGGGTGAAATTTTTTTGACCCCCAACACCCCCCGAGACCCCCCGCTTTTGAATTGCTCCCGGATGAAAGAGCGATGGAGGATTTCGGATGGCGGGATCGTATAGAGGGTTTAGTCTCTAATCGAAAGAAAAAAAAAATTGACCCCCCCCCATGACCCCCTTTTAGAACCCCCTTTCGTATCTCCCGAACGGCTCGCGATGGAAAAAAAATCTTTTCACAGTCGCGTAGAGGAGGACAAATAGTTGCGGAAGCCAAAAAAAGTTTGACCCCTTTGCACCCCCAGACCCCCTTTTTTACAAAAAACCGTTTTTTGACCCATTTTTAGGGGTTTTTTTTTGGGGTGGAGCATCGAGGCGAGCGAAGCGAGCCGAGATGCGACACCGGGAACCAGCACGGCGAGCGAAGCGAGCCGTGCTGCGTTCCCCCCGACGACCCCCACGACCCCCTCCCCCCCTCCCCCCTGGGAGCATCGCGGCGAGCGAAGCGAGCCGCGATGCGACTACGGGGGCTCCAGGAGGGGCAGCGGAGGGGGAGTCGCAGCACGGCGAGCGAAGCGAGCCGTGCTTTGACCCCCAGCCGCTGCCCCCACCTGAACCCCCTCCCCACCAAAACAATTGATATGGGTATCGTTTTCGACTAACTCGGGGGTGAGGATTTCGAATATGATGTCGGCGGGGAGCGGCGAGCGAAGCGAGCCGCGATCCGACCCAGCAAGGCGAGCGTAGCGAGCCGCGCAGTGTGGTAGTACGAGTGGAGTCGTATTGCGGTGAGCGAAGCGAACCGCAATGCGACGTGTGACACCAAGCAAGGCGAGCGAAGCGAGCCGCGCTTCGTAACACACTGCAAGGCGAGCGTAGCGAGCCGCGCAGTGTGAACGCACGGGTAGAGTCGTATTGCGGTGAGCGAAGCGAACCGCAATGCGACGACCGAGACCCAGCAAGGCGAGCGAAGCGAGCCGCGCTTCCCGTCACACTGCAAGGCGAGCGCAGCGAGCCGCGCAGTGTGACCGCACACCCCTCATAGGGGTATCGTTTTCGAATAACTACAACCCGAAAATTACGATAAAGACGTCCATTTTGAAATCCAAAATGGCTCAAGTTTTTAAATCGCAAAATACCCTCATGGGTATCGATTTCGAGCAATACGTGGGTGTAGGTTACGAAAAGGGGTTCTAAATTAAAAAAAAAACAGCATACACAACCGACGCGGGCTGCTCGCAGCCCGCGCAGCACGCAAAAAACTAGTTACCTTATATATAAAATTCGATTACCACTGACTGACTCACTGACTCACTGACATGATTGTTCTCCCTGTTGGTGGATGGGGAGGTATGGTTTTTTTTACGGAAATGTAGAGGGGAGGTGGAGGTGAGTCTGGGAAAATTCCAACTTTTTTAAATTTCGAACCCCCTCCATGACCCCCCGGGGGTTCTTCGGCCGTGTAGGGGGGTGGGTCAGATTTTTTTGTGGGGTCGTGTAGAGGGTTAGAAACCATTGTGGGGGGTGAAATTTTTTTGACCCCCAACACCCCCCGAGACCCCCCGCTTTTGAATTGCTCCCGGATGAAGGAGCGATGGAGGATTTCGGATGGCGGGATCGTATAGAGGGTTTAGTCTTTAATCGGAAGAAAAAAAAAATTGACCCCCCCCCCATGACCCCTTTTTTGAACCCCCTTTCGTATCTCCCGAACGGCTCGCGATGGACAAAAAATCTTTTCGCAGTCGGGTAGAAGAGGACGAATAGTTGCGGAAGCCAAAAAAAGTTTGACCCCTTTGCACCCCCAGACCCCCTTTTTTTTAAAAAAACCGTTTTTTGACCCATTTTTAGGGTTTATTTTGGGGTGGAGCATCGAGGCGAGCGAAGCGAGCCGAGATGCGACACCGGGAACCAGCGCGGCGAGCGAAGCGAGCCGTGCCGGGTTTCCCCCCGACGACCCCCACGACCCCCACGACCCCCCTCCCCCCCCTGGGAGCATCGCGGCGAGCGAAGCGAGCCGCGATGCGACTACGGGGGCTCCAGGAGGGGCAGCGGAGTCGCAGCACGGCGAGCGAAGCGAGCCGTGCTGTGACCCCCCGCCACTGCCCCCCTGCCCCCCCCCCCACCAAAAAAATCGATATGGGTATCGTTTTCGACTAACTTGGGGGTGAGGATTTCGAATATGATGTCGGCGGGGAGCGGCGAGCGAAGCGAGCCGCGATCCGACACTGCAAGGCGAGCGAAGCGAGCCGCGCAGTGTGGAGTCGTATTGCGGTGAGCGAAGCGAACCGCAATGCGATGACCGCGACTCAGCAAGGCGAGCGAAGCGAGCCGCGCTTCCCGTCACACTGCAAGGCGAGCGCAGCGAGCCGCGCAGTGTGGTAGCATGGGCAGAGTCGTATTGCGGTGAGCGAAGCGAACCGCAATGCGACGACTGACACCCAGCAAGGCGAGCGAAGCGAGCCGCGCTTCCCGTCACACTGCAAGGCGAGCGTAGCGAGCCGCGCAGTGTGGTAGTACGAGTGGAGTCGCATTGCGGTGAGCGAAGCGAACCGCAATGCGACGACCGAGACCCAGCAAGGCGAGCGAAGCGAGCCGCACTTCCCGTCACACTGCAAGGCGAGCGTAGCGAGCCGCGCAGTGTGACCGCACACCCCTCATATGGGTATCGTTTTCGAATAACTACAACCCGATAATTACGATAAAGACGTCCATTTTGAAATCCAAAATGGCTGAAAGTTTTATATCGCAAAAAATCGACATGGGTATCGATTTCGAGCAATACGTGGGTGGAGGTTACGAAAAGGGGTTCTAAATTTAAAAAAAAACAGCATACACAACCGACGCGGGCTGCTCGCAGCCCGCGCAGCACGCAAAAAACTAGTTTACTTATATAAAGGTGGATTACCACTCACTGACTCACTCATTGACATAATTGTTCTCCCTGTTGGTGGATGGGAAGGTATGGTTTTTTTTACGGAAATGTGTAGGGGAGGTGGGGGTGAGTATGGGAAAATTCCAACTTTTCGAGATTTCCCCCTCCTTCCCCCTCAAAAGGGGGCAAACGCAAAAGTCGATTTTTCTCAGAGACGGTGATAGATGGAACGAAAATTTTTGCGGGGGGAGGTAGAAGGGGGGCTCGCGAAGCGAGCCCGCACCCAAAAAAACTAGTTTACTTATATAAAGGTGGATTACCACTCACTGACTCACTCATTGACATAATTGTTCTCCCTGTTGGTGGATGGGGAGGTATGGTTTTTTTTACGGAAATGTGTAGGGGAGGTGGGGGTGAGTATGGGAAAATTCCAACTTTTCGAGATTTCCCCCTCCTTCCCCCTCAAAAGGGGGCAAACGCAAAGGTCGATTTTTCTCAGAGACGGTGATAGATGGAATCAAAATTTTTGCGGGGGGAGGTAGGAGGGGGGCTCGCGAAGCGAGCCCGCACCCAAAAATACTAGTTATATTATATAAAGCTCGACAACCACTCACTGACTGACTCACTGACATAATTGTTCTCCCTGTTGGTGGAGGGGAAGGTATGTTTTTTTTTACGGAAATGTGTAGAGGGGGTGGGGGTGAGTCTGGGAAAATTCCGACTTTTTTAAATTTCGAACCCCCTCTAGGACCCCCCGGGGGTTCTTCGGCCGTGTAGGGGGGTGGGTCAGATTTTTTTGTGGGGTCGTGTAGAGGGTTAGAAACCATTGTGGGGGGTGAAATTTTTTTGACCCCCAACACCCCCCGAGACCCCCCGCTTTTCAATTGCTACCAGATAGCGTCCCGATGGAGGATTTCGGATGGCGGGATCGTATAGAGGGTTTAGTCTTTAATCGGAAGAAAAAAAAATTGACCCCCCCCCCCATGACCCCTTTTTAGACCCCCCTTTCGTATCTCCCGAACGGCTCGCGATGGAAAAAAAATCTTTTTTCCCCCCCCCCCCCTGGGAGCATCGCGGCGAGCGAAGCGAGCCGCGATGCGACTACGGGGGCTCCAGGAGGGGCAGCGGCGGGGGAGTCGCAGCACGGCGAGCGAAGCGAGCCGTGCTGTGACCCCCCGCCGCTGCCCCCCCTGAACCCCCTCCCCACCAAAAAAATCGATATGGGTATCGTTTTCGACTAACTCGGGGGTGAGGATTTCGAATATGATGTCGGCGGGAGCGGCGAGCGAAGGGAGCCGCGATCCGACACTGCAAGGCGAGCGAAGCGAGCCGCGCAGTGTGGAGTCGTATTGCGGTGAGCGAAGCGAACCGCAATGCGACGACCGCGACCCAGCAAGGCGAGCGAAGCGAGCCGCGCTTCTTGACACACTGCAAGGCGAGCGTAGCGAGCCGCGCTTCGAGACACACTGCAAGGCGAGCGTAGCGAGCCGCGTAGTGTGGTAGTTCGGGTGGAGTCGTATTGCGGTGAGCGAAGCGAACCGCAATGCGACGTCTGATACCCAGCAAGGCGAGCGTAGCGAGCCGCGCTTCGAGACACACTGCAAGGCGAGCGTAGCGAGCCGCGTAGTGTGGTAGTTCGGGTGGAGTCGTATTGCGGTGAGCGAAGCGAACCGCAATGCGACGTCTGATACCCAGCAAGGCGAGCGAAGCGAGCCGCGCTCCGTGTCACACTGCAAGGCGAGCGCAGCGAGCCGCGCAGTGTGGTAGCACGGGTGGAGTCGTATTGCGGTGAGCGAAGCGAACCGCAATGCGACTCCTGAGACCCAGCAAGGCGAGCGAAGCGAGCCGCGCTTCATGTCACACTGCAAGGCGAGCGTAGCGAGCCGCGCGGTGTGACCGCACACCCCTCATATGGGTATCGTTTTCGAGTATCTTCAACCCGATAATAACGATAAAGACGTCCATTTTGAAATCCAAGATGGCTGACATTTTTTCATGGCAGATTTCCGACATGGGTATCGATTTCGAGCAAAACGAGGGTGTAGGTTACGATAAGGGGAATAAAATTGCAAAATAAACAGTCTACACAACCGACGCGAGCTGCTTGCAGCTCGCGCACGCCTAAAAAACTAGTTACCTTATATATAAAATTCGATTACCACTGACTCATTGACATAATTGTTCTCCCTGTTGGTGGATGGGGAGGTATGGTTTTTTTTACGGAAATGTGAAGGGGAGGTGGGGGTGAGTCTGGGAAAATTCCAACTTTTTTAAATTTCGAACCCCCTCTAGGACCCCCCGGGGGTTCTTCGGCCGTGTAGGGGGGTGGGTCAGATTTTTTTGTGGGGTCGTGTAGAGGGTTAGAAACCATTGCGGGGGGTGAAATTTTTTTGACCCCCAACACCCCCCGAGACCCCCCGCTTTTGAATTGCTCCCGGATGAAGGAGCGATGGAGGATTTCGGATGGCGGGATCGTATAGAGGGTTTAGTCTTTAATCGAAAGAAAAAAAAAATTGACCCCCCCCATGACCCCTTTTTTGAACCCCCTTTCGTATCTCCCGAACGGCTCGCGATGGAAAAAAAATCTTTTCACGGTCGTGTAGAGAAGGTCGAATAGTTGGGGAAGCCAAAAAAAGTTTGACCCCTTTGCACCCCCAGACCCCCTTTTTTTATAAAAACCGTTTTTTGACCCATTTTTAGGGTTTTTTTTGGGGTGGAGCATCGAGGCGAGCGAAGCGAGCCGAGATGCGACACCGGGAACCAGCACGGCGAGCGAAGCGAGCCGTGCTGCGTTCCCCCCGACGACCCCCATGACCCCCCCCCCCCCCTGGGAGCATCGTGGCGAGCGAAGCGAGCCGCGATGCGACTACGGGGGCTTCAGGAGAGGCAGCAGAGGGGGAGTCGCAGCACGGCGAGCGAAGCGAGCCGTGCTGTGACCCCCCGCCGCTGCCCCCCCTGGACCCCCCCCCCACCAAAAAAATTGATATGGGTATCGTTTTCGACTAACTCGGGGGTGAGGATTTCGAATATGATGTCGGCGGGGAGCGGCGAGCGAAGCGAGCCGCGATCCGACCCAGCAAGGCGAGCGTAGCGAGCCGCGCAGTGTGACCGCACGGGTAGAGTCGTATTGCGGTGAGCGAAGCGAACCGCAATGCGACGACTGAAACCCAGCAAGGCGAGCGAAGCGAGCCGCGCTTTGTGTCACACTGCAAGGCGAGCGTAGCGAGCCGCGCAGTGTGGTACTACGAGTGGAGTCGTATTGCGGTGAGCGAAGCGAACCGCAATGCGACGACCGAGACCCAGCAAGGCGAGCGAAGCGAGCCGCGCTTCGTTTAACGCACGGGTAGAGTCGTATTGCGGTGAGCGAAGCGAACCGCAATGCGACGTGTGACACCAAGCAAGGCGAGCGAAGCGAGCCGCGCTTCGTAACACACTGCAAGGCGAGCGTAGCGAGCCGCGCAGTGTGAACGCACGGGTAGAGTCGTATTGCGGTGAGCGAAGCGAACCGCAATGCGACGACCGAGACCCAGCAAGGCGAGCGAAGCGAGCCGCGCTTCCCGTCACACTGCAAGGCGAGCGCAGCGAGCCGCGCAGTGTGACCGCACACCCCTCATATGGGTATCGTTTTCGAATAACTACAACCCGAAAATTACGATAAAGACGTCCATTTTGAAATCCAAAATGGCTCAAGTTTTTAAATCGCAAAATACCCTCATGGGTATCAATTTCGAACAAAACGAGGGTGTAGGTTACGAAAAGGGGTTCTAAATTTAAAATAAACAGCAACTCGACGGACGCGGGCTGCTCGCAGCCCGCGCAGCACGCAAAAAACTAGTTACCTTATATATAAAATTCGATTACCACTCACTCACTGACTGACTCACTGACATGATTGTTCTCCCTGTTGGTGGAGGGGGAGGTATGGTTTTTTTTACGGAAATGTAGAGGGGAGACCTGGGTGAGTATGGGAAAATTCCAACTTTTTTGAATTTCGAACCCCCTCTAGGACCCCCCGGGGGTTCTTCGGCCGTGTAGGGGGGTGGGTCAGATTTTTTTGAGGGGTCGTATGGAGGGTTAGAAATCGTTGTGGGGGGTGAAATTTTTTTGACCCCCAACACCCCCCGAGACCCCCCGCTTTTGAATTGCTACCGGATAGCGTCCTGATGGAGGATTTGAGATGGCGGGATCGTATAGAGGGTTAAGTCTGTAATCGGAAGAAAAAAAAAATAGACCCCCCCTCCATGACCCCTTTTTGAACCCCCTTTCGTATCTCCCGAACGGCTCGCGATGGAAAAAAAATCTTTTCACAGTCGCGTAGAGGAGGACAAATAGTTGCGGAAGCCAAAAAAATTTTGACCCCTTTGCACCCCCAGACCCCCTTTTTTTTAAAAAAACCGTTTTTTGACCCATTTTTAGGGTTTTTTTTGGGGTGGAGCATCGAGGCGAGCGAAGCGAGCCGAGATGCGACACCGGGAACCAGCACGGCGAGCGAAGCGAGCCGTGCTGCGTTCCCCCCGACGACCCCCACGACCCCCCTCCCCCCCCTGGGAGCATCGCGGCGAGCGAAGCGAGCCGCGATGCGACTACGGGGGCTCCAGGAGGGGCAGCGCAGTCGCAGCACGGCGAGCGAAGCGAGCCGTGCTGTGACCCCCCGCCGCTGCCCCCCCTGGACCCCCCCCCACCAAAAAAATTGATATGGGTATCGTTTTCGACTAACTTGGGGGTGAGGAGCGGCGAGCGAAGCGAGCCGCGATCCGACCCAGCAAGGTGAGCGAAGCGAGCCGCGCTTCGAGACTCACTGCAAGGCGAGCGTAGCGAGCCGCGCAGTGTGAACGCACGGGTAGAGTCGTATTGCGGTGAGCGAAGCGAACCGCAATGCGACGACCGAGACACAGCAAGGCGAGCGAAGCGAGCCGCGCTTCGTGTCACACTGCAAGGCGAGCGTAGCGAGCCGCGCAGTGTGAACGCACGGGTAGAGTCGTATTGAGGTGAGCGAAGCGAACCGCAATGCGACGAGCGAGACCCAGCAAGGCGAGCGAAGCGAGCCGCGCTTCGTGTCACACTGCAAGGCGAGCGTAGCGGGCCGCGCAGTGTGGTAGTACGAGTGGAGTCGTATTGTGGTGAGCGAAGCGAACCGCAATGCGACGACTGACACCCAGCAAGGCGAGCGAAGCGAGCCGCGTTTCCCGTCACACTGCAAGGCGAGCGTAGCGAGCCGCGCAGTGTGACCGCACACCCCTCATATGGGTATCGTTTTCGAATAACTACAACCCGATAATTACGATAAAGACGTCCATTTTGAAATCCAAAATGGCTTAAGTTTTAATATCGCAAAAAATCGACATGGGTATCGATTTCGAGCAATACGTGGGTGTAGGTTACGAAAAGGGGTTCTAAATTTAAAAAAAAAACAGCATACACAGCCGACGCGGGCTGCTCGCAGCCCGCGCAGCACGCAAAAAACTAGTTTATATTATATAAAGCCGGATTACCATTGACTGACTCACTGATTGACATGGTTGTTCTCCTTGATGGTGGATGGGAAGGTATACTTTTTTTTGCGCAAAACGTTGGAGGTGTTCAATCGAACCTGGGGAAAAATCCTACTTTTCGAGATTTCCCCCTCCTTCCCCCTCAAAAGGGGGCAAACGCAAAGGTCGATTGTTCTCAGAAACCGTGATAGATGGAAAGAAAATTTTTGCGGGGGGAGGTAGAAGGGAGGCTCGCGAAGCGAGCCGACCTTCTACCTCCCCCCGAGGGGCCTCCCGCGAAGCGCGGCGAGCGAAGCGAGCCGCGCGGCGCGGGGGGCACCACGGGAGCAACGCTTTTTCTCCTCGATCGTGGATGGGAAGGTAAGTTTTTTATGGTACCATAAGGTGGAGAATTTCAATAAGAGTCTAGGAAAGGTTTCAAACTTTGAAATTTTCACCTCCTTCCCTCTCAAAGAGGGGCAAACGCAGAGGTCAAATTTTCTCAGAGACGGTCAGAGGTGGACCAAAATTTTTTGCAGTCGTTACTAGCGGGCAATAAGTTCTATCTAGCAGACCTGGTCCTCTCACCCCAGCATCCCTCCGCGCTGCGTGGAAACGGAAAACATTTCCGCGGTGCGCGATTCGACGAGATTTAGCAACGATGCGACGTCGGAGGACAGCGTGCAGCATCATATTCGAAAAATACAACTTACGACCGATTTTTTGGTATCTCATACACTCTCTAATATTGCGATTTCATTAGATTACTTATCATTTTCATTCCACGCAAACCAAAATGTCAGCGTTCACCGGAAGATAATGTAGCGTTACAGCAAGATACGGAGATAGGCGGGAGAAAAAGAGATAACAATAATTTCTCGATGTACGCTCGCACGCAAACTCAATGACAACTCGTATCTATTCTGTAACAATTACGTCATTCGTAGGGATTGACTTTACAATTTTGGACCGAACATGAAAGACTTGAACTTGAGTCTTGAAAATTCATAAGATATTTGTGATTCTTCGGTAATTATTAGGTTTTTAGTACGTTAAATAACTTCTTCCTACTATTATTCGGAAAGGTGGACAATTTATCGGTACTCCAATTATCTGTCCTTCCCCACTTGCCATAAACCTACCTACTCTCAGTGAATACTATTAAGTTACATAAAAGTAATTACAAGGTTATTATTAATATTAATTTATAGTAAAATACAAAATTTAATATGATCTTCTTGTAATCAGTCTTTCGAGACCAAATTATAGGCTTGGGGTGTCACATCACTAGAAAACATAAGTGCTACGTTATGTTCGGCTTTCCTCGGGCTTCGTCGTATCGAACGAGGAATCGATCGGCACTATTCCCTCGTGTCGAACGCTCGGAAGTGTGACGTCATGCACGCGTTCACTACCTACTTGTAGGGATGCCAGCTACGAAATAATTTTATTCGATTCGATTTTCTTTACGTTGGAATAATCGGACTAAAATAAATGCAGTTTCTGGCTGGTAAATTAACAGTAACATAATAAACAGTTATTATAAAGTTTTCATGTGTTTTGATTTGTTCCTCATATTCCTAAGTTCTAACAATTTTTTAGTATAAAGGTAGGTAGGTACCTACGTGAAAAGAATACAGGGTTTTTGCTGATGGCGTTTGATGCTGATGAGTAAGTATATTGAGTATTCCACATTAACTTAATGTAGGTACATAGGTAAAAAAAATAATGTATTAATGTGTCTATATAAAAAGCTTTCAAACAAAAAAAACTCTCTCCCGACCTTTAGTATACCTATAGTATTAAATTTTACTTGTCAAAGTGCTTATTTTATAAGCCAAAAGAAATAAAGATATTGATTCACTCGAACATTAGTAGGTATTGAAAATCAGCATCGATCAATGTGAAGGAAGGAAACAAAATAATTTGATGTAGATACCATAAGACTAAGTTGGTACACAACAAAAATATATGACACATTTTTTTTTTGTGTGCGCAACAGTGTCCAGGGCAAATATGGCCTCCACTCAGCGTTGTGCTGGATAAACACTGATGTGTCTACCCAGCGCTGGTTTTCAGTGGATAGACTAAGGTAGTGAAACGCCACGGCCGTTGAGGGTGGTGTGTTTGTTACTATACAAATGACCAACATAAAAAACCGCGTAGAAAAGAATATTAAGTACCAAAATTTGAGTGGTTTTTAAAAAAACCACAAGCTTAAACATTATTTCGTTTACTTGTTAATGCAAATAAAATCAATAATATAATAGGTTATGTTGTGCTTGTGTGGGAGTCATATTTTTGTAAGAGGCGCCAGTCTCATAAAAGTCTGTGCAATGTTACCTTCATTTTATAGGTCATTGGAGAGTAGTAAGTATTGTTACTTTAGGTCAAGCAAGGCCTACAGAGGAGGATTAGAGGAGTTCTTTGGTGTTGTATGGTCTGTCCTTTCCGTCAAACGTAAAGTACGAAACACACAGAAGCCGGAGGCGTGGTGGAGGCGAAGGCGTGCGAGTTGTATTCTATTGAATCATATGAAAGCCTACACACACACACCGCAGGCGGTGACGGCGCGGTGCCATAGGAAAAAGCGGCATGCCTTTGCCTCCGCCACGCCTCCGGCTTCTGTGTGTTTCGAACTTTAGAGAGAGTAGTTGACTTTGGGAGGATATTTTATGTAGCCAGGTGCCTTGTGTTCGTGCTCCCTTCCAGTTTTGCTGCAAAATCCCGTATTGTGTGGCAAACCTTACCTACCTATGTACCTACTAGGAAGCAAATAAATTTTACTACATTCACGTCGTTAATAATTTAGCAATTTTAGTTATCAGTGTAATGAAATGAATTTACGTTTAAAATCGATCAATAATCGATATCTCGTTTGAGAAATATTTAGGGCAACACTTTTTTTTTTTTAATTCATCTCCCAACCAAATACAAGATGTCGCTTCGAAGTTCGAAATCTAATCCAACAGCAAAGTTTCATTGTTCGTTCGTAATACTTTAATTTTGCCAAATACAAGTATAAGTGTCGTGAACCTGTGTTTTTGTAGAAAGGATACATAATGAAGCGTTCCAATAATGGAGATGAGCTGATGCGAAGCCGAAGAAGTCGCCTAGCTTCAGAATCTACAATTTTAGCGGTTGCAGCAGGTGAGTCTAGCTTTATGAGTTTCTTTTACATTGAGCCCATCGTTTTTCGCTACTTATACAAGCAGCAGGAATGAGAAGGAGTGTTTACATCTAATATTAGAGTGTCAGGAAGCCTCTCCGAGCGAGCCGTGTTGGGCGGTGCGCGATATTCTTGTGGACGGTCTCCATTTTGTGAAGCAGAACCGGCGCCGCCGTCGGTGACGGTATGACCGGTGTACCTTCTTTGGTGGAGTTTCATCTCGGTTTGTGAAGGGCCAACGGCTGCGTTCTTTTTTCAAGCCCGCCGCTTGAGAATCGATATGGCTGATTTATATATGTATTGTTGGGGTTTTCTCCTCGTTGAGGGCACTTCAGTTATAGTTGTAGGTAGTATAATAACACCAAACCACTGATAATAGTTTATAGATTTATTCACAAGTTACACGTTAATTAGGTAATCTGAGCCGCACGTAATGTTTAGGTATAGTTAGAGACACACATCGGCGCGTGGCAAAGGTTTCGTTACGACTATATAGTTAAGTTTATAGCTAAGAAGAACTTCATGTCATAAGGAATTTCACAATCTAAGTCCCGATTTAACTGTTGCTGCCGGCTGGGGGTTGTCCTTCAGATGTTACTGTAGCGAAGGGTGCAATTTCCTTCAGTTCTATCTCTTCAGTTCTCTCTGGAGTTTTCGCAGAGGTTATAGTTGTATTGGCATTTTTCCTTTTACACGCAGTGAGGTGTTTTTTGAATCGCCATACTAAGATTGTGACTACAATTCCTCCCTAATGATATACCATCAACAGTTTTGCTGGTATATCATTAGAAGTTCCAAAAATTGATTCACCAAACGATATGAAGAGCACATTCAAAATGATAAACATCATACTGCCCCAACTGAATTTGTCTGAAACACATAGATTATTAGACACAATAATCGTACATGTATTCAGTTAAAGTTACATGCATATTATAAACTACTTAGCGAGGTATACAGTCCCAGATCCTGCTACAAATGAATTCTTTGTAAAATATTTGTTACAAATGGTTTTGCTTATATTTCGGTATAAATCTTTCAATCACTCCGTGCACATAGCATAATAATATTATGAACTTACCTATAGAACTTGTCTATTGTGTATTCGCTAACATGTCAATTTTGAAAACATTTTTTCAATAATATGTCCGTGCACACAGCATAATTAGTCATCTACGTTCGAAGAGATGAGTTTTAGGAGATTTAGTTGGTGAGTTTTTATATTCTATACTAGGTCATAAGAAGTAATAAAGTGAATATTCTAACATTTTGAGTTTGTTAAAATATTAAATCTTAGATTTCTGAGCGTGGTGCAAAAGGTAACAATTAAATTTAGTTCAATGATGATCATAACTATTCAATTTTAACTGGATCATAGGTATAGTGTCCAAGCGGTCAAGATTTTAATTAAAAAATAATTTAAGTTCGGTGTGTATAATAATATGTTTATATGCTTGCGGTCTCTTACCAGAGTTTAAATTATTGTAGTACCTGCTTTATTACATCATTATGTAAGTGTATTTAGTATTTTGAAGTAAGTGCAAGTATTTATGTACATACCTGTTAAAATGTAAGTTTTTCAGAACAGAAGCCATGTCTACTGTCTTTCGTTAAGTAAAATCTCTCTCTTCCGTGCAACACTTGCCTGATTTATTCAGTCTTAGATCATTGTGGATATTTTTATTTCCAGTTCAATGATATCGACAGTACCAACATGACCATGATTGTGTCTTTACCATGATGGATTTCGGATGGATGCCCATCGTCATTCGAGCCGAAACCCAGGTGTGTAACAGTATAAATTATGTATGATAAAACATTTTAATATGTTATTACATGATTGAATGGTTCATGTGATATCTATTAGATTAGGTAGGTACTTAATTTTTGATTAAAAATCTTAACAAAGACAATTATTAAAACGGAATATAAACAGATAGATGATATTATGTCAGTTGCCTACACATCTATTTAAGTTTTCCGGGACAAATACTGATGATCCCTTGTGAAAAATGTATGTCCATCTCGGGATCATTCTGTATATAATAGCAAAATAATCAGGCTTACTGGTTAACTATTTCTTTTCAGTTTTACCTAAGTCGTCATCATCAATCTATATTAGTCCACTGCTGGACATAGACCTTCATTGGAAATTGTTCATTGGGAATGAACGCCATAGCGCCCTGTCTTCAGCTTGACGCATCCAGCCCGCAGTCTTTCGCAGATCGTCATCCCACCTGGCCGAAGGGCGTCCTACACTACGTTAACCGAGTCGCGGTCTCCACTCAAGAACACGTTTACCCCAACGGTTGTCGGTTCTTCGCGAGATATGGCCGGCCCATTGCCACTTCAGCTTGCTAATTCTTTGAGCTATGTTGATAACTTTGGTTCTCTGTCGGATGTATTCGTTACGAATTCTATCCTTCAGAGAGACTCCGA
The DNA here is from genome assembly GCA_944547425.1 of Eupithecia centaureata. Lineage (NCBI taxonomy): Eukaryota > Metazoa > Arthropoda > Insecta > Lepidoptera > Geometridae > Eupithecia > Eupithecia centaureata. Next base: position 4,097,943 of record OX155702.1, on the reverse strand, counting down.
GAATAGCTCTTTTCATAGCTCGCTGAGTTACCTGAGAAAACCAACCCTATTAGGAATCAAATAATTTGGTTTTAGTTTGGACGTCTCTTGGATCATCAGATGTTTTGTGTTTTAGGGTTTAAAACTACTGTCTGTTTGTCTCTCATCAGGTTAAAGCTCTGACTTCCGTGTACGAAATCCTTAGTGCGAGAGCACCTGCCTGATTTATTCAGTTTTAAATCATAGTGGATATTTTTATTTCCAGGTCAATGATATCGACAGTATCAACATGACCATGAAGTACAGCGACCGTGATTGTGTCATGATGGATGTTGGATGGACGCGCGTCGTCATGCGAGCCAAAGCCCAGGTGTCTAACAATAAATGTAATTATGACAAAACACTTTATAATATAATTACATCATCGAATGGTGCTTGTGAAAACTAATAGATTAGGTACTTCATTCTTTATTTAAATTATAAATAAATAAATATATTAAAAAATAATAAAACAGATAGATAATATTATGTCAGTTGCCTACACATCTATTTAAGTGATCCGGGACAAATACTAAAACCAGTTCATAATTGAAGGAAAAATCGACGTACAAACATTAAAAAAAACATTTATACCGTAGGTAGCTGTAAATAGATAAACCTTCATTTTCCGAAGTCTGTTGCTAATTTCAACTATATTGGTACCTTTAGAATACTATTAATAACTTTATTTTATTGGCAATTAAAATGAAGTATGCTGAGTTAATTAATTAAATTGAATTTCAGATTGCTGGTTTGGCGTGGACAAAACATAATATATCGTGTATTTCTGAGCGCTCTCCGTCAACTGGTCATCCTCACAATACAAGGTACCTAAAACAGTTTTCAATACAAATTACTTTTATTAATATTTAATTAATTAATTTAGCTACTTATGCTGATAAAAAATAGGCCATAATTGTCATTTAAAATAAAGAACCAAAATACATACATATTTTGTCCTTGGTAAATTTTATAACATAATTATTTTGTACCTACATAATGTATTACTGTTTAAAAGATATTCCTCAGATGTCTTGAATAGATTTGACCACAACACAATACCTACTAACTTTCCAACCTATCCTAATACCTAAAATAATATTGAAATAAAAAGAAAACCATATCCCCTCTTATCTAATACAATTTTGTATTTTTCAGATAGAGGCAAGAAGCGTGAAACCGTCGTAATCTCAGTGAGTGGGTACTTACTACTACATCTACTGGTCAAATGCGTCATATTAGCCGAAAAATTAAAACATACAAAGCTAATCCTGGTGAGTTATTATATTTTTCATTACTCATACTGGGAAAGTAGGTCTGAAGTTGCCTGAAGAGCGGGTTGAAAGTGATACTTTTCAGCCATAGGAAGAATCATTTTCAACTGACAGCTATCACGTTACTATTGAACCATGATAATAGCAGAATGAGAAAAATAAATGACGAAGCTAAAAAAAAAAATCGGATTATCGGCAATTCACTGAAGTCAAAAAATACGAAAGACAAAGCAGTATGGCTTTCACCTGTCCTATATGGACAAATATATAATAAAAATTCGAAATATTTTCCTCATGTTTTTATTAATATTTCCCCGTATTCGAAATGAAAAGCACAGTGTTTACCTCGGGTGAAAGTAACTTTTTTCAATTTATTCAACCCTTGGGTAACAATGTACTATAAGTAACGTGTAGTTAATAAAATTGTGTAATTTTGTATATAGACGCCCTTTCTAAAGTTTTACTCCCCACCGGTAAGTATTTAACTGAGTTTGCAGATGTGTCGTGCGATCTACAAATTTGAATCAAATTGAAGTATATTTTTTTACTATTTTCCCCTAAACCAACTATTATTATTTAATGCAGAATAATGTAACATGCGTTCTACACGATCTAGACTTATGAATAGTTTGTAAAGTAACAATATTCTACATAAGATTAACGACAAAATTGTATTAATACTTACCATTCAACTTATTATATTAACGATTGTCAACTCATTCACTGCCCAACAAGTGCCACAATGTGCACCAAGGGTCAAATGTGAAATTTCTATGTAGTATCATCATTGGCAATTAAAATGAAGAATGCTGAGTTAATTAATTTAATTGAATTTCAGATTGCTGGTTTGGCGTGGACAAATAATAATGTATTTCTGAGCGTTCACCGTCAGCTGGTCATCCTCTCTAATCAACATTACAAAGGTAAAACCTAAAAATATACTAATTACTTTTATACTAATATTTTTAATATTAAATTAATTAAGCTACTTATGCTGCTTCGCAATGCATAAAAAATAGCCCATAACTGTCGTCTAAAACACAAAACCATACTTTGCCTTTGCATACTTCACTCTATCTATTAAAAAAAACCGCAACAAAATCCGTTGCGTAGTTTTAAAGATTTCAGCAGTCAAAGGGAAATAAGGACCTTAAGGACAGAAAAAGTAACTTTGTTTTGTATACTATGTAGTGATTTTGTACTACCATCTAAAAGATGTTCTTTAGGTGGTATTAAAATTCAATTCAGGTATTTCACCACAACTACACACCTTTTCCGACCATTTCCAATAATTAATATTAAGAGAAAAAAGGAACATGTCCGCTCTAATACAATTTTGTTTTATTCAGATAAAGGCAAGAAACGTGAATCCGTCTTAATCTCAGTAAGCGGCATCTTACATTTACTGGGCGAACGCGCGTCATATTAGCCGAAACATGAAATTATACAAACCTAATCCTGGTGAGTATTTATTATTTTGTTTATTTAATTCGATAGAATTTAAAATAGACACAGAAACTAGGTACTAAAAAAAAGTATTCGTGTACGTAATCAAATTGTGTAATTACTATGTTGTATATACTCCCCACCCGTAAGTATTCAACTCAAAACATACAGGACATAGATTATCTTAACATTCTTAAGATTGTCAACAACGATGTTGACTGATGTTGAACTTCTTGGCCAATTAGACTTTAATGTACCGCGTAGAGTGTATTTCCTCGGCAACTGGTGGAACTAAATTTGACAGATTGCCGTATGCTTCCTTCATTCGGTCGTACTACTACAGCGCCGCGTCCAGGGGACTTCTTTCGTAAAAAGAACTCTAAGCAGCTTAGACACAATCCCCAGTACTGCGTGTCCAACATGTTGGAACGAATTATAGACAAAATTCATTTATAGTGCGAGCGAGTAGACCTGTCATTGATTTCCGCAGGATGTTGAACATTGACCCTTTCAATACCAGCATTAATAAGGCAAGGCGATGCATGACTCTCAACTTCTTTTATTTTTAATTATTATTTACTGTTTTTTTTTAATTTAATTTTATAAATTTATGTCGACGAAAAAAATGTTTTCACACTTATGTACGAGCAGCGCCGGGATAAAATGTAGCCTACCTATGTGCTGTTCCAGACAACAATCAATCTCTCTGTCAGATTCGTAGGGTTTTTGCGTAAAAGAGTAACAAACATCCATCCATCTATTCATCCATACTTACAAACTTCCGCGTTTATAATATTAGTTGGATAATATTAATACGAAAATGATTTTATTAGTGAATTCTAATGATAGCTTTCTGTGTCTATTTTAAATTCTATTGCAATTTGTTAAGCTGATGGCAATCCGAATATTAATCAATAAATAACTGAGTTGCAGATGTGTCGTGCGATTTGCGAATTTGAATCAAATATATTATAAATTTTCTACTATTTTCCCTTAGACCAACTATTATTATTTAATGACAGAAAAAAAAAGTATAATGTAACATGCGTTCTACGCAATTCTGAATTTATGAGTAGATTTCCACCAACCGAAGCAGTATTTCAAAATAACAAATTTTTTAAATCTTTTTCAGGTGGAAGGTGCTAAAGCCGACAGAAGAATTCACCTTTTAGTTTATTTATTTACTTATTTTTTATTTAAAAGACCAACAGTTACAATAGAATAAGTTTTAAAGTACATAACTTTGAGGGTGACAAATCTAAATCGAGCTGTGCTGCGCTGTACTGCGCTGTGCTATGTTTGGTCAATAGAAACAGCGTAGCCTCGCACAGCGCAGCACAGCACGGTTAGTTTGTATCCTCATTAAAACATTAGACGAGCGAGTTGACCAAACATAGCACAGCGCAGTACAGCACAGCACAGCTCGATTTAGATTTGTCACCCTTAAACTAATAAAACAGCCCTTAGAGGTATTCCTAAATAGAGTAAGAAGTAGTTACATAGAAATAGAAATATAGTTTAGTAATGATGAGACATTGCAATACAATGTATTGGAATGCATTTATATGTTCGTACCCAGATGTAAAACAAATATAAAATGATGATTTTCAGTCAGTCTACTAACCTTTTCATTGAAATTTTAGCTAATAATGATGCTTATAGGGAGATTTAGAATAGGTTTTACCCGAACCAATATCCAGGACATTATTCTTTTCATTAAACATTTTCTTATACCTATGTAGTTTTTAACATTGCTAAAAATCTGCAGTATATACCTACCAACAAATTTTATCTGATATAATTATGATAAGACATGATAATTCTCTTAAATTATCCGACTGTCCAGCTCTACGTAGTTACCTAAACATTCATGAAACTGATCAATGGAAAACAAATGTTTAGATTGCATAGATGGCAAGATTAGCACTATAGTTTCAATCCATTTTAGATAAAGTTGACACTTTGCCACGAGATATAGCATGAATAATCTTTTTTTATTGATAGTTTCAATTATTTCGAAATAACTTGAAAAATAATAAAATAAATCGATAATTACATGGATGTTGGTGTCGAAATTAATATTGTCTTCACGGCCATAAAAACTTACCTATGTTAGGTATATACATATTGCATTACACGCTATTTACATTCAAACTTACAATCTAAGTCTCAAGTCTGAGTTTGTAGTATTTTATGTATGATTTTTTATTTGTGTGGTAGGTTTAAGTATAATAAAGAGTTTTCATTCATTCATACAATATCTTGATAATTACCTAAGTACATACATAATTTTAAGCATGGAGGTCCTGTAGAAGTATGGTACTGGATTTAGGTACATAGGCATAGGTAGTTTTTTCTGATATTGTCTTACGAGTCATTAGCTATAGTAGTAGTCAGTAGCTATATATTATATATTAGTCATAGCTATAGCAATCGTGTAGGACTTACTTCTGTGACAGCTTCTGTTCAAAGATTAGGTTCTTACTTCTTAATAAGTAGGTAGTAGTAGGTACTTATTAAGTAACAAGTAGAATTTCGTAAATATCTGTAAGATGCACGTACAACTAAAACTAATGTTTTTTACTTGTTCCACTTATACATACATACATACATAGAATATACAGATAGGAAGTAGGCACTATGTTACTTGCCCAACAGCACTCGCAACACGCGATTTACATTCCACCTAATAATTTCTTGATAATATTTACCTTATTTTAAGCATGGAGGTAAAGTTTTGTTGAGGAAAGACATTTTTTGTGATGTTCAGTGCGAGTCATTAGCTAACAACAGCAATTGTGTAGACTTATGTTAGAGTATAGAAGTAGGGCATAGGTATTATTTGAGATCAATGGTTAGGTACTTCATAAATAATGTTAAGTAGGTAAGTATGAATTAACTTAACCAACTAATGATTGACAGATTGGGTTTCATGAATAACTTATAAATGGCGTCGTGAAAGATATTTTTAAAAGTTATCTGGACCAACTAATGATGGACATGTTAGGTTTCGGAAACAAATGTTCGATGAGCATCGAGGCAAGCGAAGCGAGCCGAGATGCGACGCCGACGACCCCCACGACCCCCCCCTGGGAGACTACTCTCGACTACTGGGGCTTCAGGAGAGGCAGCGGAGGGGGAGTCGCGACCCCCCGCCGCAGCTCCCCTGGACACACCCCCACCAAAAAAATTGATATGGGTATCGTTTTCGAATAACTCCAACCCGATAAGTACGATAAAGACGTCCATTTTGAAATCCAAAATGGCTGACATTTTTAAATCGCAAAATACCCTCATGGGTATCGATTTCGAGCAATACGTGGGTGTAGGTTACGATAAGGGGAACAAAATTAAAAAAAAAAAACAGCCAACTCCACCAGACGCGAGCTGCTTGCAGCTCGCGCACGCCTAAATAACTAGTTTATATTATATAAAGCCGGATTACCATTGACTGACTGACTGATTGACATGGTTGTTCTCCTTGATGGTGGATGGGAAGGTATGTTTTTTTTTGCACAAAACGTTGGAGGTGTTCAATCGAACCTGGGGAAAAATCCTACTTTTCGAGATTTCCCCCTCCTTCCCCCTCAAAAGGGGGCAAACGCAAAGGTCGATTTTTCTCAGAGACGGTGATAGATGGAATGAAAATTTTTGCGGGGGGAGGTAGAAGGGAGGCTCGCGAAGCGAGCCGACCTTCTACCTCCCCCCGAGGGGCCTCCCGCGAAGCGCGGCGAGCGAAGCGAGCCGCGCGGCGCGGGGGGCACCGCGGTGGCAACGCTTTTTCTCAGAGACGGTGATAGATGGAATGAAAATTTTTGCGGGGGGAGGTAGGAGGGGGGCTCGCGAAGCGAGCCCGCACAAAAAATCCTAGTTATTACCTTATATATAAAATTCGATTACCACTCACTGACTCACTGACTCACTGACATGATTGTTCTCCCTGTTGGTGGATGGGGAGGTATGGTTTTTTTTACGGAAATGTAGAGGGGAGGTGGAGGTGAGTCTGGGAAAATTCCAACTTTTTTGAATTTCGAACCCCCTCCATGACCCCCCGGGGGTTCTTCGGCCGTGTAGGGGGGTGGGTCAGATTTTTTTGTGGGGTCGTGTAGAGGGTTCGAAATCGTTGTGGGGGGTGAAATTTTTTTGACCCCCAACACCCCCCGAGACCCCCCGCTTTTGAATTGCTCCCGGATGAAGGAGCGATGGAGGATTTCGGATGGCGGGATCGTATAGAGGGTTTAGTCTGTAATCGGAAGAAAAAAAAAATTGACCCCCCCTCATGACCCCTTTTTGAACCCCCTTTCGTATCTCCCGAACGGCTCGCGATAGAAAAAAAATCTTTTCACAGTCGCGTAGAGGAGGACGAATAGTTGCGGAAGCCAAAAAAAGTTTGACCCCTTTGCACCCCCAGACCCCCTTTTTTTCAAAAAAAACGTTTTTTGACCCATTTTTAGGGTTTTTTGTTGGGGTGGAGCATCGAGGCGAGCGAAGCGAGCCGAGATGCGACACCGGGAACCAGCACGGCGAGCGAAGCGAGCCGTGCTGCGTTCCCCCCGACGACCCCCACGACCCCCCCCCCCCTGGGAGCATCGCGGCGAGCGTAGCGAGCCGCGATGCGACTACGGGGGCTCCAGGAGGGGCAGCGGAGGGGGAGTCACAGCACGGCGAGCGAAGCGAGCCGTGCTGTGACCCCCCGCCGCTGTCCCCCCTGAACCCCCCCCCACCAAAAAAATTGATATGGGTATCGTTTTCGACTAACTCAGGGGCGAGCATTTCGAATATGGTGACAGTGGGGAGCGGCGAGCGAAGCGAGCCGCGATCCGACACTGCAAGGCGAGCGAAGCGAGCCGTGCAGTGTGGAGTCGTATTGCGGTGAGCGAAGCGAACCGCAATGCGACGACTGCGACCCAGCAAGGCGAGCGAAGCGAGCCGCGCTTCGTGTTACATTGCAAGGCGAGCGTAGCGAGCCGCGCTTCCCGTCACACTGCAAGGCGAGCGTAGCGAGCCAAGCAGTGTGAACCCACGGGAAGAGTCGTATTGCGGTGAGCGAAGCGAACCGCAATGCGACCACCGAGAGCCAGCAAGGCGAGCGAAGCGAGCCGCGCTTCGAGTCACACTGCACGGTGAGCGCAGCGAGCCCCGCAGTGTGGTAGCATGGGCAGAGTCGTATTGCGGTGAGCGAAGCGAACCGCAATGCGACGACTGACACCCAGCAAGGCGAGCGAAGCGAGCCGCGCTTCCCGTCACACTGCAAGGCGAGCGTAGCGAGCCGCGCAGTGTGAACCCACGGGAAGAGTCGTATTGCGGTGAGCGAAGCGAACCGCAATGCGACCACCGAGAGCCAGCAAGGCGAGCGAAGCGAGCCGCGCTTCGAGTCACACTGCACGGCGAGCGCAGCGAGCCGCGCAGTGTGGTAGCATGGGCAGAGTCGTATTGCGGTGAGCGAAGCGAACCGCAATGCGACGACTGACACCCAGCAAGGCGAGCGAAGCGAGCCGCGCTTCCCGTCACACTGCAAGGCGAGCGTAGCGAGCCGCGCAGTGTGACCGCACACCCCTCATATGGGTATCGTTTTCGAATAACTACAACCCGATAATTACGATAAAGACGTCCATTTTGAAATCCAAAATGGCTGAAGTTTTTAAATCGCAAAATACCCTCATGGGTATCGATTTCGAGCAATACGTGGGTGTAGGTTACGAAAAGGGGTTCTAAATTTAAAAAAAAACAGCATACACAACCGACGCGGGCTGCTCGCAGCCCGCGCAGCACGCAAAAAACTAGTTACTCTTTATATAAAATTCGATTACCACTGACTGACTCACTCACTGACTCACTGACATGATTGTTCTCCCTGTTGGTGGATGGGGAGGTATGGTTTTTTTTACGGAAATGTAGAGGGGAGACCGGGGTGAGTCTGGGAAAATTCCAACTTTTTTGAATTTCGAACCCCCTCCATGACCCCCCGGGGGTTCTTCGGCCGTGTAGGGGGGTGGGTCAGATTTTTTTGTGGGGTCGTGTAGAGGGTTAGAAACCATTGTGGGGGGTGAAATTTTTTTGACCCCCAACACCCCCCGAGACCCCCCGCTTTTGAATTGCTACCGGATGGAGGAGCGATAGAGGGTTTTGGATGACGGCATCGTATAGAGGGTTTAGTCTTTAATCAGAAGAAAAAAAAAATTGACCCCCCCCCATGACCCCTTTTTTGAACCCCCTTTCGTATCTCCCGAACGGCTCGCGATGGAAAAAAAATCTTTTCGCAGTCGCGTAGGGGAGGACGAATAATTGCGGAAGCCAAAAAAAGTTTGACCCCTTTGCACCCCCAGACCCCCTTTTTTTTAAAAAAACCGTTTTTTGACCCATTTTTAGGGTTTTTTTTGGGGTGGAGCATCGAGGCGAGCGAAGCGAGCCGAGATGCGACAGCGGGAACCAGCGCGGCGAGCGAAGCGAGCCGTGCTGTGTTCCCCCCGACGACCCCCACGACCCCCCTCCCCCCCTGGGAGCATCGCGGCGAGCGAAGCGAGCCGCGATGCGAGTACGGGGGCTCCAGGAGGGGCAGCGGAGTCACAGCACGGCGAGCGAAGCGAGCCGTGCTGTGACCCCCCGCCGCTGCCCCCCCTGGACCCCCCCACCAAAAAAATCGATATGGATATCGTTTTCGACTAACTTGGGGGTGAGGATTTTGAATATGATGTCGGCGGGGAGCGGCGAGCGAAGCGAGCCGCGATCCGACACTGCAAGTCGAGCGAAGCGAGCCGCGCAGTGTGGAGTCGTATTGCGGTGAGCGAAGCGAACCGCAATGCGATGACTGACACCCAGCAAGGCGAGCGAAGCGAGCCGCGCTTCGTGTCACACTGCAAGGCGAGCGTAGCGAGCCGCGCAGTGTGGTAGCATGGGCAGAGTCGTATTGCGGTGAGCGAAGCGAACCGCAATGCGACGACTGACACCCAGCAAGGCGAGCGAAGCGAGCCGCGCTTCGTGTCACACTGCAAGGCGAGCGTAGCGAGCCGCGCAGTGTGACTGCACGGGAAGAGTCGTATTGCGGTGAGCGAAGCGAACCGCAATGCGACGACTGACATCCAGCAAGGCGAGCGAAGCGAACCGCAATGCGACGGTTGAAACCCAGCAAGGCGAGCGAAGCGAGCCGCGCTTTCCGTCACACTGCAAGGCGAGCGCAGCGAGCCGCGCAGTGTGGAGTCGTATTGCGGTGAGCGAAGCGAACTGCAATGCGACGTCTGACACCCAGCAAGGCGAGCGAAGCGAGCCGCGCTCCGTGTCACACTGCAAGGCGAGCGCAGCGAGCCGCGCAGTGTGACCGCACACCCCTCATATGGGTATCGTTTTCGAATAACTACAACCCGATAATTACGATAAAGACGTCCATTTTGAAATCCAAAATGGCTGACATTTTTTAATCGCAAAATACCATCATGGGTATCGATATCGAACAATACGTGGGTGTAGGTTACGATAAGGGGAACCAAAGTGCAAAATAAAGAGCCAACTCGACGGACGCGGGCTGCTCGCAGCCCGCGCAGCACGCAAAAAACTAGTTTATATTATATATAGCTCGATTACCATTGACTGACTGACTGATTGACATGGTTGTTCTCCTTGATGGTGGATGGGAAGGTATATTTTTTTTTGCACAAAACGTTGGAGGTGTTCAATCGAACCAGGGGAAAAATCCTACTTTTCGAGATTTCCCCCTCCTTCCCCCTCAAAAGGGGGCAAACGCAAAGGTCGATTTTTCTCAGAGACGGTGATAGATGGAAAGAAAATTTTTGCGGGGGGAGGTAGAAGGGAGGCTCGCGAAGCGAGCCGACCTTCTACCTCCCCCCGAGGGGCCTCCCGCGAAGCGCGGCGAGCGAAGCGAGCCGCGCGGCGCGGGGGGCACCGCGGGGGCAACGCTTTTTCTCAGAGACGGTGATAGATGGAATGAAAATTTTTGCGGGGGGAGGTAGGAGGGGGGCTCGCTTCGCGAGCCCCCCCAAAAATACTAGTTTAATTATATAAAGGCGGATTACCACTCACTGACTCACTCACTCACTCACTCATTGACATGATTGTTCTCCCTGTTCGTGGATGGGAAGGTATATTTTTTTTTACACAGTCTGTTGGAGAATTTCAATGCGAGTAGAGGAAAATTCCAACTTTTCGAGATTTCCCCCTCCTTCCCCCTCAAAAGGGGGCAAACGCAAAGGTCGATTGTTCTCAAAAACCGTGATAGATGGAGAGAAAATTTTTGCGGGGGGAGGTAGAAGGGAGGCTCGCGAAGCGAGCCGACCTTCTACCTCCCCCCGAGGGGCCTCCCGCGAAGCGCGGCGAGCGAAGCGAGCCGCGCGGCGCGGGGGGCACCGCGGGGGCAACGCTTTTTCTCAGAGACGGTGATAGATGGAATGAAAATTTTTGCGGGGGGAGGTAGAAGGGGGGCTCGCGAAGCGAGCCCGCACCCAAAAAAACTAGTTATTATATTATATAAAGCTCGATAACCACTGACTGACTGACTCACTGACATAATTGTTCTCCCTGTTGGTGGAGGGGAAGGTATGTTTTTTTTTACGGAAATGTGTAGGGGAGGTGGGGGTGAGTCTGGGAAAATTCCGACTTTTTTAAATTTCGAACCCCCTCTAGGACCCCCCGGGGGTTCTTCGGCCGTGTAGGGGGGTGGGTCAGATTTTTTTGTGGGGTCGTGTAGAGGGTTAGAAACCATTGTGGGGGGTGAAATTTTTTTGACCCCCAACACCCCCCGAGACCCCCCGCTTTTCAATTGCTACCGGATAGCGTCCCGATGGAGGATTTCGGATGGCGGGACCGTATAGAGGGTTTAGTCTCTAATCGGAAGAAAAAAAAAATTGACCCCCCCCCATGACCCCTTTTTAGACCCCCCTTTCGTATCTCCCGAACGGCTCGCGATGGAATAAAAATCTTTTCACAGTCGCGTAGAGGAGGACAAATAATTGCGGAAGCCAAAAAAATGTTGACCCCTTTGCACCCCCAGACCCCCTTTTTTTTAAAAAAACTGTTTTTTGACCCATTTTTAGGGTTTTTTTTTGGGGTGGAGCATCGAGGCGAGCGAAGCGAGCCTAGATGCGACGCCGGGAACCAGCACGGCGAGCGAAGCGAGCCGTGCTGCGTTCCCCCCGACGACCCCCACGACCCCCCCCCCCCCCCCTGGGAGCATCGCGGCGAGCGAAGCGAGCCGCGATGCGACCACGGGGGCTTGAGGAGGGGCAGCGGAGGGGGAGTCGCAGCACGGCGAGCGAAGCGAGCCGTGCTGCGTTCTCCCCGACGACCCCCACGATCCCCCCCCCCTGGGAGCATCGCGGCGAGCGAAGCGAGCCGCGATGCGACTACGGGGGCTCCAGGAGGGGCAGCGGAGGGGGAGTCGCAGCATGGCGAGCGAAGCGAGCCGTGCTGTGACCCCCCGCCGCTGCCCCCCCTGGACCCCCCCCCCCACCAAAAAAATTGATATGGGTATCGTATTCGACTAACTTGGGGGTGAGGATTTCGAATATGATGTCGGCGGGGAGCGGCGAGCGAAGCGAGCCGCGATCCGACACTGCAAGGCGAGCGAAGCGAGCCGCGCAGTGTGGAGTCGTATTGCAGTGAGCGAAGCGAACCGCAATGCGATGACTGACACCCAGCAAGGCGAGCGAAGCGAGCCGAGCTTCGAGTCACACTGCAAGGCGAGCGTAGCGAGCTGCGCAGTGTGACTGCATGGGTAGAGTCGTATTGCGGTGAGCGAAGCGAACCGCAATGCGACCTCTGACACCCAGCAAGGCGAGCGAAGCGAGCCGCGCTTCGTGCCCCACTGCAAGGCGAGCGTAGCGAGCCGCGCAGTGTGGTAGCATGAGCGGAGTCGTATTGCGGTGAGCGAAGCGAACCGCAATGCGACGACTGACACCCAGCAAGGCGAGCGAAGCGAGCCGCGCTTCCCATCACACTGCAAGGCGAGCGTAGCGAGCCGCGCAGTGTGACCGCACACCCCTCATATGGGTATCGTTTTCGAGTAACTTCAACCCGATAATAACGATAAAGACGTCCATTTTGAAATCCAAGATGGCTGACATTTTTTCATCGCAGATTTCCGACATGGGTATCGATTTCGAGCAAAACGAGGGTGTAGGTTACGATAAGGGGAATAAAATTGCAAAATAAACAGTCTACACAACCGACGCGAGCTGCTTGCAGCTCGCGCACGCCTAAAAAACTAGTTTACTTATATAAAGGTGGATTACCACTCACTGACTCACTCATTGACATAATTGTTCTCCCTGTTGGTGGATGGGGAGGTATGGTTTTTTTTACGGAAATGTGTAGGGGAGGTGGGGGTGAGTATGGGAAAATTCCAACTTTTCGAGATTTCCCCCTCCTTCCTCCTCAAAAGGGGGCAAACGCAAAGGTCGATTTTTCTCAGAGACGGTGATAGATGGAATGAAAATTTTTGCGGGGGGAGGTAGAAGGGGGGCTCGCGAAGCGAGCCCGCACCCAAAAAAACTAGTTTACTTATATAAAGGTGGATTACCACTCACTGACTCACTCATTGACATAATTGTTCTCCCTGTTGGTGGATGGGGAGGTATGGTTTTTTTTACGGAAATGTGTAGGGGAGGTGGGGGTGAGTATGGGAAAATTCCAACTTTTCGAGATTTCCCCCTCCTTCCCCCTCAAAAGGGGGCAAACGCAAAGGTCGATTTTTCTCAGAGACGGTGATAGATGGAATGAAAATTTTTGCGGGGGGAGGTAGGAGGGGGGCTCGCGAAGCGAGCCCGCACCCAAAAATACTAGTTATATTATATAAAGCTCGATAACCACTGACTGACTGACTCACTGACATAATTGTTCTCCCTGTTGGTGGATGGGGAGGTATGGTTTTTTTTACGGAAATGTGTAGAGGGAGTGGGGGTGAGTATGGGAAAATTCCGACTTTTTTAAATTTCGAACCCCCTCTAGGACCCCCCGGGGGTTCTTCGGCCGTGTAGGGGGGTGGGTCAGATTTTTTTGTGGGGTCATGTAGAGGGTTAAAAACCATTGTGGGGGATGAAATTTTTTTGACCCCCCACCACCCCCCGAGACCACCCGCTTTTGAATTGCTACCGGATAGCGTCCCGATGGAGGATTTCGGATGGCGGGATCGTATAGAGGGTTTAGTCTTTAATCGGAAGAAAAAAAAATTTGACCCCCCCCCATGACCCCTTTTTAGAACCCCCTTTCGTATCTCCCGAACGGCTCGCGATGGAAAAAAAATCTTTTCACAGTCGCATAGAGAAGGACGAATAGTTGCGTAAGCCATAAAAAGTTTGACCCCTTTGCACCGAAGAAGCGAGCTGCGACGCGACTACGGGGGCTTCAGGAGGGGCAGCGGAGGGGGAGTCGCAGCACGGCGAGCGAAGCGAGCCGTGCGCTGCTGAACCCCCGGCGCTGCCCCCCCGAACCCCCCCCCCCCCCCCCCCCTACCAAAAAAATTGATATGGGTATCGTTTTCGACTAACTCGGGGGTGAGGATTTCGAATATGATGTCGGCGGGGAGCGGCGAGCGAAGCGAGCCGCGATCCGACCCAGCAAGGCGAGCGAAGCGAGCCGCGCTTCGTGTCCCAGTGTGGTAGCATGAGCGGAGTCGTATTGCGGTGAGCGCAGCGAACCGCAATGCGACGTGTGACACCAAGCAAGGCGAGCGAAGCGAGCCGCGCTTCGTGTCACACTGCAAGGCGAGCGTAGCGAGCCGCGCAGTGTGAACGCACGGGTAGAGTCGTATTGCGGTGAGCGAAGCGAACCGCAATGCGACGACTGACACCCAGCAAGGCGAGCGAAGCGAGCCGCGCTTTGTGTCACACTGCAAGGCGAGCGCAACGAGCCGCGCAGTGTGGTAGCACGGGTGGAGTCGTATTGCGGTGAGCGAAGCGAACCGCAATGCGACGTCTGACATCCAGCAAGGCGAGCGAAGCGAGCCGCGCTCCGTGTCACACTGCAAGGCGAGCGTAGCGAGCCGCGCAGTGTGAAAGCACGGGTAGAGTCGTATTGCGGTGAGCGAAGCGAACCGCAATGCGACGTCTGACATCCAGCAAGGCGAGCGAAGCGAGCCGCGCTCCGTGTCACACTGCAAGGCGAGCGTAGCGAGCCGCGCGGTGTAACCGCACACCCCTCATATGGGTATCGTTTTCGAGTATCTTCAACCCGATAATAACGATAGAGACGTCCATTTTGAAATCCAAGATGGCTGACATTTTTTCATCGCAGATTTCCGACATGGGTATCGATTTCGAGCAAAACAAGGGTGTAGGTTACGATAAGGGGAATAAAATTGCAAAATAAACAGTCTACACAACCGACGCGAGCTGCTTGCAGCTCGCGCACGCCTAAAAATCTAGTTAATATTATAAACGCGAAAGTTTGTAAGTAGGTACCGTAATTGCGGGTTACTTTAGATACTTTTTCCATATAATTTTGGAAATCCCTATGTGTTGCAGACTTTGATTGACCAGTAAGGGTCCTAATGGTTTTATTTGATAAACAAGGAAAGCCGCTAGTTAATAAAACATTAATTTATTCAAAAACTGTGACAGTAAAATTTATATTTCTTTTTAAACTTTGAGACAAAGTTGTTCTTTGAGGAGGGTTACTATGGCTCGTCATTTTATTTCGTTCATAATCTGATCTGTGTCAAGTGCAGAGACAAAGTAAGGCCTTGAAATGAAAGATAACACAAAAGTAAACATTTTGACCTATTTATTTTTTAAATTCTAAATGAAAATCAAACAAAAATCAGCTTTATATCAAACTTCTTCCTGAAATTTTCTAAAAATGTCACTTATTATTAAATTATTACTTATAATGAAAGATAATAGAATATTTAACGTTTTGACGAATATTATTCGAATAATAGAAAATATCTATGTTTTTTATATAATCACATCTGCTTTTATTCTTATAAGTGTTATTTGCCAAAACAAATTAAAATTATTAGAAGTTTGTGTCGCCGTAACGAGGCATTGACGATTTACAGGCACAATCAACCACAAATTCTTAGTAAAAACAATTTTCAAAATCTAGGTAAGTAGGTATTTTAACAATATCTATCAATAAAATAAAGTGACAGAAACGGATAGACAACAGTCTCGTCAAATACGCGATTGCATTACGCAGTCGCGCGACACTCCCGAGTGTTTCCGAACCCTATAACTTTGTCATGTTGTTTATCCGAACGACTGTGGACGACATTCATTACACACATTGTTTTGTATGGTGTGTATTATATTGTATCGCGCGAGCTCGTATGTGGCATTCTAAGCACATCCGAGTATTCATAGTGCTGAGTTTGATGTTTTTGAATATTCCAATATTGCAATTTCAGTATTCGAATATTCGATCTAATATAATATTCGAATAATTCGAATATTCGAATATCCGAATGCAAGCCCTAGTAACAATGTACCTACTTTTACAAGTCAGTAGCTATGTATATCATCAGTAATGTAGTTGCATCCTCTGGATGCTCTCCATCATCCTCTGGACACCTCCTGGATGCTCTCCATCATCCTCTGGACACCTCCTGGATGCTCTCCATCATCCTCTGGACACCTCCTGGATGCTCTCCATCATCCTGGACACATCCTGGATACTCTCCGTCATCCTGGACACCTCCTGGATGCTCTCCATCATCCTCTGGACACCTCCTGGATGCTCTCCATCATCCTCTGGATGCTCTCCATCATCCTCTGGACACCTCCTGGATGCTCTCCATAATCCTGGACACCTCCTGGATGCTTTCCGTCATCCTGGACACCTCCTGGATGCTCTCCATCATCCTCTGGACACCTCCTGGATGCTCTCCATCATCCTCTGGACACCTGGATGCACTCCATCATCCTCTGGACACCTCCTGGATGCTCTCCATCATCCTCTGGACACCTCCTGGATGCTCTCCATCATCCTCTGGACACCTCCTGGATGCTCTCCATCATCCTGGACACATCCTGGATGCTCTCCCTCATCCTGGACACCTCCTGGATGCTCTCCATCATCCTCTGGATGCTCTCCATCGTCCTCTGGATACCTCCTGGATGCTCTCCATCATCCTCTGGACACCTCCTGGATGCTCTCCATCATCCTCTAGACACCTCCTGGATGCTCTCCATCATCATCTGGACACCTCCTGGATGCTCTCCATCATCCTCTGGACACCTCCTGGATGCTCTCCATCATCATGGACACATCCTGGATGCTCTCCCTCATCCTGGACACCTCCTGGATGCTCTCTGTCATCCTGGACACCTCCTGGATGCTCTCCATCATCCTGTGGATACCTCCTGGATGCTCTCCATCATCCTCTGGACACCTCCTGGATGCTCTCCATCATCCTCTGTATGCTCTCCATCATCCTCTGGACACCTCCTGGATGCTCTCCATCATCCTCTGGACACCTCCTGGATGCTCTCCATCATCCTCTGGACACCTCCTGGATGCTCTCCATCATCCTCTGGACACCTCCTGGATGCTCTCCATCATCCTCTGGATGCTCTCCATTATCCTCTGGATGCTCTCCATCATCCTCTGGACACCTCCTGGATGCTCTCCATCATCCTCTGGACACCTCCTGGATGCTCTCCATCATCCACTGGACACCTCCTGGATGCTCTTCATCATCCTCTGGACACCTCCTGGATGCTCTCCATCATCCTCTGGACACCTCCTGGATGCTCTCCATCATCCTGGACACATCCTGGATGCTCTCCCTCATCCTGGACACCTCCTGGATGCTCTCTGTCATCCTGGACACCTCCTGGATGCTCTCCATCATCCTGTGGATACCTCCTGGATGCTCTCCATCATCCTCTGGACACCTCCTGGATGCTCTCCATCATCCTCTGGACACCTCCTGGATGCTCTCCATCATCCTGGACACCTCCTGGATGCTCTCCGTCATCCTGGACACCTCCTGGATGCTCTCCATCATCCTCTGGACACCTCCTGGATGCTCTCCATCATCCTCTGGATACCTCCTGGATGCTCTCCGTCATCCTCTGGACACCTCCTGGATGCTCTCCATCATCCTCTGGACACCTCCTGGATGCACTCCATCATCCTCTGGACACCTCCTGGATGCTCTCCATCATCCTCTGGACACCTCCTGGATGCTCTCCGTCATCCTCTGGACACCTCCTGGATGCTCTCCATCATCCTCTGGACACCTCCTGGATGCTCTCCATCATCCTCTGGACACCTCCTGGATGCTCTCCATCATCCTCTGGACTAGGGCTTCCAAATATTCGAACATTTAGATATTCGAATATTCGATTTTTTTCGGGTACTATTCGAATTATTCGAATATTATTCGAATAATAGAAAATATCTATGTTTTTTATATAATCACATCTGCTTTTATTCTTATAAGTGTTATTTGCCAAAACAAATTAAAATTATTAGAAGTTTGTGTCGCCGTAACGAGGCATTGACGATTTACAGGCACAATCAACCACAAATTCTTAGTAAAAACAATTTTCAAAATCTAGGTAAGTAGGTATTTTAACAATATCTATCAATAAAATAAAGTGACAGAAACGGATAGACAACAGTCTCGTCAAATACGCGATTGCATTACGCAGTCGCGCGACACTCCCGAGTGTTTCCGAGCCCTATAACTTTGTCATGTTGTTTATCCGAACGACTGTGAACGACATCCTTAACACACATTGTTTTGTATGGTGTGTATTATATTGTATCGCGCGAGCTCGTATGTGGCATTCTAAGCACATCCGAGTATTCATAGTGCTGAGTTTGATGTTTTTGATTTTAATCGAATATTCGAATATTGCAATTTCAGTATTCGAATATTCGATCTAATATAATATTCGAATAATTCGAATATTCGAATATCCGAATGCAAGCCCTACTCACAATATAATATATCAGTATTATTATTGAGATGTATAGTCTTATAATTGAGATTCAGTGATGATAATGAGATTTATCGTACGTAGGTACCATTTCTGTTTTTTTCTTAGCAGTCTAATTCAGGTATTGAAAACAGCCTTTTTCTAAATTTGGTCATCTATCTTGCTGAAAATATGGTCCCAACTAAAGAGCTGCTTGTCCTTGCAGACTGGCTAACGCCAATAAAGTTTACCCCTCTTCCTGCAGTTTACCAGGGCTCCCTCTTCATTTACGACAGCAGTAACTTGGCCAGGACATTTTCGTGAGTTCCACATAATCTTCAAGTTCTATTATTAAATCTCTTTGGCTGAAATTTATACAATAGGGTCACTTTGCTCAAGAGCCAATATAACCCGAATTTGCGAGTTAAAGTATCCCCACACTTAATATTATAAATTTTGGTATCTAAACTTGTGAAAAATCAATTGTTTCTATCATAATTCTACTCTCAAACAGACTGATACAATAGAATGTAATTTTCAATCACACTCACCTTAAAAACTCAGTTACACTCAGAAGTTTGCAGATGTAAAATCAGCACGTGACGTGTGAAAATGCAAATGACCTGTTTGAAGTTACGTTCTGTTCGTATGTCCATTCATATCTAGTTGCCAGTAACACCGTCTATCAATTCCTGCTTAAACTTAATTGATTACTCTAATCGCTGCGAAGTTAAGAGAATATGAAACTTTTTCTCGATTTGAGCCAAAGTTACCCCCTAGAGCTAAAGTAACCCGCAATTACGGTATGGATGTTTGTTACTCTGCAAAAACTACTGAACGGATCTGCATGAAATTTGGCACAGTGATAGATTATAGTCTGGAATAACACATAGGCTATATTTTATTCCGGAATTCCCACGGGAACGGGAATTACGCGGGTGAAGCCGCGGGGCGCAGCTAGTCCTTCATATTCTTCTTGTAAACTTATTGCTTTGTTTTCTTAAATGAAGTTCCTACTAAGTAGGTACAAACAATTCGTTTACGTAAAAATTTTACTAGGTAGATATTTTATTTTATTGTTATCAGTGTTCTGAGTCAGTTACAAATCAGTTAGTTATCAAAGTGGCTGAAGGGGTTTTATTCATAAATATTTTCGATGACGTAAAATATCTTAGATTTAAGAACGTAGCATATACCTACATCGCCTCGAAGTTTATATGTAAACAAAACAATCCCACGGTTCTC
Source organism: Eupithecia centaureata (assembly GCA_944547425.1). NCBI lineage: Eukaryota > Metazoa > Arthropoda > Insecta > Lepidoptera > Geometridae > Eupithecia > Eupithecia centaureata. The sequence goes on along the minus strand of OX155702.1, from coordinate 4,078,085 downwards.
ATAAAGATATTTTGCTTCAAAATCATGGTCAGCAAATTCGCAGGTGCTCAGAATAAATACTTAACTTAACTACTTTTTCTCTACTTTACTTATCTACTTTGTGTACCTAACTATAGTCATGTACCAGGTATCTACATACATAACAATAAGCCTACAGGTTTACTGGATATTGTTATTATTTAGTCAACCTGTAATAATTATTCTTAAATCTCGAAAAACAGCGCGATAAAAGATTAAACGAACTTACCTGTACGTGAAGTTCTATCATAAATATACGAAGTGTTTTGTTCGAAGCATAATATATATAATAATAATAATAAATATATTAAAAATAATAAAAAATATATTAAAATAATATGACAACAAAATTATGGAGGTAAGTATTTTTTCAAGTTATTAAAATAAAATTATTAAGTAAGTAAATCAAGACGTGGCCAGAGGGAAGATAAACCTTCTATCTTTGTTTCTGCTAAGTGAGGTTCGAAGAGATCTAAAAACCGTACACTTATTGCTAGCGAAAAGAGGAAAGAAAATGGTTGGCTGATAAACCTACTTAGTTCTATCAACCTCTCTGGTGCAGAAAATGGCTAGATACCCATGAAAGTTTTAAAACCATGGTTACTACCACAAAAGTCATTAAAAAAGGGATATTTACCATAGTTTGATTTGTTTTGAGTTATGCGATATTTCGGTACAGTTTCATGCGCTATTATGATCACGAAAGATCTGAGGTCACTGCGAGACGAGCGAGTTTTTATTGACAGATAGATATTATATCGATCGATCGGGTTAGGAGCTTTAGGACTACATCTCAATACGACTAGACAGCGGGTATGACTAAATCACTTTATGACTAAATACCCTCAGTTTTCGTCTTTAAGGGCCGAAACACATAACGCAAACTGCTTATTTTTGCGGCGCCGCAACGCCAAAATCGGCAGTTGCGTTGCCGCGTTGCGGCGTCGCGAAACAGGGCATTATGGTAGGGCAACCATTTTCTCGTGATTTTTGAGTGTGGATAGACGTCTCTCTGCGATGGATCGTAATAAACTTATTGCTTATTTGTTATTAAGAAGACATTATTCTATCTTAAAAATACGGCAAAGAAGATACTGGATACATCCATTAAGTAAGGGTATGAATCCAAATGGCGAGTTCTTTTCTAAAAAATACGAAGCATTAAAGATAGACGAAAAAAAATTTGTTGCCTACTTTAGAATGAGTATATCATCATTTGAAGAGCTATTAAGCGAGTTATCAAAATATATACAGAAGAAAAAAAATAAAGGAAGGAAACCAGTTACTGCTTTGGAAATGCTGGGCTTAACTTTAAGGTAAAACAAATAGGTTTCTTATTTTTTTTTATTGATGTTTATGGCACTCGGAATCAAATGTTTAGTTTTATTTGTACCCCTGGCTTTATACACCTGTGGTACTAGCGGGGTGTCGATAAAAATTTTGCATCACTAGTGTTCATGGTTTGGGGGTACCTAGTGGTACAAAGCCAGGTTCAAATGAAACAAGACAGAATCAAATTAAGCTTTTTGCATTATACAATTTTCTTACTTTAAGAATACTTTAATAGGCCTTAAAAAATGTAATGATCAATTTAAGAAAAATCAAACTCCTCATCTTGTGAAACATAGGAAGTAGCTGACGTTTCGTCCAGTAAAAATGGTGAATTTATTGGACGTTGTTGGTTTGATGATGAGGTAGTCCTCTGTTCAGTAATCGAACTTCCAGGAGTAGAAGTGTGGTAGCCACTCTGAACCGTATTATCGATCTCATAGTTGAATATCCTTGATTGTAACCCTGATGCTGATATTCTTGATTATAGCCGTGATGTGTATTTTGATGAATTGAAGGTTGAAGAATGTCGGTTAATATTTGAAGCACCCGACTTTGAAATATCAATGTTTGATTCTCATTTAACGATTGTAGAGATGGTAAAATCCCCTTGAAAAAATGCAAATGTCTATTCTCCGGTGTTTTTAATATTGCCAATAAATCTTCTTCAATATCATCCTTATCATCTGCCTTTCGTTTTCGTGGTTGACTTTTATAACGAGGCAATGCCGTTATTTCATTCTCAATATCTCCTTCCGCTACGCATAAACTGGAATCAGTTGCATTTTGTGAAACCTTTTTCAAAAACTGTAATTGTTTATTCAAGTGATATTCTTTAATTTTTGCAGCTCCAGCTCCTGATCGATTGGCATCTTTTAGTTTTTTTTGATATTTAGCAAAATTATCTTTTATGGCCTTCCACTTCTTGACTAAATCATTACCTGCAACAAAAAACTTCACAAGTGAAAAATAGTAATAAAGACTAAAATTCCCTAGATTCCATTTATACTACATATAAAATTTGATATAACTTTCATAAGTACTTTCGGTCCATCCAATTTCATATAAATGGCTGGCCGCCGAAAAAGAATAATTTTCTGCTTTTTCTTGACTTAGGCAAGTTAAAAACTGATTGACTTTGCCTAGAACAACCATAATGTAAAATATTTATTGAGTACTTCTTTGAAAAACTACCTGTCTATCTTTGAAAATCTATTCCTTTAGCAACACTATTACCTGCGCGGTTTGAGTTTGATTATACCTACATTTGTATTATTTTATTATTTGCCTACTAATTATTATTTCATTTTAGATTTCTAGCAACCGGCAGTGACTTTAAAACCATGCATACGAATTACTTCCGAGGAGCAAGTACAATAGCAAAAATTGTAAGGACAGTTTGTCGCGCCATATGGAAACATCTATCAAGTCAAAATATACCTCCTATAACAAAACAGGTTCTAGAAGATGTCGCTATTGAGTTTGACAAGAAAGCAAATTTTCCTAACTGCATAGGAGCTCTTGATGGTAAACATGTCCGTATTACATGTCCTGCGCACAGTGGATCACTGTTTTACAATTATAAGGGCTATAATTCAATAGTTTTATTAGCTCTTGTAGATTCTAGATATAGATTCATTTTTGTCGATATAGGAGCGTATGGCAAGGAAAGTGACTCCACCGTTTTCCAGAACTCTAAACTTTATGATTTGATTATGACACGCAAATTACCTATTCCTGTACCAAAGCCTTTACCAGGTTCTCAAAATGAAACTCCATTTGTTTTTGTAGGAGATGAAGCATTCTCAATTTCGAATAACGTCATGCGCCCTTACTCAGGAAAACATTTGTCGGTACAACAAAGAGTTTACAATTATCGACTGAGTCGTGCCCGAAGATATGTCGAGTGCGCTTTTGGCATCCTAGCCAATAAATGGCGCATATTTCATCGATCTATGAATGTGCAATACGAATTTGCGACAGACATTATCAAGGCATGTTGTGTAATGCACAACTTTGTTTTGAATCGAGATGGAGTACAAGCGACCGATGACATTATCTTTGATGATTCTGATCTGCAAATGTTGCATTTGCCCACAGCAAATGAAAATAATTTAAGCCCACATCTAATACGGAATGATTTTTGTAATTACTTTTCCAGTGATGTTGGCGCCCTAAGTTGGCAATTAAACAAAATATGAATGTTCGTATACCTACTCAGTTCAAAATACAAATAATACCTTAATACATTTGATTCAAACTATTTAACATGTTGTGAACTGCGAATAAACAATTTAAATGGCAATTTGGTTTTATTTATAGTATTTGTTTACCTTTTTGAATAAGAGCGCGAGAAAAAAATATAATTTTAACTTAGATAAAATCTTTTGCATAGGGCATTAAAATAAATGGTGTATTTCATATGATTAAAAAAAAAAGATACATGCTACTTACATTAAACTACAATTTAAACCGCGGATCAGATTTTTACGTTTTTACTACAGTAAAAATTGTAGTTTTATTGTGAATAGTGATCGCGTAAACCTAAGACTATATGTTACTACTTACCCAGTTTTGATTTTTCGGTTGAGTTTTTTTCCTTGTAATCAACATAAACGATCTCACAAATGCTTTTCCATGCTTCTTGTTTTATAAATTTGTCTTTATAGGTTTCGTCACTAGTATCCCACAAACAACGGTGTTCCTGAACCGAAGATATAAACAGATCGACGTCAACGTCAGACATTTTAATTTTAAAACTGCTTCTCGGTTGACACGTGTTGTTTGCAAGAGTGTTAAGAAACAACTGCATCCTTGTCAACAAGTATGACGTCATAACGCTGGAATTCACGTCGTGCGTTGCGGCGCCGCACCGCTATAGCGCACTGCCGATTTCAGCGGCGCGGCGCCGCAACGCGCTTATGTGTTTCGGCCCTAAATCTTGACTCAGAAGCCAAATGGTGTTCCGATAATTTTGATAGAAACTTACCTAGGCTTATAAGGCGCCGAGATAAGTTTCTGGAGGCTGACAATTTATTCTGTGGGCCGATCCCGGCGGCACTGCAATGCCGGGCCGACCCGTGACGGGAGTGGAGCGAGCCCCGAACATCCCGTCGCTTGACAAAAATCAGTTTAATATACTGGTCCCTCAGTGAGGGAACTTTCAGATATTAAGCTGAAAAGAACAGATACTACACTTTGATCTTAGCCAAAAGGCCGAGAAGCGATGTGGAGCTAAACTTATCGGTGGGTTCTCATTCAGAGCTGTGCGTTCTCGTCAGCGCGATCTAGAGCTCGTTCACTTTTACTAGCGACATCTAGTTATGCACAAGCGGTTTGGTTTGGATGACGTCACGTCATGACGTCACATGGTGCACGGTGCGAAGGTCATCGATCCAGCATGTGTGACGGAGAACTCCTAACAAGAGCAAGATAGAAGTAGGTATTTATTTCCATAGCATCTGCATTGCCATACAGCTTGGTAATGCTGCCAAGAGATGCTTCCGACTGGTATCGTCACGGATCAGTTGAGCTAATTTTAGACTGTTTGCAACCGTTTGCAGTTAGCTTAATTTTTGCAATTGTATAATTACTAGTTTTATTTTTTTCTATTCTTTAATTTTCGTTGCTAATAAAGTTCTTACTTTCCACAGTACTTAATTACTTAATTTAAATATTTGTATCCTCACTTCAGCTTTTTTAGTTATTGTACCTAATTTATGATTTTATTTCTATTTAATTTTTTTATTATTATTATTTTCAATAAACATTATCTTAACTAAAGTAATATAAAATTAATAAATTAAACTAAAAAAAACAAGAACAATTAAGGATCATTTGAAACTCCTCTTTATGTAGCTCCCCGTTTTAACATTCGGTTACCTATGAAGTTACCCATAGTTATACTATGAAGTTTTTTCAACTAAAATGTTAGTTTTAATGAAATATAAAAAATAATATCCTCATTCTAGAAAATTTTCAAGAACAATTTAAAATTGTACAATCCAATAACTTTCATTTGAAACCCCTCTTTATAAAGTAGCTCCCATCTTAAAATTCAGTTTTATGTAGTTTTTTTCAATTAAGGTCTGCTTAAAGATTTCCCTATATTGTTCTGTAAAGATGTTTATTTTAAAAGCTTTATTTATATATTTCAGCTGTCTCGCTTTGGAACATCGAAAGGGAAGAATATTTTAGGGATTTTTTCAAAATGTTCCAAAATATATGAAATCTACAAAAAATTAAAACCAGTTTTGAAATGTGTTGTGTGAATAGTCCAGTATTATCAATTTGTTATAGAGAATTGTCGCAAAATGGCCCCCTTAATATTATATTACCTATTATACTCAAAGGATTAGTAAGTGTCTCGCATATCATAAGAAAAAGAGTAAAAATTAAGAAATTTAAAAGTTTTTAGATATTTTAAGAACCTAATTTGGTGTTTTAATAAAGGTATGTTGTATCAATAAATAATGATTAAATCTTAAATCAGGCTTTGACTAGGTAAATGAATAAATGTTAGTAGAAAACAATTGTTTGGAAGTCATCAACAAACTGAAACGTGGCGCGACAATTTTTTTCCTAAACATACTTTTTTTTCAATTTCTTTTTATTGCTTTGACGTGAAATTAATAAACATCTACCCATCCAAACTTTGTCATTTATAATATTAGTGAGATACGAGTCCAATCCAATTTACTTAAATGTTAAGCTTCCCTCGACCCACCCTACCTAAGCTCAATTCAATCAATATGACATGTCATTGTATCAGTTGGTACAACTTTTTGGCGAACGATCTATCTCCTATATTTGTAACGGTATTGTACGCTCTAAAATCATTGAGAATTTGTAGAAATATGGACACGGAATCACTTGCAAACAACAGGGCAATATAAAAATACAATTAAGAGCGTTTTATTTTCGCATGTTCATAAAAAGTTTAGAGGCGCGTTTACCGAGAGAGCGACAGTCCAATAACTATATTTCACTGGCTCCACCGCAAACAGAAAGAAACAGACAAGGGTGAGTACGATTGTGCGGCGAGGATTCCGTATTATATTTTTTATTGAAGCTCTACAGATGATTTTTCAGACGATGCTATGAATCTATATTCTATTATCTATAAGTATAAGGTCACAATTACAGAGTAAATTATAAAAGACTAGCAGTGCCTCGCGTTTTCACCCGCGTAATTCCTGTTCCCGTGGGAATTTAGGGATAAAATATTGTCTGTGTGTTATTCCAGACTATTATCTATCTCTGTGCTAAAACTTCATACATATCCGTTTAGTAGTTTTTGCGTGAAAGAGTAACAAACAGTCATCCATCCATCCATCCATCCATACTTACAAACTTTCACATTAAAAATATTAGTAGGATAGAAACAAATTAAAACTAGTATTTCAGTTGATACAATTGAACTAACTGTAGTCGGTTGCAAATCGTCGAGGAACCATATTACCATCAGGTGAGATTGTTGTCAAACGAAGGGTCTATTGTTGATAAAAAAAAGGAACCTCAACTGACCAGTCGGAAATGTGGGACGCAGAACGCTGGCTTCATTACTTCGCTGTAGGGAATTGCTGATGCGCTTCGCCAGATACTCCCCAGCTCTTCAGAGTCGGGCGGGAGTCACATCGACCAGACGCTCAGATTATAATTTTTTTTCAGTATTGTTTTGTTTTCGCAAAGTCCAAAATAAAAAACCCGACCTTTCGAAGAAAAAAATATCATTCCTAACCTATTTGTCGTAATTGTGTGATAATTATTGATTTCTTAATTGATTTTTAATGTAACAGCCGGCGGAAGGAATGCCATATCAGCGTGAGCATTGAAAAACTACCCAAAAGTTCTATCATCTTTCAGATAGGTAGGTACGGTACGGATCTCTAAAAATAAAAAGTCCAAGCTAACAAAAATGCTCAAACGCCATGCAAATATCACACTGCAGATCGAGTAGGTGTTCGTAACGCTGACTGATATTGTTATTTCATTATAAATGCAGAAAATGTCTTAATTAAATGATCGAAACCGGCATAATAACTCAGAAAAAATACACATACTCCAACTCCGGTTAATATTTCCCCTCTCGCTCTACCGCAGAGGTTTTTATCACCTCTCTCGTTCTGCTCCAGACGAACTTGTAAATTGTTCTTTTTACAAAACGTCCGGAACGAAACAGCGCAAGTGTTGCCATACCACCTGATTTGAATTTTAAGTGTATTCAAATAAAGTTGCGTTCTTAGAAGGATATAACTGAAAGTCTTTCAAGATACTGGCTGGATGATCAAGTTATCTCGCTCAGACAAAACAAAATACAGCTCGACTCGAGTCCTTTGCGCTTTCGAGTTCCTTGCTGTACCAGGATGCTTTTTGTAGCCCTGTCCCTTTCGAAGTATTTCATTCGTAAAACGGGTTTGATCTTCGAATCGTTTTAATATTTTTTTGAATAAAAATAGACTTTATTTTATTGTTTTTAAGGGGTTGTTTTGTGTGGAAATGACAATGTTTTATGTCGCCGTGAAGATGTTACTGTCACTTTGCACTGATGAGATATTTTCCTTTTTTTAGAGTCGGCATGGAGACATTGCGTTCATGCAAGCGACTAATAAATGATTCATAGGGTGTCTATTGCATTGAGGCGGTTTCACGCATACTGTCAACGGCACTTGCCAACATTCTTTTGTAGAGGTAGGGTTATAGTTATAGGTACTGATTTTAACTGTACCTATGGGAATAGCAACGTAAGTGCATGAACAAGATCCTGTTTCTAGAAGTAGGTACCATTTGCCTCTCAGCAGAGTGTTAAGTAGACACACTTTGTTGCGTTTCTTGAAACTATGTTTTTGCTACGAATATTCTGAGAACTTACTTAGTTTTATGTATTCTGAATGGGTTCAGTTCAACATAAGTTTGTATTTATAGAATGTTTATGACATCCAATTTTACTGATTTTAGAATACAGTCTTCATTATCAACCTTTTTGGTTTTCTGATTTGCTTAAATATACGTACTGACTTACGAGTAAGTATTACTACTAACTACCTAAATAAAGATCGTCGGTTTCTGGTTGACAAAACTACATTACTAGGGACTAGACTTAGAGTTAATAAACGTTTAATAAGTATATAAAAAATTAGATCAAAAATATATTATTTAATTTTTATTTATGATTAGCTTGTATTCTGTATATTAAGATTGTGTCTCAACATGTGTTTTTAGGTTGGCAGGTAGAAAATGCCTCGGCATTAAGCCCACCCTTTGTACTTTAGTGCAAAAAAGTTTTTAAATAAATAAATAAATAAGATTTAAAATTGTAGATTTATTCCCAAACTAAATGAGCCAAAAACTGAAAGCACAGAACCAATAACACAATTTTCATTAAAACCAATCATAACGAAACGGACTAAATAATTATCTATTTGTGAAGTGGTCTGTCAACACTTGAGGTTTCTGTTTGAACTGGTGACGAGCAAATGTTTGCTAGGCGCTGACGGAGTTGACGACTCAAGCAGTGCTTGCTTTCTGGGAAACTACAAAAATGCCTTAGTCATACAGGAGCTGCACTACTTCGCTTAGTTCGAAGCTTTTGAGGGTAAATATAGAAAATTGAGGTAAATATCTAAAATGCTGACGATGGAGGATTACTCACTATCGAAACAAATGATGTCACAATAAATATATCAGGCTAGATTATGTTTTTATATAGTTTAATAAATATTTTTCAGGATAGTGGTAAAAAAAGACATAGGTCAATAACAAATAAATAAAAGCAAAATGGAGTATCTAATTAAGATTTGCTTTAGCGTTAAAAAAAGAAATAATCAAAGCATTGATTTATTCGTTTGGAATTTGCACGTGAATGCTTTATAGATTCGGTATCTTTTTTATAATTTAAAAATAGTGGTCATAATAATAATATGTAAATTTATATTTACATCGAAAATTGAAATCAAGAAATAAATCAAAATGTGTGCATTTTCAAAATAATTTTAAACGCTGTTTTTAAAAACATCTCTTTTGTTGTTTTTAGATAGTTATAACAAAATATTTGTTTACCTGAATTAGTCATTTAACAGTAGATCAGCTAACACTTAACAACATAGCATCATAAATTTAAACTTTAAAAAAAAAATCATACATTTTAATTATAATGAGAACGTATGTGCAATAATATCTTTGAATAGCTGATTCAGATCTAACCTTAAGGTAAGCTAGCATTGATCGTCTTAGATCTAAATCAAAAGAAATAAAAACATGAAACGTATGTAGGTACCTAATGAATTATTTATATTTTTTCTATATAAATAAATAAAACTATCAATAAACCAGGTGAATCGATACTAAATTGCGATTTTGACGTAACTTTTCCGAATGGAAATGAGACAAAAAAAGTCTCAGGCGTAATAACTTAATAGCCCAAGCGAGACAGATGGGAGGCAAAACTCATCTTATAAGGAAAACGCATAAAGACCTCCCACCACCATATTTACAAACTTGTCATTGCTCACTCGATTAAAACACTTTATCGCTGATGCAAATCTGTGAATTATCTTTGTTTATGTTAGTGCATCAGTCAGCATAGCAAAGAAAACGCGATTGAGACATTATCTGGTTAGCACTATCCGCGCTAGAACAGGACAGAGCACAAATACAGCCGCATATGATTTGTACGGAAATAACTTTCCGTGGGAGTGGGACGGCGCGATTGAAATGTCAGCCTCGACGCGTGCATAATGAGAAATCTGTTGTCTCTTTCGCTCTAGACGTCTTACAATCGTTTATTGTCATGTTACTGTCTCGTTTCGACGGGCGAGATTGAGATGAAATTGCCTGCATTCGGAATCCTCCCGCTGGTGCTCGCGTTGCTATATCGGTTCGCGCCGCGTCGCCGTCGGACGTGTGTATCTTTCCTCCGTGAACTTCCAAACACAATCGCCATCCTTTTCAATAAAAACATTGACATTACAGGACAGCTCTTTGACAGTGCAAGTGCAGTGACTCGACCGGATTTTTGGAAAGTGACGAAATAGTTTTCGGGGCAAAATAAAGTGAGCATGTGTTAAGTGCCTTATTTTTAATCATGCCAATGGATTGCTTATGTTCACCGATATAGTTTGACACGAGATGACCTGACCAATGAAGATATCATTTGTAAGTAAACACTTCATTAGAACTTATCAGATCAATTTGTAATATAACTCCTTACTCGTTTATGCAGTAGGTAGGTTTTTGCTAGAATGGCAGATTTCATACATGCACCGTGACATTTTCGGAATACCTTCAATATTAAATTTTAATTTGTCATTTGTCGTAGTGACAAGTTCAATTTAGGCGAAGTTTTGAACATGTGGTCGAAAGCTGAATAATTTTGTACCTGCTTCGGTCACAACGAAAAGGGGCTGAGTTTTTGTTACTTTAAAAACAAAGAAAATGTCCCGGTCGACGGGGAGCCCGTGTTGCAGTGCAGTCACGTTTTTAGTCAGACCCAGGAATAGCTGGAATTTTTATTTATCGCCTCCTTGTTGGCTTGAATAACTTGTCTTTATTTAATTTACACTGCGGGTGGATAAATTAGCAATCTTATCTTCTATATTTTAGTTTAAATTTCTTGTATGTACTTACTCGGTTTACTTATTTCTGTGTAAGTACTATAATACGTATAACTAAAAAAAATATTAACTAAGTACTGAAAAAAACTAAAAAAATAATACATATACACTATACATATATTGCAAATAAATGATGGGCATAAGTAGGTACATTTTTATCATAAGTAAGTACTGCTACTACAAAGTACCATAACTTAAACTTATCGAAAACAAACAAAAAAAAACAAACAACAAAATTATTAAAGCATTTAAGTTATAGATATTATTATGAAATATCTATTCAAAAGGAGTCACTGAAGCATGTAAATATTTAACAATGAAATGGCCGCTACTGAATATTTTCTGCTATAGGTAATGTTTATGTTATTACATGTTCCTCAATCTAACTTATTTGAACTAAGTTCAGTCATCATCTCTTTGATCTTTGAAGTTATTTAAGTTACTTTTTTATAATATATAGAATATATACTGACATCTCTATTAACAACGAAAATTACAATCTGGAATAGAAAGAAATAAACTAGTATATACAATTGCGTTACATTTAAGTTACTTAATGTTGGTAGACTCGGTAGTTTAAAAATTTGTACTTACCAAGTCTTCTAGGTACAAATTTTTAGCCAATAAAATTAAAAACCCAAAAAACAAGGTATAAATAAATCTAGATATCTACCTACCTACGTAGATAGAGTTATAGTGCGTCCATAATTTGCATGTTTCACGAATATCCCACTATAGTTTTATGCCTGAAGCCTATCGAGACTGATTTTCTTCGGTTATCTTAAAGGCGTTGTGTATTTTCTTTTCTAGAATATAAATTACTGTCTGAAGATAGGATTCTTACCTTTATTGTATAATAAATTATATTGCTTTTAGTATAACTAGATATTTCAGTAAGGAGTACAGTATATTTTCAAGATATAAAAACTTTAGTAAAAATATTGTTATCCACGACTCATATAAATCATAAATCATAGAGCTAAAAAATTGAGCAACTTTAAAAACCAAGTTAAGTACCTATTTGGCTACCATAGAAAATAACCAAGATAAGAACTAATTAATTCAAAGCAATAACAGAAGAAACACATAAAAATTCTATTATTTTTTGTAATTTCTAAGTTAATTACTTGTTATTACACTAATTAAAATATGAAACGAAATTACTTAGGTTTCTCGAGAGGTATCTCGTTATTTTAAAACAAACCTACTTTCTCTATTTGAATGTAGCTTCCACTTGCTTCTAGAGATGTTATGATTGAAATTTCTGTAAAAGATAAATTAATAGATACTTATAAGTATACCTAAATATTAAATAAAAGTCACTTAACTTTATAGAAAAATACTGCAACACAAAAAGGCGTAACTCAGGTATGTACTTACCAGTAGGTATAGGTAGGTACTTACATTAATAAAAAAAAATTACAAGAAGACTTCACAAAGCCCGATGGTGTAGATATAAATAAACTTACCATTTAAAAAGGCAGCAGAATCGTTGGCCATATCGCTCACTGCGATTTCTTTCTAGCATATGCAATAAATACTACGACAATCCTCTACTTTTTTTCTTCTCAAATATGTCCAGTATCCGTATTACCTTACCTACTAGGTTTAAGTATCCTACTATCAGAAGATTCTCGTGACGACGGTACCTCAACTTTGCATGAATGTGAGTGGGAATTAATGTATGAACGAAAATATTTTTAACATTATTATTAAAATGGTCCTTGGATGTGGTTGGGAACTAATGTATGAAAGTTTAATTTTCCGAGAACAATGGTTTTGGATGTAATGGGAAGTAGCCCAACCAAGGTGTAGGGAACAGATTAGGTATAGAATGTCGGTGCTTATGTTAAACTAATAATCCCACTATAAATACCAAATAGAATAATACACTAAAATAACATGAAATACAATATTTTGGGACATGCAAAAAACCATAGTGAAAAAATTCTGTCTATGCTAAAAAACTGTTCAAAGCCGCGGAAATAAGTTACTTCAGAAATAAAATAATAACTACGTTAAATAAAACGGATACAGTTATCAACACAGTTTATCTAAGTTCAAGGGTTATTCTTATCGAAGAAAGTCATCCGTCATTTTAACGCTTTATCCCCTTTATGGGCTACTTACCCAGAACATTCGTTTTGGGAGCATACACTGAAAAAAATAGGCTCCAATCAAGTGGCTTTTTAACTTGATTGGCGAATTCTTGATCACAGTAATCACAACATAATTGTTTTCACCAAGTAGCACATGTTTACACCAATCAAATTTAAATGATTAACCTCTCAAACAAGTTTCTTAGTCAACCTTAACAAGGGCATATTGTTACAGCAAACAATCTTGAAAAATGTTTAAAACAAACAGCATAGTTGTTCACTTCAATCAAACATTCCTTGTTACTGCAATAAAGATTATGCAAACTTGATTAGGCTTACTAAGTTTAAACAACTTGTTAGAGTCAATCATTTTACTTGATTGTTTTAATAACCAAGCTTGTTCAAAATTATCACACAACTTGATGGCAGCTATCAAATGCATTGCGGTTCACAGAGTACCTACGTATACCTACTTACTATTAGTATATATAGGTACTTTTAACACATAACTTGATTAAATTTATCACACTACTTTATTACATCAATCAAATAACTTTATAGCAGCTATCAAATGCATTGCGGTTGAGAGAGCTATAAGCTAGTGTCGGCAACTCAATTTCGTAAAAGCATATTTTCGGAAAAACAGCAACAAAAAAACAAAATTTAAAGTAAAAACAAATTGGATACTTAGCCAATTTAAAATGGCGAGATAAAAGAATTTTCCAACGTAATTAATAAAATTCAATTTTACGTTCCATTTTTCTATTTATTTTAATATAAGTATAAAAGTTCTAATTATTAAAGTTATTTTTTGTGCCATATATATAGGTAAGTAAATATATTTTTTTAACATAATCTTCATTTGCGTTCCTTCGTCGCGAATTTCGTTCGTTTTTCGATTCCGAAGCGAAATTTCGAATCTCTGATTGTATGTGGCATGGTGGCATCCCTAATCTGCAGTCACTACTGGCAACATGGCCGAATCTGTTTTCTTTTGGGTTTTGGCGTCGATGGCGAGTGTTCAGTGTTGTATTGTGCTGGAATATGAAAAATTTTTGAGGCGGACAAAACAAAAGGTAACTAATAACCTACATTTTATTAGAAGAAGTCATGTAAGTTGTTTAAACTTTGTGGAATGGTTGGATTACTTGGTATTTGTTTGGTTTACAGTGGATGCATGTTCGATTTGGTTACACGCTCACGCTTATTATTCTAACAATGGACGAAGTAGCTGTGTTTCTAACCGCGTCTCTGCGAGCTAATCGGGACATTTACAGGTAGTTTTCAAATACCAAATTACAATGTTGAAATGAATGCTCAATCTTTTTGATGTTTCCCTGTGACGACGCCGACGGCGGCGCGGGGTGGCGTCTCCGCCATGCCGAGCCGGCGCCGGCTCACACATCACGTAACATAACACGGCAAACTCAAATAGTTATAGTTACCTAGATAGATCAAGACTCGAGAATAAGATGGACTTGACCCCAGAATTATGTTCTCCAAAATACGGAATGGCCACCTAAAATTGTCCAACTTTTTCATAACCTAACCTAATAACTTTCTAAAAGTAGGTGCCTAGCTTATGTACTTAGTAGTTTATAATAATAATTTTACGCTTGCAGATAACGCTATTTTGTTAGAGGCATTAGCCTCCCTTACATTACATCCGAAGATATTAAGGAACTTACTCCCAAAGTTGGGCTTAGGATTCTTTTTCTCTGTTGTTGGAGAAGATAATGGAGAAACAGCCAACAGAATTGGAAACAAGTAGTTTGTTGGTAAGTTCCATCACTATCTTTTATTAAGTACCTATAGGTTAAATCTTTGGTTAAGGTGTAAGTTTTGAGTAGATAAAGATTGAATTGATTGATCTAAGTTGACGACCTAGGTGGCTCAGCTGGCGAAGGTCCACCTGCGACACGCTGGAAGTCCGCGGGTTAAATTCCCGCCTCGGGACCATTATTTTTAGTTAGTTAGTTTAGTTTGTATTATCTGCAGATATATGATCAGGGTGTTCTGAATGTTATCCGTGTATAATAAAAAATGTATTCTATTATATTAAATATATCAGTCATCTAGTAACCAAAACAAGAGCTCTGCTAAGCTTCGGGCTAGATGATGTTGTGTGAATTGTCCAGCATTGTTAATATGATTTTATTATTAGGTAATAAGTACCTACCAAGGTTTTAGAGTGAGAATGATATTGATTTACCTTAGTTTCTGTGTTAAAATTTGCTTGTTGTGTTTCTAATATGTGCAAAAATGTATAACCATGAACAATTCCCCAGTCTAGTTTTGTCTTTTCTTTCAGAACATTGATCTCTCAGCCACAGCGTTGGAGGTTTTTGATGAACAGGATGGAAGAAGTTGTGATGTTAATGAGGAAGGAAGAATATACAACCTAGTACCTACCAGTGCAATCACAGCCAGACAGTGCAGCAGCTCAGTCAGAAAGTGCACCAGCTCAGGCAGTAAGTCACCTGGCTAATTTATTTAGATTTGTTTTATCAGCGGAGGAATGCAAACTATGGTATTCCCAACAAATCATATGATTCGTTGGTGGTTGCATCTGATCACAAATAATTTTCCAATAAATCTCGGATTAATTGCAAACAATAAAAAGTTCAAAAGAATTCCATGGACACGTTTGTTAATTTGAAAGTGCTGCTTTACCTATTGGTTTTTAGTTTAGTGACAACATCTTGTTGTTTGGCTTGGCAAGTTGGCCCTGATTTCAAAAAATATAATCTAACCCATAGACTTAGGTTTTTAATTTTTTTCAAAAACAACTTAGCTTAATATTATCTAGAATCACTGTTTTACGGGTTATAATCCATGTTATGAAGCTCTCTGTATATGTCATCTACCTGTCACATGGATCTGTAATGGTAAGAGAGAGCAAACTATTTCTAATATTTAAACCTAATGCTGATAGTGTTATACTTTTTCTTTGCAGTTGGAGTTAGATTTTAAAGCAGCCTATCCAGAACACACAGAAAAGTTGTATCGAAACTTCCCACAGACAAATCTTCAAAAATCAATTTGTCAAGGACATAGTTGAGCTTGCTGATTGTAAGTAAATAATAATCATCATACTAATATTATGAATCAATGAAAGAACGAAAGTTTGTCAGTGTGTTTGTTACTTCTATACGCTAAAACGGCTGAACGGATTCGGCTGAAACTTGGAATATACAGTCTATGACCTGGACTACTTTTTATCCCCAATAAAATTAATATTGCCATGGAATAGCATGTTATTACCCGCGTTTATATTTTTATAAAAAGATTTTATTTGGCTTAACTTGTTTAATAATAGTATATTATTATGTTTCATTCAATCTCATCTCACTAAGATTATAAATGCGAAAGTTAGATGTATGGATGTTTGTTAATTTTTCACCCCTTAAAACCCTCCAGTTTTGAAGGAGGCTCTGTCAAACAGTTAGTACCTATGGTTTGTAAGATTTTCTTTTTTTCTTTTTCAGCTCCCAATGAAGAAGTCACAAATATCGTAGCCTTTACGGCTATACCGCTTCTTCTTCGGTCAACTGTGAGTCAAACTGATAAAAAGAAGCTAGCTGGAAGCCAACAAAAGTGGAGTCATGCGACGCCTTCATAACCCATATAAGGAGTTACACGGAAATTCATGCAATAATGATTGGAAAAATAAAACATGATCGTATGCTGTATGTTTTTTTTAATTTTGAGATTTTCCTTGTTTTTGTGAACAATATTGTCATTACCTAATGGAATAGTTAGTATACCTAGTAACTTTAATCAAGTAGCTTGTTTGCTTAATAAAGTATACATAGTAACTTTAATCAAGTAGCTTGTTTGCCTATTTATTTTGTCATGACAATATTCTCAAATCACATAGGCTAACTCCACATCCGGTATTATTTACCCGAAAGGCAAGTTTATTCGAGCCTAGTGACTGGTCTACTGGGCTCGTATTGTCATGCCTTTGTTGTGAAAAATACCAAATAATGGAGAAAGCCTATGTGATTTGAGAATATTTCCATTAATGACAAAATAAATGGGCAAACAAGCTACTTGATTAAAGTTACTATGTATACTTTATTAGGGTAAACAAGCTACTTGATTAAAGTTACTAAGTAAACTTTATTAGGGCAAACAAGCTACTTGATTAAAGTTACTAGGTATACTTTATTAGGGCAAACAAGCTACTTGATTAAAGTTACTAAGTATACTTTATTAGGGCAAACAAGCTACTTGATTAAAGTTACTAGGTAAACTTTATTAGGGCAAACAAGCTACTTGATTAAAGTTACTATGTATACTTTATTAGGATAAACAAGCTACTTGATTAAAGTTACTAAGTAAACTTTATTAGGGCAAACAAGCTACTTGATTAAAGTTACTAGGTAAACTTTATTAGGGCAAACAAGCTACTTGATTAAAGTTACTAGGTAAACTTTATTAGGGCAAACAAGCTACTTGTTTAACCCAAACAAGGAACTTTATAAAACTCATCACATAATCTTGTTTATGGTAATCAAATTATTGTGCATGTATGCGTATTTATGAAATGCACCATCTTGTTTGGAGCAACTAAGTTGAGACTTGATGGGCACAAACAAGTTTTGTGATTGATGCAATAAAGTTCCCGTTATCAAATAAGGTTTGTTGCTGCAATCATTGTGCTTGATAGGCTCTGGTGCAAACAAGTTACATGTTTACCTTTAACAAGATCTTGTTTGCCACAATCACTTTTTTTTTTCAGTGTAACGCTTCTTTTGTCCTGTTGGGTAAGACTTTTAGCAATGACACTGTTGAGCTACATAATTATGTAGATAGCTAACTGGAATTTTCAGTTTTGAAAGACCCAATACTTATTTTATACAAACAGCTCAAAAGTAAAAAATCAACTCTTTCATTGAAGCAAAGTACGAATGGGGTTTAGGTTTATTATGTTAAATAAATTCCTGTAAATACACCTAAATACTCTTACTTTTTGTTTCTATTCCGTCGTTTTTTTAATTTTCTATGTTAGTAAATTAATAAAAGTAAGAGAGAGAGAAGATATTATGAGATAATTTCTAAAAGGCCTATCATACACGGTTGAGAAAGGCCTCATCGTGACGCCCATCTCCTTCCATGGGTCATCTTTAGCTATTTGGATTTGGTTGGTCCAAATCACATTGAATTGAAAGTAACCCACATAAAGAATTCACTCAAACTCAAAACAAATTTTCAGAGCATGAACATTGGTCTTAAAAGTACACCTCTTTTATTAAATCGATCCCGCAATTACTCTCAAGCAGGAACTCCATCCACTACGCCACGATTTTCTCCAACGAAATTAACAATCAAAATCACCAAGTTCTATCTTATCAACTCTTCAAAATCTCGTTGCACTATTGAGAGATTGCAGAAAGAATTTACTCAGATCCAAAACAAATTTTCAGAGCATGAACATTAGTCTTACACGAACCCGCAATTCGTCTCAAGCCGGAACTCCATCCACTACGCCACCATTTTCTCCAACGAAATTAACAATCAAAATCACCAAACTCTATCCTATCAACTCTTCAAAATCACCTCTCGGCTAACCTATCTTCCCAAAATCACCCGGCAATCAGCATCGACCAATCACTATCGATATATCGATCTAGCGGTCGTTCACTCGATAGATCTATCGACTCGATTAAGCAATTATCGAAACTATACGTCTAGAGTAGCTTAGGTTGAGCAGCTGGGTAACTTTATTCATGTTATTTTCATTGGATTAAATTAAAAACATTAACAAATAAATTTTAAATTATGTGATATCTATCGTGCCTGAAAAAACAAAGTATTTATTTTAGACAACAGACAGGAATCAGACGATTAGCTTTTCACATAATTTAACAATAACACAAAATAAATATATGATCATAACTGATAAGATGACCCGAACATAATTAATCACTCAAATAACTTCCTTCATTGATAAGGTAACTTACCTTAGGTAGTATAATTCTTTTTAATTCGACTCACCTATGAGCTTTTATGCGAGCCTAAGGAAATCAAACCTTCATCATTGTCGAATAACAAACAATGATAAAAAAACAAAGTAATTTATTCTAGTTGAACTAGTTTTATAAAGTTTGTGTAAGTACAATTTTCTTTATGTCATTTGTTATTATTTTTATTTTTGGCAATATTTTGCATCAGGGTTTTCAGCAGGGTACTTTTTCCTTATACAGTTCGCAGTAAATCTTACAAGAAGTTTGTTTTAAAGCGTAGGTTTAATTCGTGTTCATATAGGAACCCATTTATTTTTCTACACGTCTTATAAATTATAATAGATCGAATAATACAGCTATCTACATCTTCCCTGTGATACACAATATCGCTAGTTCCGCCTTCGGCGTCGCTCGCGGTTTTACAAAACTTGGCTGTTGAAATCCGTAACCGATTATTAGGCGTATGTTTTAAGATTTATATCATTTCATACGTGACCGGAGAAGAGTCGATGAACTGTGCTTCGATTATTTATTGTTTATAGAAAGTTCTAGGCTAAAAACTATAGATAAGTGTAGGTAGGTATTTCTTTTCTGACTAAAATATGACTTGTTTGATTTTTGCTCTAGCTAGCCAACAGTTGTTTTACGATATAAAATGAAATTTCTTAATTTAATAAAAATCATATTAACCCCTAATTTCGATTTGCGATTTCAATAAAAAAACCTCGATAAAAACCTGACGTCTACTGCAATAAATATTAGTTAGTTTGCACTTGGTATCTTGTAGATTCCCATACTAAATCGCCAGTTTTATGATTTCTCGTCAGCATACACCAAAATAATATCAAAATAATTTTGTGCACTTGAAATTGGAACTTTCCATCATTCATTTCACTTAAATCTCACGGAAAAATTCCTATAACTAGTTAAAACCACTTTGATCAATGGGCGAACTAGTCTAGTGTAGCAGAACAAAAATAACACACTTAAATAAAGTTATTTACAATCATGCTCAGTGCTCAATAAAATATGAATATTGCATCCAATAAGAACGTGAAATTTATTTTCGATGTAGATAGTAAAGTGGAGTGAGTGGTCAAACCGCCACTGCGTCTAACGTTTTTATTGGTTAGTGTTTTTGTTACATTTTTTCACCATAACTTCTGTCTTCTGTTGAATAAAGCTAAGCCATTATGTTCTTTTTTCACTTTTTACGTAGAATCTATTAAAATAGACCGTTCTACGTGTTTTGATATAAAGAATTAAACCGTTAGTAAAGTTATCTCGTAAGCTTTGGAAATTATTTAGATAAATCGCCAGAAATCAATAGGGTATTCAACAGATTTATCAATTTCTCCAAGTTCAAAAAAATCTAATCATCAATAATATCTTTATTTCTTTAGGCTTACAAAGTTTAAAACAACAACAAAGTTCATTAGAAAACTCTACTTCAATGAACCCGGCTCTTATGCGTTTGCAAAACAAAAAAATAATAATTTCAACGATATCGTTAAGTCGTTCTGTTATTTAGCCGGGCTTCCCAAGGCAGTTATTCTATGAAATCGACACAATAAAGTTCTTGAATTCCAGCTAATTTTATAATCAAATTGTGAATAGCTAAAAAAAAAGTGCTGGTCTATTTATACAGCACCACCATGCTTGACAACAAAATACTTAAGTAATTAAATTGAAAAAAATCTATAATTTTATAACACTTATTTTTTCTGATATCCAGTGTTTTTTTTCTTCTTTGCTACCAATTTTATAATCTAAGATTTAAGATATGCATAGCAATTTCGATTAAATAGAATAAGAAAGTTAACACGTTCGCGCGAACAAGCCGCTTTCTCGGACTGCTAAGATTGACACGCAATTTTCCCATACAATAGTGAACGACTTCTTTACACGTTCTGTCGTTATTCCTCATGAAATTGTACTATTACACGACAGAACGTGTTATGCCGTCTGTCGTCTATAAAAAATCCATCTAAAAAGCAAGTGTTTTTGGTGAAAATCAAGGTAGGTATCGACCAACAAACCTAAGGCCCATATTATGAATGCTTGTCTAGCCATAGAACAATGCCTGAGTATCGTTTATGCCATAGAAAAGCTTTACTCAAGTATAGATCGATAACTGAGCAGATTTCATATTACGAGCCTTAGTCACTCAGAAATAAAACAACCTATCTTGTTTGTGTTATACTGTGTCTTTAGATTTGATTGTTGACTAGTGATTTTGCAACCGGTACACCTACTACAGTCTTAAATTCACAAAAAAACACTTGTTTCCACGCAGAATGCGCGCGAAACACACGCGCCTCGCTCTCCTGTGACACAGCTAGACTGAGGTGTATGGCAGTGTACGGGGGATGCGACGTGTAATCACGTTGTGTCGCAGGAGCAACCCGTAGCTAAGATATTTTCAACTCTATGCTTAGGCTCATATTTGAACCGTCCCAAGTGACAGTAAACGCTTGATATTTTGATATGATGTGACACAGAGAACGAAATTCCCATATTTGTATTAAAATCAAACGTGGCTACACGTTCTGACCATTAACATCGGAACTAAAAAGGACGTGATATGGCGTTGTGTCAAATCACATAATCAACGAAAGGACTTGAAATGACGTTGTGTCAGAGAACGTGTTAAGTACTTTTTTATTTAATAAGAAAGTATCTTTTTTATTTATTTCTTTCTAATACTAACACAAAAGCTCAGAAACTTAACATTTAACATGAATACCAACACAACAGTCCAGAAACGTTAATAATACATTAAGGGCCTACAATCGAGAGACCGTGATCTCGCTCACGAGATCCTCTGAGAGTAAGACCCCAGAACTGGTCGAGGTCAAGTGCGGTCACGCCCTTTCGATGAAGACATTCGTCGCGGGTATGAAGCTGTACCTTAATATTTAACCGATACGATTGCTAGGCGCTTTTGTATATCAGTTAGTTTTTGAAGGTTTTTTTCATTTGTGCTCGCGGCGGCGGCGCGGCGTTGCGCGCGTTCTTTTTATGGATAGCTTTTAAGGGTTAATTCTACCACGAGGAGTACGATATTTCTAATAACCATATTTTTAATATGGTTTTTTATTTATAACGTATAAAAAACGCCCATAGCTACTTATTAGTTTAAACCATATAATTAAAACACCTCTGCAAAATTTCAGCCCGATTGGTTTAGTAGTTTTGGCGTGAAGAATTAACTAAAAAAAATATCCGTCCAAATTTTATTAAATTAGTTTTATTTATTTATGTATTTAATTAAAATTGTATTTCTATTTGAGAATAAATTATTTATTTTTATTGTATTTAGTATAATTTCGAAGAAGACATTAAAATTATTCGTTGAAGTAAAAAATTGAACCAGTTATTTTTATTTTTAGTAGAATAAAATATAATAAATACGATTTTAAAACGATGCAATGCGATCATGCGATATACAGTCAACGCAAAAGTTTGCTAAACAATGACATTTCCTAAACCCCTCAGAAGCGTTATAATAAACCACGGTTGTTGCAAATATCAGCATCAGCTTCCGCTAATGATCAGCATTGATAATGCCCTAAACTCATTTACTGCGATATATATTATGATCCCGCCAAAGAAGCTTATACTAAGGTTTATACGTGTGATAAAACCGTGCGAAGCCGGGGCCGGTCGCTAGTAATACATAAATTATTTATAATAGACCATCGTTCCCAAGATTAACCGAATCTTTTTAAAATTCCAATACTTTTATCACAGAAATAGTATTCCAGTAATTGGTACTTCATCTTACTTAGAAAGCTCAGGCTTATTAAATCTGGCGAGGATTACGGATTACCGCCGGTCAGATGTAACACGTGCGTTGCCTGGACAGCCATATTGGAAAATGCCCAATAAATAAATACCCCCTAAACTTACGTATTTAGGTAAGGGTACTTTCTCAGTTTAAGTTTTAAACTACAACCTATTTACCATGGGATTATGTTATTTTGTTTAATTAAGAACACCCCGTCCTTGTCAATTTACTCAATCATTAAGGCCGCGAGATGACTAAGGCGGGAAACGTGTTAAAACTTTTTGTACAACCTCCAAACCGGACACCGAAATAGTGGTGCGAGTATAACAAATAACTTTTTTAACTCAAAACCAGCGCATTATAACATAAACCTTATCAGTGAAGAAATAGAGTCGTTATACCACAATTAGTTCTTCTCCGCATAGATGGCTCTTTCGTCGCGTTTTTTGTTTGGGAATTTTTATAGAAGGATTCGTTACGCTCCTGTGTTTATTACCTTGCTGACTGTACAAATATTTTGTGTTCGCATTTTCTGGTCGTGTCACGGTTGGAAATGGCTGCGTGATTGAGTATACCTAAAAAATAGATTAAATTGTTGATCAATCGACGTCTAATTCATTTTGCGTCCAGAAACTGATAAAATATTTTAAATGTACTTAGATTAAATGTACCGAAGTATTAAAACGCAGTCATATGTGTCACATCACAACACAACACAATTCTCACATGATCATTAGCAGAGCTTGGTATAAGCTCTATTATGGGTCATTCATGGTAACTACCCAACTATTATAGTAAGATACATAGGTTTACTTAAAACATAAGGTCAACATCTTTATTTTATAATCCACTTTCTATCATGTTAGTAAGTATTCAAAAGACGACGCTGCGACGCAGGAGGTTACGGGTTCGATTTACGCCTTGGAATAAATATTTTTGTACGATTTAAAGATATTTTAACGTGAGTGTTTTCTACGTATAATTATTTAGTTATTAAGTATAGGTACCAATTACCTTTTTAGTACACATAGCAAAAGCTTTGCATATCTTGACGCTAGATGTTGCTGCGTGAATTATTCAGCATTATTTTATAGATATTTGAAATCCTGATAAGTATGCCTTCTCTATGATTCAATGATTCACTCTCGTAGCAATAAAACTGTAAGCTGTGTAATACCAGACCCCCTATAATTGTATCAAGTAACATGGCATCAATCGCAGAATAAAGAGATCACTTACAAAATCGATGGTAAGATACGAACGGCTCCAAACACCTGTACCGCCTACCTCCACTTATAAATATGTAACCCCATTGTCCCGCAAGATCTATTCGAAGAGTTGCTAACAAGAAGGACCAGAAAAAAAGAACTTTCGGGAACAATAGTCCGAAGCCGGCAGGTAGAATAAATTCCCTATTGTTGGATCTCGAATACCATTTGGTTGTGATTTCGGAGGTCGACGTAATAAAATTTCGGTGGACGCTAAATTTTTTCGGTGAAACTTGCTGCAATCTTCCTTTTTTCGGTTCTGTTTTGGCCTTCGAGAACTTACATGTTTAATGTCTGTCCTTAGCTTGTCCTCGGTTAAAGTTAACCTCAAAATTATAT
Organism: Eupithecia centaureata; assembly: GCA_944547425.1. Lineage (NCBI taxonomy): Eukaryota > Metazoa > Arthropoda > Insecta > Lepidoptera > Geometridae > Eupithecia > Eupithecia centaureata. The sequence goes on along the minus strand of OX155702.1, from coordinate 4,053,659 downwards.
TTTGAAAGTAAATATTAAACCACACAATAAAACAGAGCTAGGAAAAATCTAAGATAAATTGAATCTAGTGATTCTTATTATAATTAGCTTCCTCAAGATTATGTTGCAATCCAATTTCAAATGAAATTTATTTAAATAAAAAGGTTCCAACAAAACATTTCATTACATCTTGATTAATTCTGACTAACCAGCTATGAAATTATTAAAAAACAAATTTCTTCATCCCGACCATATCGACGGGCGACCGTTAAAATTAATGACGTTTCTTTCACCGAAATCAGTGATGATTCTGATCGAAATTCTAGTGATATGACAGGAATTCCTAAGGGAGAGTGTTTTATCTATCATTTTCACGACGACCCTAAGGAGTTATTACTATTTTTTATACCAACTTCTGAAAATTAAAGCTGTCACCAGAAGGCAGAGAAATACTAGCTGTAATTAGACATTTGTTTCATGTTTCAATGAATAATTTATTTAAATGGATAACATTCATTGACGCAAAAATTTAACGGTCTAACGACGCTCGTTTTTGAAAAAAATATGTTATGTGCCCAATACAGTACTACAAACTATTCTGTGCCAATACCCAACTCCCAACTACCTGCGCCTCCGCTGACGACGTGTCTATTTAGACATCAAAATACACTTTTTGTGTGAAATCTGTGAAACGAGCACAAAACAATCTTTTGTGCTGCACTTTAATGATTTTCGGGGCTTTGGTTCCGCGAAGTTGCACGTGGCGTTTTGCGTGTGTTTGAATAGCGGTGCTTAGGGTTGCCAACATTTCTAAAAGTAAAAAACATAATGGCACTCTTGAGAAATTAAATGCTGAGTCTCTTTAAGACGAAGTAAATAGTTAGGAAATCTTCAAGACTTTCGTGATACATTTACGGCCACTTCGTCACTTACCATTAGTTGAGATTGGGTTTGAAGAATCAGAAAATAATCAAAAGGTCTATTGTTTTTAAAAATATATACTTATAGTCAATAGAGAGTAATAAAAATTTTAAATCACCAAAAAAGTTGAGTTGAAAAAAAAACTATTCTATCTGGCATGTACCAAGTTTTTGGGATATCCTCAAAAATACGTACCTTTTTCATTTGACTGCGACTGCATTATTGATGTTCTAATTTTTGCTTTAAAAAATAGAGCCAAATTATTAAAATATCAAGTGACAACCCTGTATTGCCCATTATTGGGTTAAACTACCATGCAAGGTGTTACCTAACCTACCCAATCGGGTAAATGCATCAACTATGTATCAAACGTGATATATCCCGTGTAAGTGATATCAACTTGCCATTTGGTTGTGTTAGATTTACGACAACATTCTGCGTTTTTGCTTGCCAATGCCTTATGTTGTAGAAATTGATACATTACATACACGCAATGCTGAATTGACGGGTTTGATGGAAATTGCCTATCTTAGACAAACTTTACTCGCTTGTTGCTGCAGTAGATATAGGATATAATAATTGAAATAATTACGGTATCTACTGAATCTACCGGTTGCTAGATTTATTAAAACGATTAAAAAAAACTATTTGTTTTTTCTAAAGAAGAGAATCTCCTCATCGATTATGATGATCATATTCGTATTTTATTGCCATCGACTATAAATTGAAGTTGTTATAGTTTTTACTTTAAAGAATTTGTTAGTTTATACTTTTTATTTTTTTTAAACACGCCAAAATATTAATCCAGGCACAGCGTGATCAAAGTTACGAGTTTTCGATATTGTTTTAACGACAGATGTCTGGATATTTATGATTAGTTAATAATCATTGGCATAAAGGGCCAATTTCCAGTTCAAATTAACCACTTTCTAAATCATTAGGTCTGGTGCAGACGGTCAACTAAATGGGAATCTTGATATGAAATGTTACGATTAAAAACGTGCAACAACATCTATCGTTTTTTTGTTGTTTTCGTGCCGAGAATGAAACACAATCCTTCCTGAGTTTAGTTGACCGGTCCTCAATCTTTCGGGGATAAAAATGGAATGAATTAGATACTTGTTGAATAAACCAAATAACCAACACTACATTCTGAGTATCTCAAGAGGCGCAAATAAATATGTAGGTTTAGAGAGAGCCTACGCATTTCCTCCCATAGGAGTCGAGACCCTAGGTCTATGGCGTACCGAGGCTCTCAGGATTTTCAAATACATCTGAGCATCTAGTCGGTACGACGTGTGACCCGAGAGCTGTAGAGAATCTGGAATCAGCATTGCCATACAGCCTGGTAATGCAGCCAGCAGCGTCTTAGGGATGCTTCCGACTGGTACTGATATGGATCAGTTGATTTACCTCTAGACTGCTTGTTCAATTGTCTCAATTGTAAATACAAATTTAAATTTAATATTCCTTGAAGCCGCGGCCAGACCTACTAGTAATTTATATGAAGGAGTAGACGAATTCGGCTTTATTTGAAGCCATGAATTGAAACATCGTTTAAAAGCATTTGTTAGGAGATTAAAACTATTGGACAGTCGTCAGTGTCTCGTTTGCGACCCTTAGGCCAAGATTTCAGTTTATCTCAAGTAACAACGGAAATCACATAGCCCTCGCATTAAACAATCAAGTATAATCTTATCAAACAGTCAGACGGCAGGATGTGAGTCCTTATATGAGTGACAGACAGAGCTTGGGGTAAACTGTTTGCAGACCTTAACAGCCAGTGGTTGCTTAGCAGGTTGCTTGTTGAAGATTCAGGTGCAATAGCCCCAATTGAAATTGGATGCGGATAAACAATGATTTGTTGTATATTTACATAAGAAAACTTTCAATAAACCTTAAAGATATTATATTCAAGTGTTATCTGCATATCCGTTGATACTCCATCATTTCTTTTTCAATGCCTAAATTCGGTCTGCAAAAGATGATGTAAATTTTAGAAACCTAAAAGAAATAACTTAGGTTTGAAAGCGAATTTTTTGCCACCTTGCAAAGCTATTAGCATTCTAGGCACTCTGTCTTCTAACGATGGCTTATATTTTTGGAAATCGATATAACAACATACTTAATTGTAAATACAATTTTGTATTTTATCATTTTGTGGTTTTTCTAAAGAACACAAATATGAAAACTGTAAGTACATATTTTCTTAAGTATAGTAAAATACTTACATTATTTTGTGTTTGTCATCATGACAAACCAATTTAAAATTATTTGTGACTAGAAATTCAAATTCGATTATCAAATAGACGCTGGCTGCTCCGATCACCATTCAAGTTCAAGAAAAAACATAAATAATGAACATAACAGTCATGTCAGAGACAAATTTACACAAAATTAAGATATTTTATCTATTTTTACGCTAATCCATTCTCAGCCAGAAAGGCGTTCAAACATTGTACTGACGCCCACTCGAATTCTTACCGAAACTGGTTTAGTTATTAGAGCAAGACTTTGAGTGTAGATAAAGCATTGTAGTATAATAGATCGGGCTATCTAGCTTCACACCTTGCTTGGCTCGTATTTTAACCCTTTTTTTGTCAACCTGATATTTTTTTTGTGTCCCAGGAGATCTTTTGAAAGAAGTTGGTCAAACAAAAGTTCTAGGTTTGCCAACTTTTATTTGAACAAATATATATCTGATATCATTCCATGTGTGATGTAGGGATACCTGCGTAGGTATTATTTGATATTATTTATTTGATTTATTTATTTTTTATTAGGTATTATTTGATATTTTCTTGGTCATGATAATGAGTATGCATCATTTAAGCATGACTGGCAATAATATTGTAAAAATTGCGTCAAAATTAGTATTTTGGAGTACTCTATTCGTGTCACAGATTATAGAGTACACTTATCACCAAATAGAGTACAATACTCTGTTTTGAAGTACGGTTGGCAACCCTATCACCATCTACTGAGTACCATAGCGCCCTGTCTTCAGCTTGCCGCATCGAAGAGACTTAGTAAATTATAAAATACACATGGGAAATAGCGATTACCACAGCCTTTACCTTCAATTCATACTCTAAACACAAAACTTGTTCCGTTTCATAATTCCAAAGATCCAACAATCTTTCTGCCCAAAGTTTGGAGCCGTATTATAATATAACATGGCTTAGTTAGACGGTAGCTAGCACGTTCCTGCTAACTGGCGCGGCAAACTCACATTATCACTGGATCCAGTAGGCTGTTTGCTGAATGCTAGTTCTAGTGAATTTTTAAAATAGTTTTTGAACAAAAAAATTACGATATTTAAAAAATATTACTTAAATTTTAGAGAACTGTGCGTTACAATAACTTTGACAAGGCATTCATATTTTCAGGAAATTTATATTTAAATTGAGACAGATTATGTCTTTATTGCACCATCAAAATATGTTAAAGAGCAGCAATATTTAGGTAGGTTTAATATTTAGGTAGCTAAGGATTTTCTCTTCGCTTCAAGTTTTTGTCCACTCGTGTTTAAAGAATTAGAAATTTTGAAATCTCTATTTATGTACACAAAAATACAAAATAATTTAATTACCAAAAGAAGTACAATGTTATAGGTACCAATTTTTATGTTTTATAGAATATGTTTGTAAATTATAGTACCTAATCAAAATTACAAATTTAATATCTGGATGAAGAGAATTTATCTCTATTATTTCTAAAGCTCAAAGCATTGCAATTAAATCATTTGAAAACACCAGTTATAAATAGTTAATAAATAGTTTATACCTACCCGCCCTTTGCTTTATGGTTTAATGCATAGACTATAAATATCTGTGATTATTTCGCCGAGGGCTCTGAATAACGAGCGAGATTTTATTGTGAAGTGTACATTGTTCTATATTCAAGAGGAACATGTTTTTCTAGAAGGGACATAAAACTAAGCATACTAGTTAAAAAGTTGACTTGTTTATACATAGGTGTGTTACAAATTTAAAAAAAAAAACTTAATAAAAAAAACAAGATTTCACATAAAAAGGCATTTTGTCGTTCAATAATGTTATTTTTAGAGAGAGACAAGAAAGTACAAATATAAAAAAAAATCAACAAAAAGATGCAATTTCACTTCAAATCTTTACAATTATTTTCACTATTACGGGGATTAAATAACACAATGATAATACTTATAATAACCGCTTTAAACATGTTTGAACAAGTGTCCAATAGTTAAATTCGAGTGCCTAAATATGACTGTATTGTTAAAAGGCCCAATGAATACAATATTGGCAACCTGACAAGGAGTGCGGATTTGTGAAAGATTTGAAGAGGAGATTACAGGTATATTATAAAATAGACGGGTATTATCTGTCTTTAAGTTTTTTTTGCGCTGAGCGACGAGTCCCTTTATATTTAGGGTAAAGTCCGGAGATCCGTCTAGGTTGTAAGCCTGTCAAAATTTAATAGCGATTTTCAGAAGAAGATATTTTGGGATTCTCTGCGAAAAACCCATCAAAACAGGTTTTACTCTAGTTATTTAAAACGTTTTTTTATATACCTAATTAATATTAGTGTTTGAGGGTACTTATTCTTGTGCCTATTGGAAATGCTAAAGAACTTATTTTATTATGAGGTATCTAAGTTCTACCCGCAGATTAGCTGTGACTTTTTCGAGTTAAAATTTAGCCTGTAGGTAATTCCAGATCTATGTACAAATTTTGCATACTGATGTATACAAAATTTCAGCCCGATCCATTGAGTATTTTTGCCTTAAACTAAACTCTTCGATATAAGACAGACATCTACCAAATAACCAAACTTTCGCTTTTATCATAAATGTGATTCTATCTTCACTATTACATTCTATTTACATATACTAACTCATTTTACCGTAAGTACTTCTTTTCTCTAGCTTCAATTAGTAAGTTCACACTTTTATTTATTTTTATTTTCAGTCTTATCTTTAACGACTAAGAGTAGGAATTGCTTTAGCTTCCATATCATAACTTGGAGTGCACCCAGGTAACTCTAAAACTGATTCTCGGAAAACTGTTTTAGCTTCTGACAATATTGACCATGGTACAGTAGCGTATTGGTATTTTGGATTCTGAATCTGTCAATATTAGTTTTGACCAGTTTTAGTCAAATATGAAGTCGTGCGATGTAATTTAGTTACGATAACTAGCACAGTACATCGAGGGGTTAAGAAATTATAGCAATTTAACAAAAAACAAAATTATTCATAATTTTCGTCCATCAATGTTTACCAAAACTCTATAAATGACAAATTTCATTCAAACCCAGAGTGTGTAAGGTTTTTTGTGGGTAAATGCAGTAGGAAGGTTTGAATGAAGAGTTCAGTACCTAGTAAAATTTTTTATAGAATAAGATTTTTATTGTTTTAATGTAAGTTCAACAATTTAATGTAACATTGTTTGATAATCAGTAAAATGATCAACAAACAGACAAGAGACTTGTACAAATATTATTTTTGAACACAAACTTTGTGCACCTACGCAAATACAGCGATAGCAGCTCCCAAATTAATGTCAACAAACGAAATGACATATAAATGAAATTTTTCAACTGACAAAATGATAAATTTGAAATTATGTCCACAGCTTTATTTTAATAAGGTTAGAGTTTCATCAGTTGCAGAAAAGATACGTTAAAAAAATATTGAATCAAAAACCTTGTAAATATCTAAAGCGGGAACTTGTTCAACTTTCTGGTTTAGCCATTGGTAAATAACTTAATAATAACTAATGTCTGAGACGGAACGAGCCTTTCCAAACTTAAAACAAAAAAATGTCTTAGCTATAAACCAAATAAAGTCCACTTTTAAACGGCAAAGTATTCTACAATATTCTCTCATCATAACGTTTGCTCTAGAAATGCTCCTAGTCATACAAAAGCGAAGGGCTGCCACGGGCAAAAAATAATTTGAAAGGTTTTTACAAAAAAAAATGTTCGTAAAACTGGAGCCATATGAAAGACTAAATGTTCGAATATTTACCATTTAAACTGAAAAGTAAAAAAAAAACTGTTTTTTAACCTAAGCGCTTCTAGGGGTGGAGGGTCTTTGGTCCCTCCTTGCATCTCGGTCCTGAATCTGTGAGACCTTTTCCCAACAGGCTGATTATTATTATTGTGTTAATTTAACGGGAAATCGAATTGTGAAATGAAATAAATCGTCTAGAGAAGATAGGTATTACAAAATTGTTAATCAAAGGATTTTTTTTTTTCATTTAATTTAAATGTAAACTAAAATCTACTAGTGTCAACCCTAACACGGGTGCACGTTCCAATATTGACACACGCAGTAAGCTCCACCGATGCGTCGCAAACTGACTTGGGTCAATATTGGGTTGTTTACCCTACAGAATCGTAGCAATAATGCACTTCCATGATACTTTAGTGGAGCTTCAAATTCTTGTTCTGAACAAATAGAGCCTGGTTTGGTAGATCTGATACTTAAGGCTTGGGAAAACACAAGGGTTCACATACGTTCGGATTAAAATAAATAAATGAAATAAAAACCAAGTATTTCAATTAGGTAGATATCTTTCTTTATTTTATTGAAGTTATGTTACACAGTGATTAGGTATACCATTCATGTCAAAACTTGAAAATCTAAACTACTTATCTAAACTAACACTAGCTTTAGTAACTTTTGAAAAAATAAATACCTACATAACGAAGAAAATATAAAACTTATATTATATTATTATTTTCAATAAACTCAAAATGTCCTTACAATGTAGGATCCTGATTTCTTGACGTGTTAACATGGATATTCAATATCCTTTTACCAAGTGTAAGTAAAGATTTGCAATGCTACCACAAAAAAGTTTTCACACATATCACTATCAAGTGATCGTATTTAAAACCGCAACTAAGATAAATACTTACATCGAAAGAAATCACAACAACAATAGATTAAAACCACAAAATAGAGCTGGGAAGAAATCATAGTCGATAATATAGATACTAAAAATGTATCGACCTTTGAGGCATTTAATAATATCCCCAAAAGTGAGACCGTCTTCGACTCTCGCTATGAAGTGGTAGAGACTGCCTAGCCTTCAGTGCTATCCACAATAGATGAAAGTGATAACAAAAAGCCTAACAAGAAATGAGTTTGAAATATTTGTGTTGACAAACGGCTTATAAGAAGCATCCATTCCAAGTTTTAAGTTTTCAAAACTTTAGAACCACATTCCATAAATCAGAGCTTAAATTAACATGCAAATGGTATTTTTTTATATACTGGTTGGACTTATTAAATAAATAATTTAATATAATATAATTTATTCAAAAAGTATCTTAGGACAAAATGTTAACAAAATAGTATCTAATAATAACTTATATTCTATAGGGTTTACTTGTGCCTGAACTAGGTAAAACCTGTATCTCAGGCTAAAATAGTGCTTACAACATAACTTTTAACCAACAATGACATAGATCGGTACGTAAAATAAATGTTATTGCAGACTTTTAATAACTTATGATAAACTAGATTACAATTATGTAGGTACTAATTATGTCAATAAATACTGCTGACGAACAAAACTTTCAAAGAAAAATGTAATCGGCACTCTTAGGCGCCTCCATAGTCTATTGAATTAATGTACCTATTTTCTGCCATTGTTTTGGCCGGACACTCAGCAGAACCTGTGTTATGCTTACTGGGCTTCTTGAAATGTAGGCAAGTGGCACACTTCGGTTCTTCCGCCTTTTTGTTACATTCCTTGATTGAATGACCTTCGAGTCCACAGTGGCTACAGATGTGGGTCAACTCTCGGCAAGTCTTGGCAGCGTGACCATACTGCTGGCACTTGAAACACCTGGTGACTAGCGTGAAGTCTTTCACAGGACACGAGGACCAGTTTACGAAAACTCTACCCTTAGATATTAATGCCTTCCGGATAACTGCAGGGACTTCGATCACAAAATTGCAGGTCTCAGCATCCTTCTTGCCGGACTTATGGCTCAATTTGATTGCGGTCAGGAATTTTTCAAGGGTTAATTCAGGCAGATACTCAGCTACATTTTGCTTGTATAGACAAGAAAAAACTTCCTTTTCCTGCATTGATGAGGGCACTCCAATAACTACGACTCTGGGTTTGCGTTTCAGTGGCTCGTCTACCATAAGGCCAGCGTTTGTGAGCTGCATCGACTGCTTAAGTTTCTCAATGTCACCCCTCGTTTCAGTGCTAATAATCACCCCTCCATTCCTGGTTTTTCGCAGGCCTCTTACTTGCAGCTTCATCTCTTCAGGGCAGATGATTGTTTGGACAAGGGTTTTAGTCTCATCGCTTGACCTGAGCTTGTCATATGGATAAATAGCCACAGAGCTGAAATTTAAGGGCTTGACGTAGGTACTTCCCTTTTTAACCATGTCAGCAAAGGATTTTTCAGATGGAGGTTTAGAGGTCTCTTCGATGCTAGTTTTAAGGTCTTGAAGCCGCTGAGATAGGTCTAGTTTTTCGGTAAGTACTTGAGTTTCCGCGTTCATTGCTACTGCCCTTGTTTTTAGTGATTGGTAAGCCACTGCCATTTGGGATGTGCCATGCGTTACTTTGCGGCACAGATTATTAATTTTGAGCTTTTGTTCTGTGTTCAACTTCCCATTTTCTGCAATTGAGCACACTTCATTAAGGCACTGCTCGATGTTAGACATCCAGGTCTGGATTTCAGGTGTAGGGATCAATTCTAGGCCTTTGTCTCTCTGGGTCGGTGGTGCGGGGCGAGGCTGGGGCTGCTGGTCTGCTGAGGGCGGGGCGGGGGTCCGAGGAGGGCTGCGCGCTGTTCTGCTGCTTCGGCTGAAGGGGCTGTCCATATTGTTCATTTAGATATCACTTTTTAGCTTAGAATTCATATTCATAATTATTATTACACTATACACGTTTGTATGTCACAGTTTATATTGCTGCTAGTAATTGAGGACACGAGTCAGCAAGTATTATTGAATTTTTTTAGTAGGTAAGAAATTTTAATGAGCACGTCTGCTCTAACCGACGGCTGATGACTGATGATTATGAGATTGTAGTAATGGTTAAAACCGATAAGTACCTATCACCAGAGTTAGAGAAAAGACGGTAAGCCGCGGAGTGCAGCTAGTTTATTATGAAACAAAAAAATTATCTTTGCCAAAGTACACATTAAAACTTTACATCCCTCTTCCATACATCTGTACAAAACAAATGACACTCACATACACACTAAAGCCTTTAGTATATCGATAAATGTGTACCGTAACTTTAAACAATATAAACGAATTGACTAGTCAAGCTCAACAAATCTACGAGCGTTAGAGGCGGAGTGATATCGATAAAAACACCGCACAGCACTATCGATAATCTCAAATAGCTGGGGCGGTACCAAGTCGAGCAAAACAGGTATATTGTTATTACGTAGTGACAATACGTATGATCCGGTCCGGGGACATAGGTCTTTAAGTCAAATTACCGACCTGCACTTATGACTTTATGTTAAAATAGCAACATACCATATCATCTGAAAGTCAAAATGCCTAAGACCCCAAAATGCCTGAAATTTATTATGCCTGAATGTTTATAAGACTGATTAAGAAAATGATCATCAATGTACAGTCGTGCACAGAAAAAAAAAACGTTACACTCATTGCGATTTACGCACCTCCACATAGAGCTCCTACTCTTGTTGTTGTTTCCGAAATTATATTTATAACCGTCGTATAACAAGCTAGGCTACCGTTTTTGGTTTTTAATAAAAATAAGTTCTTTTTTCCTTTCCATTGCATAAATATTTAATTTTACTTATTGCAAAATGCAAACAATACAACAGTATAATGACAACTGTTCTGAAGTATTGTCGAATAATAGTAATGTAAGAAATTTTAAGTGGCCAGTGTGCAAAGATAATAACCAAGAAGTATCTTACCTATTAGGCATGACCAAAAAATATCTATTATGAAATCTATTTCTACATAGGTAAATTACGTACGTCACATCAATCGTCGAAATATCTAACGGCTATTGTCAAGACATCGACATCTACCACTCATAAAAATATTTTTCTTGTCGATTGTATGAAACACCACAGGTATATAGTAATTCAGTCATTGGATAAAAGAGCCGATATGAATTTCAGGCATTTTGGGGTCTAAGGCATTTTGACTTTCAGATGATATGGTATGTTGCTATTTTAACATAAAGTCATAAGTGCAGGTCGGTAATTTGACTTAAAGACCTATGTCCCCGGACCGGTATGATCGAGCGTAGGTTCTTGAAAACTTACGTCCGTGCAATCTTTTGTGGTGAGATACGCCCTAGCGGTAAACAGCGTCTGATAGATGCCGTATTTCGGAAGGTGAAGGTAAAACAGATTTTGGACAGTTTCAAGTTAAATTTCTTGCTGTAAAGAGCAATTCTAATGCATTTACCCACGTTAAATTCAGATTTAATAAGTTGATCTCCCATGGAACTTTGATGTTTTACCAGGACAAAAAGTAGCCTATGTTACTCTCCATCTTTAGTTGCTTAGTCAGGGCGTGAAGGGAAAACAAACAAATAAAATCTTTCGTATTTACAATATTAGTTAGGATTAGGATTCGTGAGTAAAGACGCAGTGGCAACGGCTCTACGTACTCTACCCAAATTAGAAATCAATAAGTTTATTTCTTTAGGCTTACTAAATAAGCACTCAGACAAGTCAAATTTACCAAATTTACATAACTATCAAAATAATATAAGAAATAATTTTCTTAGCGTGTACAAGCGCCCTAAGGGCGCTTGTACACGCTAAGAAAATTTGCCGTTCCTGCGGCAGAAAAGACAAATTCTTCGTGTAGACGTCAAGAATTTTTTCTGTTCCACACACGTAAACTTTTCGTGTCTTCCGCAGACAAGACCAATCGAAACGTGTACACGACACGAATTTTTTCGTGCAGTCGTCAGTCGGGCGTAGGGCGCGCAAGTAATAACATGTGTGATAATCAGTGTGAGTTTCGTTTATTTATATAAATGTTAACTACAAAGCAAAAAAGAATGATAATGAATGAAGCAAGAATGAATTAATGAAATGAACTTTGTTTTGTTTTTTTTGTTTTCTAATGCACACTAGCGACGTCCACAAAATACGACGAAATACGACGAACTGAAACTAGCGTCCTTGGCTGTCTGTGGTCCGATTCCTATCTGTACTAGTACTATATTATTAATCTGGGACTACCTGGCTGGGCTGGGCTGGCTCAACCCTACTACACCGCCCCCCGCCGCTCCGCAACAACGTTCGCCGCGTCGTGTCTAGCGCAGATAAGAATTTTTTCGTGCACCGCTGAGAGCAGTGTACACAGTTATTTTCTTGTTACGACACGAATTCTTGGGTAGGCCCGGCTTTTTTTCTTAGCGTGTACAAGCGCCCTTAATCGATTTTCTCTTCGTTTCAATCTTTTGTCCACTAGTAGAAGAAGTGAAAAATAAACCACTAGCACGTGTACAACTTATGTGTATAATACAATGTTTGTTATAAATAATCACATACTATTGTTGATATGGAATGGAACTGAGCGACATCTGGCCAAGCATCATTTATAGAGTAATATAGCCTCTTAATAAGACTTTATTAACAAAATGTTATTCGTATTCCAGATTTACAAAGTCTGTATGACTTGCAATTGTGCCCAACAGAATCCTACCCAGACTAGTCCAGCTACAATTTCCAAGCACATAATACGTGTACGCACGATCTGCAAATTGGTAGGTGCGAGTAAACGTAAGACGAGACTGTTTACTTCTTGTATTGATTGAATACCACGAGTGTGGCCCTAATAGACTGCTCCAACGCATTGTAACACAAAAAGGAAATAAGCACGGCCAAGCGCAAGTTAGATTCGCTCACGAAGGGTTCTGACTACATACCTATAATCTAATTTTATATACATCACATCATCATCAGCTATATTAGTCCACTGCTCGACATAGGCCTCCCCTAATGAGCGACATAGCATCCTGTCTTCAGCTTGCCGCATCCAGTATCTGCCAGCAGTCTTTTGCAGATCATCATCCCACCTGGCCGGGGGGTGTCCTACACTACGTTTGCCAAGCGATCTCCACTCAAGAACATGTTTACCCCAACGGTTGTCGGGAGATATGGCCGGCCCACTGCCGCTTCAGCTTGCTTCTTTGAGCTATGTCGATAATTTTGGTTCTCTGTCGGATGTATTCATGTCTGTTGATGATCATTTCAAATATCAATGATAAACCTGGCCGAATGATCATTTTCTTTTAACGAGGGACTCTGTGTTAACAGCTATTGGTGCGAATAAGATAGGAATAGGATTTTCCGTTGAAAGAAGCGAGTCAGAGCAAACCCTTTTAAAAAGGCGTAAGCTCAAAAATCAAATTAATGTTTACTACAAGAAAATAACACAACTAATTAAAAAACCGGCTTTGAGGAACCAAGTTATTAGCAATAATAAGAAAATATAAAGTATTTTTAATAGACTGCGGGGTTTCTGAGCTCTCGACCAATTGATGGGTTACAGTGACTTTTCATGTCTTTTGGTTATTTCGATCTATGCTTATTTTTCAAACCAAACCTCAGGTTCACCTCCTAAGGGAGTGATAAAATTATCAGATGATGAATAATTAACTGTGTATAATTAAAGAATATACTTACACTTAACTTTGACGTATAATTCTGATATTTCTGATTTAAATTTCAGTTTCATATTTTGCAGTTTTATATAAATTAAATTTCTAGGTACTTAATTGGTAATTCCCGTGCCTAAATTAATGAATGATAAACAATAACTAAATGATAAATAATAAAAGTCGGATACAGTTTGAATCGTCGCAAAATGATACAGTGCTACATAATAACAAAATGATAAATAATAAAGAAATGATAAACAATTAAAGTATGATATGGTTTGAAGCGATAGCGATATAGCGATTGGCTGGTCCACCAGTTCAAAGTCGCCCAGCGAGCTATGGAAAGAGCTATGCTCGGAGTCTCTCTGAAGGATAGAATTCGTAACGAATACATCCGACAGAGAACCAAAGTTATCGACATAGCTCAAAGAATTAGCAAGCTGAAGTGGCAATGGGCCGGCCATATCTCACGAAGAACCAACAACCGTTGGGGTAAACGTGTTCTTGAGTGGAGACCGCGACTCGGTAAACGTAGCGTAGGACGCCCTCCGGCCAGGTGGGATGACGATCTGCGAAAGACTGCTGGCAGATGCTGGATGCGTCAAGCTGAAGACAGGGCGCTATGGCGCTCATTGGGGGAGGCCTATGTCCAGCAGTGGACTAATATAGGTTGATGATGATGATGATGATGATGATGATGATGATGGTTTGAAGCGACGCCCCACAGTCGTGTATATCATACCGCTCCGAATGCAGGCGCACTACCTAATGATAGTGACGGCCCTTCGCCGTGTAATTTACTAAGGATTGAGTTATTAGTACCTTCTACCATCGTAGGTACTTCTCAGGGCGCTTATAAACTTGCGTCGGTTAGATCGTAGAGCTGTGATGGTCTAGAATAGACGTCAGACGATCAAGTTTGTGATTTGACTCTTCTTTCCCGAGTGGGACTCTCTGATTCTTTTTTTATTTACTAGAGACCCGCCCCGGCTTCGCACGGTTTTATTATATGTACGTATAAACCTTCTTCTTGAATCACTCTATCTATTCTATCCGTTGCGTAGTTTTAAAGATTTTATCATACATAGAGACATAAGGAAGATACATAAGGGCAGAGAAAGCGACTTTGTTTTATACTATGTAGTGATTAAAGAAAACAAGCAAGAAAATTGAAACAGAAGGCGATTTAAAAGTTTTAACGAGTAACTCTAAAATTTAAACAAGTAGGTTAAGTAAAAAGATAACCTCTAGCTAGGACTACATTAAAACATTTTTAAATATTAAGGAACAAGCGATTTTTGGTAATTTATATCGATAGACCTATCTCTTCGTTAACTGGACAACTCTATAAAGTTTAACTCTATCGTCACGTAACCAGTTAAAACAAGTACCGACCTAATGTTTTGAACATCTTAATGTTATTTTGATAATCTTGTGTCGGAAATCCGTGCATTAGATATTTAGTTCCATAATAATAATGGTACCTTTAGGTTCCTATGATTGTGGATAAAAGTGGTTCTTTCTTATTTTACATAACTCTACTTTATTATTATTACTTACTCTAAGGAAATGATCACGTTGATTATTTTTTATAAAAATTGTAAGCCATTTTTATAAAAGTTTAGTAACATAAAAAGTTGTCTTTCCAATAAATTAAACTAACAACTATCAATAAAAAAACAAAGCTACAATCAAGGAATAGAAACAAATCACTAAGATCAAATGGATACTTGATATGTGATAACACAATTCAAAACACCAAAACAAACTTCAAATCAAGAAATTTATATCAAAAATTAAATCAAAACTATTTCTATCTAATCCAAACTGACACTAGAAACCT
Source organism: Eupithecia centaureata (assembly GCA_944547425.1). NCBI lineage: Eukaryota > Metazoa > Arthropoda > Insecta > Lepidoptera > Geometridae > Eupithecia > Eupithecia centaureata. Next base: position 4,038,284 of record OX155702.1, on the reverse strand, counting down.
CATAAACTTGTGAGATAATCAAATTAAGTGTCAGCTGACTTTTTTTCTTATACAAATTACCTTATTATGGTCCTTCGAGCCGGATGATGCTCGTGGGTGTACGTCGTGTCTTTCGGACATCTTGAATTGATTATGTTTTTAAGGGTTCTGTTCGTTGAAATTAAATCCGTTATTGTCAGCGTTACATCTTGATAAAGCTGTTGTGTGACTGTTCGACGAACAAATCAATAGGTACGATATATCGTTTGACAACGCAAGCTTTGTTACAAGATATTATTTAATGTTAATGAAGGTCTTTAATATTATGATTTATATATATAAAAATATCTGATTTGAATTATTTGATTACAGTTCCATACGAGAGGAACTCAAAAACTCAAAGGAGATGAGGAACAAAATATGAATATTTTGTAGAGCAACATGCATCATGAAAGTACACTTAGTACCGCTGTACAGAGTTTGCTAATGATAAAAACTTTCGGGATTTCGAAATATTTTAATTTCCATGTCGCTTACACGTACTGAAAAAAGAAAGAGATAAATACAATATTTTATCAAAAAAGCCTCCGTCAAGTCTCATAAAACAGTCAAACGTATGAAAGATTTTACAAGTTTAAAACTACCGCTGTAAAACTACAAAATATGTTTAAATCTATCCGGTATACCGAAAACCGTCAAATGTAGGTATGGAAATAAACTTGAAATTTTATATAAATTATTAATATAAATTTTATGGAAATAAACTAAAAATTTTTAAAAAACGAAAAAATTTTTTCGCCATCGTAAACTTACGCACAACTGGTACTAAGGACACAGAAGTAGCCTAGCTTTGTGTAAAAACACCTCAAGTAACTAAAAACAACTAAGCATTAACAGAACCCATACACCTACAAAATATAACCGTCTTTCTCTCCCGCATTGTAGGGTAATCAGTGCATCTCTTTATCTGATGATCTCAGATTAACATGTCGCTGTGATGATAATGATGATGGAGCCGTGATGACTTGCAACTGTTATTATTCTGTGGCTTGTTTTTTGGAAAGTCGAATGTGTGAAGTGCCGACAAGGAAACTTTTTATGTGATACTTTAAAATTTAAATTACATGAGACAATGTACAAAATATAACTTACAATGAAAGTATAAGGGTCTGACTCTATGGAGGAGAGTATCGCAACGACTCCATAGTTAACGAAGTACGAGTAACGAATTCATTGCGATGCCTTTGGACTTATGCTCCGTTAAAAAGAAGGCGTTTTTTAGAATACATTTACTTACGGGATGAATTATGCAAATATGATTTTGTGACTTCCTCATTGGGTAGGTACTCTATATTATTATTTATATTCATATATCAATATAGGATCCCACGTGACTATGTATACGAAGCCGAAAAGGGCTGGTTCGATAAACCTATAGCGTTATTTTTTTAAATTAAATTAAGATATTGGAATTTTACATCAATACTTGGAGATGAAGTTAACTTCATTATTACTTAAACGTATAAGATATAATTATAATAAACTCTTGTTTATTCCCACAGCTAGAACTTAAAAAAACTTACGTAGCCTGATCTAGCTAATTAAAAGCATAAGACTTACATGGCTAATTATGAATTAAACATTACTCTGTAATGTCATTATAGATTTATTCAAAATATTATTCAACACAGACTCAGATGAAGAAGAAATATATTGTTATTTGTTACTACAGAACTGCCTTGTCATGTTCAACAATATCCTTAGCATTAATGAGGGTGACTTGCCCTTAAGAGAAGTAATTAATTTGTATTTAAGGCGGCATCTGCCTTAAGGGCCTTGTACTTTAATTAAGCAGTTCTTCCTTATAAAATAGATTTAGGTAGTTCATCAGTCATTTAAGTTGTTAGAAATATCGCCGCGATAATTATACTGAATTCAGAAACGTTCAAACAATTACTAACTATACAATTCATTGCCTTTTAGGACACACATTAATAAATACATTTTTACTAATTTTTTTATATTTGTAAATTTATTTTAAACAACGAGATCTTTGTGGAGGAAATACGCAACCAATAACCGCATCAGATGTTGAGTTTGGCTCAACAACAACATCTTTCTCACCACAAATTAGAAGTCGCGGTTAGACAAGTTTAACAATGAAAAACCAGATTCAGGGACGAATCGGATAAAGTTGTAGTTTTACAGGTGAATGTCTCTCGACGAACCATTCGAAATGATCAGCTACTCATTGACAATATCGACTATGTGTTTTTCATCTAGGTTGGATGAGAAACGCGAGCGACAATATCGCTTTGAGATAGAGAGAGTCGTAGAGAGACTTAAGCAATTGACATGATGATACTATCGTTGATGACACACTCGCTTGTAGAGGTGGTCAAATTAAAAAGATGCTGAGCAAGCCTATAGCTTCATGAACTGCAACGAAATTTCAACCCTACTGCTTCCTGTAAAGGCTCTTATCCCAGTTACCAGCGTCAATTAAAATATCATTAAAATTCCTCTCCCTCACTATGAACATCTAAGGTCTCACTCAAGCCCTTAGATATGACAAGCCGGTTAGCTCTGAGACCGAAAATAAAGAAAACAAATTTAGGAGGTACCGAGGTACCGCGAAACGAGTCCTAACGAACTCAATGTATTTTTTTTCTACTCTGGCAAGACAGCATGTCGGCGAGAGTTTGACTGCATTTGCACTTAAAACAGTGTAATAATCAGCCCGCTATCCGGAGTCTTTTTATGTGCTTCTATCCCTCATTAATTTTACTAACAGGATCTACCAGCTACAATACCAAAGAAATATTCTTTACTGCACACCAAAAATCAGAAACGTAGGTACAGGACAGAAAAATACAAACGAATAAATTATGTTCGTTACATTGTTATTATATTGAAATCCACAGTCCTAACTATATAAAAAAAATCTTATTGCCTCATAAAAGCGTCAGTAAGAAATATAAATAGCAAATAGGAAACAAAGGAAAAAATCAAAAGGAAGAAAAAAAAATTCAGATAAATTTACATTACGTAACCCGCTTTTTATCAAAACTCATCCTTTCCTCGGGCGATTTGGGTATTTTTTATTGTATACGAGTTTCTCGAGAGCTCGTTCTTACTGTAATGGCTTCATTATAGAGCCAGGAATCTCAGGGCTCTGGGGCGATGCAAAAACTGGATGTGGAAGACCAGGCATGTAGGGGAGGGTAAGAGGTAGGAGAGGGGGGGGGTAGTAAATCGATGTTACGTCATATTCTTAGTAATTATGACTATTTAGCTTCCCTATTGCTAGCTGTTATGTCAATTGCTGCTGGCAGATGCTGGATGCGACAAGCTGAAAACAGGGCGCTATGGAGCTCATTAGGGGAGGCCTATCCAGCAGTGGACGAATATAGGTTGATGATGTCAATGTGAGTTTATATAAATAATAGTTAATATAAGTTTATATAAATACATATAAATATTAATTTTTTGTTTCAACTTTAATATTAATCTAATTTAATTACTAATTGGTTTGATGCTTTGTAAATAAGTGAAATGTTACGATATTTTATATCCATAAATTTATGACCTGTATGTAATTTACCAATAAAATGTTTATCTGTTTATCTGTTTAAATAAATAAATAATGCTACACAATCTACACAGCATCATCAAGCCCCATGCTAAGCAGAGTTTGTATTATGGCTACTAGATGACTGTTATACTTTATACATTATACTACATAAATGGATATTTTTTATTATACATAGAAAACACTCAGAAACCCGGAACAAATGTTTGTAAATCGTACAAACCCAAGTGGGAATCGAACCCGCAACCTACTGCGTCGCAGGAAGACCTTCGATTATGCGATTAGGGTAGCATGACGTATAAAAAAGTACACTTTTCGAGCATGTATCGTGAAAAAATAACCAATTTAATTACACTAAAAACAAGTTTGAAATTTCGATAAGCGTGTCTTCACTAAGTGCAGTTCTGTGGGTCTTCTCTTCAAGTAATGACAGGTACTGGAGGAATTTATCATTGCAACGTAAAGGGAAGGTGTGTATGACCCATGAAGTTGAAATATGTAGAACGTAAGTGATCGACGCCTTGTAAAAGCGGTATTCCTACACGATATTCAGGACCCGGTAGTTAGGGCGATTAGGGAGCAAGGCTTGCTGGGTCCGTCCGGTTGCCCTTTAGTTTAGAGAACCCTATGCTAAAAATCTTATTACACCTCTCTTAGTTAGGGTAAGGGTCCCTGAATATCGAGTAGTGGAATACCGCTTTAAAATAAGAAACAAAAACTCACTAACAAGGAGCATTTCGCCGTTTTCAACGATTTTATGTACTAAAACCTATTTCCATGAAGATAATCAATTTTATTGTGTGAAAACACAATGTGTTTTCACATCATGTCATGATAAATATAAAAGTATAAATTAAAAATGACGGACAAACATCTACGTGTGTCCGTAATGTTGTACCTATTGTATTAAGACCTATATCAAGTCATCTAGTACTCACAACACAAGCTCAGCTTAGCTTGGGGCTAGATGTGTGGATAGTGTGGATTTTCCAGCATTATTATTCAAAATCGTGAGGTCTCCTACTAACTATATAACATCGGATAATCTTGTCTAAGAACCTGAAATCAACATGAAAACTAGAATATCTTAGAAACATGAATTTTAAGACCTTTTGCACCTTGGTTTTGAGCTTTAATCACCTGTCATACCAAATTTTATCGAAAATTACCGACAACAATCATCAAATTACGTTAAATCGATAACCGATCAATAACATAATAGTGCTGTGATTAGAAGAATATTAACAATCAAATATAATCAACCTATTCGTTAGACCTGTCAATAAATTAGTGATGGGAAAAAATATGTTATTAAGAGGACGTCTTGAAGCCATTTGTGCGATGGAATAGGATTTCGCTTTCACAAGAGAGGAGAGGAAAGGAATAAACTCAAAAATTCTAATTATTGTTTATTACAAGAAAACTACACAAGTAATTAAGAAACTGACTTTTAGAAAACTAAAATTATAGTTACAGTTAAATTTATGTACGATCTGCAAAAATTGTTTCCGTTGGTCTGGGTGTTTTCTATAGGTATATAATAAAAAATATCTATTTATGTAATGTATTGTATAAAGTATATCGTCTGCAGTTAGCTCAATGGTTTCAATTGTAAATACTAGTTGTAATTTTTCTATTCCTTGCTTGTAATTTTCGTTGTTAATAAAGATTTTTATATTTAAAAAAAAAAGTATCTCAGTCATCTACTATCCACACAAGCTCTGCTTAGCTTGGGGCTAGATGATGCTGTGTGGACAAAAAAAAGTTACCTATATTCAATAGACCGCAGGGTTCCTGAAGAAGTTTTCAGTTAAGTTTTGTTTTATTTGTCAACAATAAAAAACAATTCCGACGAAACGTAATTAAAATTTGCAATGCCGAACGCTGGTTTCATCATCATAAATCTCAATTATTCAGTAGTTCTAATTAAAGTACTTAAATATGACTATGATTTAAATATCTCTAGTCGCAACGCAACTTATTGACAGTTTTGAATTAAACATTGTTAGAAAATAGCTTTTATTGCTCTGCTCAAATTTGTGTGTGTGAACACGTTTGTGTTTCCGGACGTAAGTCCCAAGCCTATTTTTGCAGGAAGGTATTTCATCTAACTTAAAATTGCAGCAAAAGTGCGCTTGACAAATACCTACCTTAATGGTAAAAAATAGTGTTGGGTAAAAAATATCGATATCGATAAAATCTCCGGGCCACACGTAGTGCTATCGGGCGCATGCGCGCGATTATTAAGTAGTGTACGTTTCAATTGCAGACGTGCGCGCGCCGTATTTATTGCACCTCCACAATGGCTGAATAGAGATAAACTGCTGGGCTGGAACTGGTTTGTTCCTCAGCGCGCCTCTAGATTAAGCCCACCTCAAAATTGTACCCTTGTAAATGAGAGAACAATTACAATTTACTAACGGAAATAACAAATCAAGGAATAAAAATAAATTAAAACTAGTATATACAATTGAAATGGATGTTTGCAAACAGTCTAAAAGGTAGCTCAACTGATCCTTATCAATACCAGTCGGAAGCGTTCCCAAGATAGTGGCTGCCTTACCACGCTGTATGAAAATGAGAATAAAAAAATTCAGAAACAATTTTAAATGATGAATAGATTTATTTGTATAAAACGTATCTTTATTAACAGAAATAAATTGAACATAGTATTCACTATTGGGCCAGTTGTGCTGTAGACTGGTGCAAAAATCTAGAGGCATCATGCATCAACTGATCGAATCTTGATTTATTATGAAGAATTACCAATTTCTAATTGTTTTAATCAAATGTTACCTTTTATTGTTTTACTGCACATAATGTAGTTTACAATCCACCATCTAGAATTTCGTGAGCTTAAAATTATGGGAGAGCTCGGGAGCAAACATTCAGATTAATGTTGTTTTTGTTCGCGAATGTACACTCGTATATTGTTGTTCTCATTGTTATCTTTTCGAGAAATCTCTTTTTAATGTGTGTTCACATTTTTTTTTGTAATATGATAGCATGTTTGCTTTACAGCCCAGCCGTAAATATATTTAATCTATTAAAATCAATTGTTAGCTAGCACCTGTATGGACATAAATATAAATATAACTTATAAGGGTTCCGTTTCCAAAGGGTAAAAAGGGACCTATTACTAATACTCTGCTGTCCATCCGTGTGTCTGTCTGTCTGTGTCTGTCTAGGCATGTATCTGATGAACCGTGATAGTTAGACTGTTGAGAGTTTCACAGATAATATATTTCTGTTACCGCTTTAGGGATGATTTATATTAGACCGGACCGAGTCCGGGCCGTGGCGGGGCCGGAGCGAGGCCCATCCATTTCATCCCGGACGGGACACGGATCATGCACGGTGTAATATAAACTGGTTCATATAAAATGTATGTAACGTTTCAAATCCGTGCCCCGTCCGGGCCACGTATACGGCCCGGCCCCAGTCTAATATAAATCTTCCCTTAAATGTAATACTTTAACAACAAATACTAAGAATTAGAATAAACAAATATTTAAGGGGGCTCCCATATAACAAACAATTTATTTTGCTTTTTTTATAGTTAATGTACGGAACCTTCGTGTGCGAGTCTGACTCGCACTCGGCTGGTTTTTTATGTAAAGGAAGAAGCTTTTAATAACATAACGTTTTCCTCCAAAGTAAGCTATTACGCCAATGAAGTAATTGCATGCGTTTCGGGACAAATTATCGATTTCACGAAACGCACGCCGTGCGGTGAACGGAACGTGTGCCTAATTACAAGGCACGTCCAACACTGCAACCGAAAAACTTAACCGAATGGAGATATTAAATACTTTGCTTTGTAATCAACTGAAAAAAATGCTATGTTGATGACCTTAATACTTTGAAGCTATCCATCTTTTAAGTAAGTTTTGATATCGAACTATTGACATAGGTAGGTAACGGCCTTAGTTTTACTTTACAAATACAAGCCGTACTAAATACTAATACATACCTACTAGTGACAGACTCTTTGGCGTCATGTAACAGTAACAAAATTCAAAATCAGAACGCATATCCATTCCGTATTCAGTCTACATCTGTGTCACAATGACAAGATCTAAAACATCGATAACACATCGAAACGTCACATCCCTATCGATATCGATGTGTGGTCAATATGTGTCGATAAATCGCGCGAACGGTTTATAGACAGCGCCGGAGCGGGTTGCTTACCGCTGTATTTACCACGTCGAAATTTATAATATAATGTCTATTGATTTAGGGCCTAGACGTGTGTGATGTTTAGTCTAAAGGTGCATTAAACTTGAGTTACGAGTATGAATAGTTTTCTGCATAACTTATTGATTTAAATGGTAAAGATGAAGCAGAAGTGAAATGGGATATGTATCGATAAAATATAAAAAAATATCCATCACTACTCAAATCAAAATAAAAGTACCTACCGACAACTGTTGGGGTGCACGTGTTCTTGGGTGGAGACCGCGACTTGGTAAGCCTAGTGTACGACGCCCTCCGGCCAGGTGGGACTAAAACCTGTGAAAGACTGCTGCAGATACTGGATGCAAGCTGAATACAGGGCGCTATGTCGCTCATCAGGGGAGGCTTATGTCCAGCACTGGACATAGGCCACCCCTGATGATGATAATGAGCTAAAAGTGTTCCTACTTTTAGTTCATTATCATTTTTAATACAATAATAATAAATAAATAAAATACCCACCTGTCTCTTTACACATTGCTATTAAGTTTCAAAATTGTGCTTAAAGAACGCAAACAAAAAGAACTCAAAAAATTATCCAAACATATCAAAAAATCGCTGCAATTTCAACAGTGAGAACCACTAACATTAGTTCATCAGAATTTGTTCAAAAGAACAGAATATTCTAGATCAATCTTCTTCTCCCAGCTTACTTTAATAGGGCTGACCATTAATTAGCAAAAAAGCATCCTAACCAACATTTTCTCACTGCAGGCGCAATGTCCAGATGATCAGATAACTAGGACCGAGATTCTAGTATCGGGTTTCTGTTAGATCTTAATCGGTGTATTAGAACTAGACTGGTGTAAGTTAGGGCCTCTAGGTGTAGAAAACTAGCTTTTGCCATCCTATTAATCCAACTTTAGTTATTCGCTTCTTCTACCAGTGGACAAAAGATTGAAGCGAAGAGAGAAACAATAAACACTTCTTTTCATATTTTTTTTTGATAATTATGTAACCTATAGTTAAAAATTTGACTTGTCCAAATGCTAAGGTTTACTGATATTTAAGTACACGAACTTGTGTTATGGGTATAACTGATAAAAACTAAACTTAATAAACTAATCTAAACTTTATAAATTAAACTATATTATTATAGACTTATTTTTATTACACACATAGAAAACAACCAGAACACCCTGAAAAGAACTGCAGAACGTGGAAATATTTGTCCCAAGAAAGAAATCGAAACCCTCAAACTCCTTTATTGCAGGTAGACCTTCACCCAATGCGTCACAGAGGTCGACGTTGGCTCATCATCATCAGCCCATATTAGTCCACAGCTGGACATAGGCCTCCCCTAATGAGCGCCATAGCGCCCTGTCTTCAGCTTGTTGGCTCATACAAGGGTAATTATTAACCTGTTGACGCCACCTGACTCTTGTAATGTCACCATTGAACCCTAAGGTCGCCAACACAGTCCCTTGCACCCAACCCTCGATCGCACACATCCTCAAACACTTATAAAGCTTGTGGTGGCATTTAATTAACCCTGCAAGATTTATCGCGTTCACTTGCGCGTGTGTCTCTTTTAGGGTTGCCACTGTGAATAAATCAAGAATGAAAAAGATAGTTCGATTTGGTTTTCGAAGGGTAAATCGAAAACATACTTATTATATATAGATAGACAACTCTTAAACAAGACATACAATCATTTGTAATACAAAAAACTTGATTAAAATGAACACGATTTATATTATAAAATAAACTTCTAATAACTGTCGTGAAACTAAATTTTTCTTTATAATCAATTCACCACTTGAACAAATTAAAACTATACTATAGTTATCACAAGAAACCCAATATTACCAAAATTATACATGCGAAAGTAATTTTGACTGTAAATGGCTGTGCATATCTTAATAATATTTGGCAGCGACGTAGACAGTATCCCAGGGAAGGAAAAAGTACATTTTATCCCGGTAAAAAGCGTACGAAGCCGCGAGCTGAAGCTAATTCGTGTTATATTGTAACACTTTCCTTGCGCGACAGCCCTGCCGAATTTTTGATATAGTGGGACTCAACGACCCAAATCAACTGTTTCTCAAAATCGATTTCTTATTCAGGTTAATTGAAATATAGATATTAAAAACATTTTTTTAATTGCGGTATATCAATAGCGACGGGCTATCGATAACTCTTAGTGCACTAACTTATCGATATGTCAGCATTCAATGAGTAATTGATCATTGATTTCGAATAACAAATTAATATATTATAGTATTTTTATCGCTATTATGGAGGTAATAAATAAAAATTACAACGGAGTTTGATCGATTTTATACGGAATAATACCAATCTATCTCTTTTAAAATTGATATATAAGAAGGAATTTATAAAGAGATTCACATGCATAATGCAAATCAAAACTAACCGTTATGAATTACCGCTTCCAAAAAGGTTTTTTTTTATCATGCAACCCAAAGCCGACCTAAAAATATAGCCTCCTTACACCTTTCCAGAAATGTAACTGTTCCCGGTTGATTAATCACACAAAATTACCGGCACCCTAGCCAAGACATAAAAAACAACAAATTGGAACTGTCAAAAATCACCTTCTCATAAGGCAAAACGGCTTTATAAAGTCGCTTCTCGATAATTAAGGAGGCCAGATGATAAATAACTGACTGGTCGTGTTTTTACCACAGATGTCATTATCTTGGCCAACTCTATCGGGAGTCAGTTGATTGCGCGGGCGCATAGAGTTGATAATACCGCTAAGGAATCCTTCTTTTATTTCTGCGGAAAGGTCAAACTTTTTTCATTCACCGCACTGTAATTGAATGGTAATTATAAATGTGATAAATAAGCAATTAGCCGTAGGTTTTATTTGATAGATGAAATGCCATTCGTTAAGTTTATCTAAACATTCCTTATTGATTGAACGATGTACATATTTAATGCTTGTACTTTTTTATATCATGAGTATTGCGCTAATAAGTTTTTAATATTTTGCACTTTATATTATTTTAATAGGTCTTCATTTTTTGTTGTTGGTCTTATTATAAAATAGAAAATTTACAACGTAAGTGACTATTGACAGTCAAGATTAAGTGTAAAGGGATATGGGCTAAGTATAAATTAAGTATCTAATTAAAAAGAAAATAGCAGTGCGGAACTCTAGCTTTCTACGATCACAGTTATCGATGTATTTCTAAATTCGATAGAGAGGAAAAAGCTTCAGAAATAAAAACGCGATTTAAAACTCTTTCTTGTAAATCGGTTTCTTTCTAGTTGCCCTCTATAGGCATTGTGGATAAATCAGAGAGTGGTATAAACATCTCTGTTAATATAGTGGAGTCTTGTGACAGCGTAGCGCATGTATAATCGAAAGGGCCCAGTTGATGAGGGCGCGTGAGAGCCTTTTTGTCGTGACCACGAGCAGTGCGTGGACTCTAGCTCTCCACGATCTCTAGGGATGGCGGAGTTATCGATGAATTAATAAAATCCCCATATTTCTTTTAGAACTAATTGAATACATTACAATAATTTATTGTACACCACAGTAGGTAAAAGAAACAGAACTAAAAGACTAACACAAAACAGTTGCACAATGAGTGAGAGCGATTTCTTCTATGCAACCTTTAATGATTTTTATGTTTTTATTTTCTACTTGTATCTATCTACGGCTTCGCATGCGTTTTTGTGGAAATGTGTCAAGATTAATTCTATTACATGAGAACTGATTTAAGGGGTGAAAAGTAACCAATGTAGAACAAAAGCCACGTCTAACTATTCGAAATTTAAAAAATAATTACCCCATTCGTTCAGTAGTGTTAGCGTAGTTGCGAGTAACAAACATAATAATAATTAAAACCACACTAAAAGCACACTGTGCACTCCAGTTAATAATCCATCTGTTAATTCATGTAAACAGATTTTCATAAAAAAACGATAAAAAAAATCTCGGTTATCGACTTTTGTCGACAGGTATCGATAAAATAGAATCGAGTACCCACAACGTCCACCCCTAGCGCATTCCTAAAGGACCATCGCGGTAAAAAATGTGAAGAAACAAATAATTATAATTGAGCGTAAAAAATGACTAAATTATGTGTTCGCTGCTAGTTCGACCCTTGTTAATGTAATAAACAACTTAGGTGTTTGAAGTGCCGCTGACACATAAAGTTCCATAAAAAAAGGCTTAGCTTAGTCATAAAATAGTCATCTAAGGTAGAGATTTAATAAAACCTTCATCTTACAATGTCTTAGCGGTTAAGTAGCTAATATTTTAAGTCTATTAAATATATTTGAAGTGAGAAAAAACAAAGTGAGCACTTTATTTCCTAGTTTTAAATTTGTATCAGGGGTTTTGGATGTTTTTTTGTATAAAAAAAGAAATCTGTGTAATGGTTTGTAAGCTCTGATTAGCTTGGGGCTAGATGATGCTGTGTGGATTGTCCGGCATTATTTATTTATATATCATGAATTGTATAACGTGTCCTAGAGTCTTATATATAAGGTGTAAAAGAAATAAAGCACTTTGAATGAGATTTTATTAAGAGAAGTTTCAAGTTTTCTTGGCGGTATTACATGCCATGGCTTTAATATCTACGCCGATGTAATTGACTTGGATAAATCATAGCTTCATAACACCTAACAGCTTTATGATATAGATGCTTTCTATCAGTAAAATTTTCAAAACCGGTTCATCAAAGCTATTTAAACCTCTATATGAGAGACTCCCTCATGAAAATCTTGTATTTGTAGGTATATCCGGATACGATAATGGCTGTGCTTAGGCTGAATTTTAAATACGAAGGATTCGGCGTGTTTTAACTTACTATAAACTGACTGAAAATAATCGAATGAAATCGATGTTTTTAGTCAAAATTATTAAATAAATAAGCTTTGATACATAAGTATAACTCAAAAATTACTGGTCAAATCATGATCTCTATGGAACCACATGAGTAGCTTATATGGAACATGAGAAGCAATAGCTTTCAAATAAAAACAGAATCATTAGGTTCACATAAATATTTTCTTTCAATAAAAAAAACAGTCAAATTGAGCGACTTCAAATACGGGCATGTGTGTTAGACTAACGATGACGAATACATCTAGTTCGAGCAGTAAGTAGTAAGTTTATCCGTCGTACTATAAATTTCTATATTCTATAAAAATATCACAGATTTTAATAACAACGAAAATTACAGGAAAGGAAAATGAAATAAAAATTATTACACAAAACAATTGAATCAATGAGCTAATTGCAGACGGTAGCAAGCAGTCTAGAGGTAGAAAAAACATGATAAAATTGGATTTTGCGTCCACTTAATGATGCCAAGGTTAATAATCAAGATTTATTTTGAACCTACATGAACTTCCAAGATTCAATCCACGATAAAGTAAACCAATCAACGCCACGCCTTTAAAATTTTTTATATACTTACAGGAAAGGCATTAAAATACACCTTTTGCTACAAAATTACAGTAATTAGTTTTAAGACACTGTAAAAGGTGACAATCTCATTTTCTTAATTAAGACAGCTGTAAGTAAAGGCTATTCGGTAATGACCTTATATGAATTTAAACAAAAGGGCATTTTTGCGTAATTAGCGCATTTATCCCCTTTCCGGTGTACTATTCAGTCTAAATGAGCTTATGGTGATAGATTAAAAGATTTCATGATTTTTAGGGTTCCGTACCCAAAAGGCAGAACGGGACCTATTAATTAGACTCCGCTGTCCATCTGCCACCAGGCTTTATAACATGAACCGTGATAGACGGTTTTCACATCACTACATAGTATAAAACAAAGTCGTTTTCTCTGTCCCTATGTCCCTTTGTATGCTTAAATCTTTAAAACAACCGCAACGAATTTTGATGCAGTTTTTTTAATAGATAGAGTGATTCAAAAGGAAGGTTTATACGTATAATAAAACCGTGCGAAGCCGGAGCGATTCGCTAGTAAGATATATTTTTGTTGCCGCCATAACAGCGAATATTAAACAGAACAAAATAAATATTGAATATACAATACATAGACTATTTTTCATTAATATTAAATAAATAGTTCACTAGTATTTAAATAAATGACAACAATCAATTCAAATGTAATTATATTTTGCAGATGCTGTAGTAGAGACCAGTGACGAAGTAAATGTGGTAAGTCAAAAACCAACTAATCTCATTTTAATAGGCGGTTGTCCGTTGAAATATTACGTCGTTTTTCCTGACCTTTTCAAAAACAGTTTTTTCCTCCACTCTCGATTGATTACTTTGTACATGCTTTAACCCCCGGTTTTATTCATAATAACTTGTGTTTGATGGACTGTCAATTCCAAAGTTGGTATTAAGTATTTGGTAGTTTTTTTCCTACACCCAAATAAAAATAATGTGGGTTACACAGCATCAACTAGCCCCAAGTAAAGTAAAGTTTGTGATATGGGTTGATATAATAATAATAATAAAATAATAATAATAATAAATTCATTTATTTACCCAAAAAACAAAAAGAAAAATACAAGAACAATATAAAGATAAAGTAAGTACTAACAAAAAAGCTTAAACAACTAGGGCTAAATACAATAAAAAAAAAATGAAGTACTTAGTTACCTATATTACAACTAACAACTATTTATAATATTGGGTAAAATGGTCCCTAACTCAGCATATTGCAGTACTAGGCATTGCCCAATACTGCGCTGGTTTTCAGTTAGGGCCCTTTCGGAGTGACGGCACAGTAGCTAAATTTAACACGTTATTGGACAAAACCTATATCTTATAAACTAGTTCAAGAGAGAAGAAGAAGAAATACATTATACCAATTACATACCGACTTTAAAAAAACTATACTTAAATACCTTCCTAGATATACATTTATATAAAAACCTAGTGAATAAAAACTAAATTTAGCCTATCACAATCAATCACTAATTAAGTCCTACCAAACAAATATATATGTTATATATGTTATATGATATATGTTGTGGCATGACTGATATACTCAATACTACATATATTGCCTGCTAAAAATGTATAACTATTGGTATACATTTTTATTATACATAGAAAACACCCAGAACCGATCATCAACATTTGTCCCAAAACGAGAATCAAACCCAAAGAAGCCATAAATATCAAAACATATTCCTCAGTACTTAATCTTAAAAATCCATGCCCATACAAACAAACATACCAAACCGTTCGAACGACAATAAATTGAGTGTCGCTACGTTTTATCTCAATTCCCAGAAGCTTCTCTAGTCGGTGCGCTTGCGCATACCAATCCGGTCTACCTGAGTTCACAGTGGCTTACAAAGCCTTTATTATAGGTACATTTATTATAATTTGGAGAGATAGATAGTTAATCCTTATATTGACACCCTGAAAAAAACAGGAAGTACTTAGGTAATAAAACATTAGACTGTATCTTATGAACTAACTAACATATCATAGCATTATTTATATGAGTGCTTGTACTCCTTCCTTAGATGACTTTTACTCAAAAAAAATCTCTTAAATCAAAAAATCTCTTACTATTTAAGTGACCTCTAAGTGTGATAGTATGAAGTATGTATTTAGATTATAAGAGTCATTGTTTTTTTTATTTAATAATTTAAGTAAACCTACCATTAACATTCAAATACAATTGTAAACATTGTTCATGAATAAATCATCTATCTATCTAACCGTGATATTTAACTATTGTTGTCATTTTCACAGATGATGTATTTCTGTAGCTAATATAACAACAAACACTGAAAAATAGAATAAAATAAATATTAAAGGGACATGCATGATTTTTTTTGCCGTTTTTATAGATTTATACTGGTACGGAACTCTTCGGGCGCGAGTTTGACTCTCACTTCACCGATTTTTCAGAACACGCAAAATGTTTAGAAATTATTTTTGACCACAGAGCTTATTTTATATCACCTCCGTGTTTAAGACTAAAGATCGGAGAAACCATAGATGAAATTAACTAAAGGGAGCAAATGAGTGTTTGTTTTAAAAAATTAATCATAACTTCAAACCTTGTGAAATTAGTTTTAATTTAAAAATACCACGTGACTCCTGGTCAATGGCATTGAACTGAAAATCCTATTTCATTCTGGACTCTAATCCTTTGCGATAAGGATGTACTAAATAGGGAACCTCACAACGGATGTGGATGATTTGTTTACATTTGCATGCATTTTTGTAATTCATTTCCTTTTATTATAGTTTAGGTTTCAAATTCTTTGAATTTCAATATCATAGGTGTTATTCAAGATAGATGTTGTTTTTATTAACTTTTAATAAGTCAATGGCTTGTAAGTATCAACATCCGCATCAATTTTAAATAAAGAAAAAATATGTTTAATTTGAGACAATAAATATTTACTAGCACTTGCACCGCCATCATAATTATTATTATGTTCTCTTTTTTTTTAACATCTTTATTAACAACGAAAATTACAAGCAAAGGAATAGAAAAATTACAACTAGTATTTACAATTGAAACCATTGAGCTAACTGCAGACGGTTGCAAACAGTCTAAAGGTAGCTCAATTGATCCATGTCAATACCAGTCGGAAGCGTCCCCAAGACACTGGCTGCATTACCACGCTGTATGGCAATGCTGATGCGCTGAGCCAGATATTCACCAGCTCTCGGGTCACGCGTCGCATCGACCAGACGCTCAGATAATTTTTTAAAAACCCGGAGAGCCTCGGTACCCCACGGACCTAGGGTCTCGAATCCAAGGGGAGCAAATGCGTAGGTTCTGTCGAGACCTGCATATTTGCGCCTCTTGAGATCCTCGGCCAGATCTGCCGCCGCACCAGCCCTAGTGGATGTCCTTGAAAGATGGGAAGGTGCAAGTGTGTCGACGCATGTAGCGTCCCACACAATGGGCCTCCCCAACTCCCATGGGACTAGTGTCATACCGTCGGGCCTCTTGCCATCGTCACGGAACAAATTTCTGTTCTCTTTTAGGTACTTATAATAAAAAAAACTATCTATGTAATGTATTGTATTAAGTATATCAGTCATTAGCACCCATAACACAAGCTCTGCTTAGCTTGTGGCTAGATGATGCTGTGTGGACTGTCCGGAATTATTTATTATTATTATTTCTAACCTTTGATTGCCTGGATCTGAATGGATAAGATCATTCTTCATTAAAAAACCTTAAATTTAAAACAGTTTGCCATTACTTATTTTGCATCCTATGTAGAGAAAGATAGTGTTTTTTCCAAGCAATAAAGTACAGAGATAACAACAACGTAGATAGATATATTAGATAAAGATAATTATCTTTCTATCTAATTTATTTCAATTCTCATTAGTTATAGATGTTATTTTTTTACAAATACAAAAAATCCTTCCCTAGGACATAATCTCGATTTAAATAAAATAAAATAAAAAGTTTCTTTATTCAGACATTTTGTCCACATACAAATAAAAATCACAATTAAACAAAAATATTGGTGACTTTAACCCTATCTGTGGCTATTAACATAAAAATAACTTAATGAAAACTTAACAAATGAACAAAATAGCCACCAGTCTTGAACTAATAAAAAATTATAAAAAACAAAAAACTAATAAAAGCTTATTCCAAACTACGATGTTTTGCACGTGACTTACTGCTTGTTTAATACATTACATTGTAACAACTTAAAAATAACAATGTAAGTATGCAACTTAAAAATAACTTGACTTAATTTTAGTATGCATTGTTATTGACTGCGAAACAGTGCTTTTGATTTATATCCGAATACGTTTCAAAATATTAGCGTATTGTTTTCGTTTGTTGAATAACTTCGAATGATTATTCCGATATTTATTTTTAAACTAGCTGCACCCCGTTGCTTCCCTAGGGGTAGTTTTAAATAATTAAAAAATACGGGATTAATAATTTACTTTGAAGTTTATTTCAACAAAGCTTAGAGTGTTTTATTTTATGTGAATTGAATCAAGGAATTTATTTTAGATGTTTATTTTCCATATAAACTTTAACACCCTTTTTAAAATGTATTAATAAACTAAATTAAATTTGATCTCTGAGGGGTGAATCAGAGATATTTTTTTTTAATTTATTATATTTTTCTATTCTAGAACCTTAACTACCAACATACCAAATATCATCGGAATAAGTTAAGTAGCTAAGGAGATACGTGGTAACGAACATTCAGACATATCTATCTAAGTATTAAGTTTTTCAGTTACTTAGTAATTACTCATTACACAAGCTCAGCTTAGTTTTGGGCTAGATGATGTTGTATTAATTGACCAGCATTATTAATTTGTATTTTGGAATAAAATAAATAATCACGACTCGATGAATCAAAACAATAAAAAGGCTCGACTTTAATATTGGTGCTTTTTGTGAATATTATGGTTCTTTTTCTAATATTTTTCCGGATGTTTAATATGCAAGCAAGGTTTGTTAGCTTGCATATGCGAGGACATCTTAATGGTTAAGAGTTATTTTTTTAAGATTAATATTCCTGTTTGTACAACTGTTTGATCTCCGAATTAACTAACAGAAATAAATAACCGTGATCATTAAGTTAGATAGTTAGTTCAGAGATTAGTGGAACAATGTAGCCTAACTAAGCCAATTGCGGTGAGATTTTCACGCTCAGTTTCAACTACATAGAACAAAAAGTTAGACGCATCCAGCGTCTAACCGCAGAATTAACTGCCCTGTTTGTAGCTTTTGGTTTTGTGATTTCAAACAAACTTAGGGTAGATAATTTAGTAAGAAGATGAGCCGATTTTTTTCCTAACCTCAATCTTTGAATTTTTTTTAATGAAGTGTGACGTATCAACTACTGCTGCCAATCACTAAATAGTATAAAACAAAGTCGCTTTTTCTGTCTCTAAGTCCCTATATCCCTTTGTATTAAATCTTTAAAACTACGCAACGGATTTTGATGCGGGTTTTTTTAATTGTTTAGTTATTTGATTTATTTTTTAATTATTAGATAGAGTGATTCAAGAGGAAGTTTTATAAGTATAATAAAACCGTGCGAAGCCGGGGCGGGTCACTAGTTAATCATAATTAACACACTCAGACCGTGTGGAGTGGCACAAAAGTTTGGAGGCCTATACCCAGCAGTGGTTGATGTCGGGATGCGCCTGCGGATGATGATGATGATGATGAACCCACTTAGAATTAATCTTATATTTAAAAAGTGTACGTATATATTTTTTAAATCAGAGTAGTTTTGTTTCAAAGATACTAATTTCATTTCAATTCAATGATTTACCTACCTCGATATAGTAGCTTGTCATAGATTTATGTAAATAATAGTCTAAGGTCCACTTGTGCCAAAACTTCGAGTTATATTAATAACTCGAGGTTTGATAACTCAGGGTTAGATTTTAAAATTTTCGTGTCGCAGTTTTTATTGCACCATTAGAATTTAGCCCTGAGTTTATTAACCCGAGGCTATTGTCATGTTCATTCATTATTTTTACATCCGGCCAAATATAGTAGGAGGAATGCTGAATGATTCGAGTGTACTGCTCTCTTTCGCTCCACCCTACTTGGAATAAGTCTATTTCTTTCTGTCAGATTTGGAATGACACATGGTTCTTGGTCGCATTATAATGTAATGACTCGTGCTTGTTGTGTTGTGGTTACGTTCTGTTTTGATTGAAGTGTTCTGTCATTGCTTTTCATTGTTTTGTTGTGCGTGGTGTTTTAATTTTACGGAAAAATGGAAAAGAAACCTCGGTTACGCGGCCCAAATTTCACACATAGTGACAATTTGCTACTGTGCTACGCAGTAGCGAAAATAAAAAAAATACAAACACTTGATAGAACCTAAAATGTTTCAATTCTCTCATTTTTGACATTACTGACCCAGAGTTAGTTGACTTAACCCGCCCACATCAGAGGGTTAAAATTTTAAAAGTTTAACTCTAGGTTAACTCCTAACTCTTGGTGGTACAAGACATGATTAGATTTTAACTCCAGAGTAGTATCTAACTCTGAGTTATATTTGTTAACCTAGCTTGGCGCAAGTGGGGCTTATAGTCGTATTTTTATATAATTTGTTGTATCTGTGGGTTTATGAGTTCGTAATTCAACTTGTCTAAGTAGGTGCTTCAACTTAACCCAGCAAAGTTTGACAGTAAGTTTATGGTCAAATTAGCATGCAACCAGTGCTAAACATAGATTTATAATCCACGCCAAAATCAACCGCTGGTTTGAATTTAAAATCGTTTTGAATTCCACGGATTGATCTATGAATGTATCTATTAAATATACTTAATTCGGTTAGACCGTATATTCAATGTACCTATGACCTATACAGATGGGACCCGATTCTGAGAACCAATCTCTTTACCATGTCTGTGGTATCATCGTTACGTACAAAATTTTCACCAAGAATTTTTCGAAAAGAAAATCCAGATAGTGCACGCCAGATAGTGCGTGGCACATGTTTAGTCGGAGAGATGAATGTAGTTGTCTACTTTTGACGTGCGACTCTCCATCTGTATTTTCTTTAATTTAAGGAAGTAATACCAAAATGTATCATTCTGTGAAGTTACAATTATCATAGTTTGGTAAAAATAGGCCCTCAATATGTAAGCCGGTTCAACATGTACGGAAATGATTGGCATAGAAAGTGTGTAAATATTGTTTTTCTTTTTGGAATCTCTATTAGATAATGAAATAATCTTGCTACGTAGGGTAAACCACCCATATATTGGCACTTTAAGCGCTGTTACAAAACAAAATGCCTGAAAATCAAAATTCACTGAAATAATATTCCTAAAAATGCGTTTAGACATTAGAGCTGTAATAAAAGAATGTTATTTACCTTCTAACAGACGGAATTTTTACGCGCAATATTATTATTTTCAGTTTTTTTTTCAAAACGTGTATCTATACCATTTATTGGCAGATATTGACCCATTATTGGCACATAGAAACCCAATTATTGGCAGTAATGCCAATAATTGGTATGTAAAGGTAATCCTATTATTGGCCCCACATACCCAGGTTGACATCAGGGTAAATTAAACAAAATTCATAGGATCTAGACAAAGGTTTATTATGTACCTGTTAGGTACTTATAATATTCTTCGTGCCTATAATAATATCTAACCAGTTTACATATTCCTAGATAGGCCTACAAAATATCATATTGACATTGAAATCAGTCTTTAACCTTTAAGTATGGACGTGGAGTCTCACAGGCTACTCGATGTTTTCGTTTTCTTAGTTTCACCGACTTCTAACTCCCCGCGATTGAGCTGCTCAGTAGCTTTTGTTTTAGTTGTAAAACTACCTATGCGGGAGAAGGTTATGTCTTCCGATAAATATCACGTAAGTTATGACCATCAAAATATTGACCGGAGCCTGTCAGGCTACACGTCAATTGTTGCCCTATGATATATTTTATATGATCGATTATGTTTGTTTCAAATATTGTAGTACAAAATGTCAAAAAACTATAACGTGGGTAGTTCTAAATCAAAGCGACTATTTACGAGTTCTGTTCAGGGTCCTGCGATAAAAAAATTGCGTGTAGAAGATCCATTTTCGAATAAGCAGTGAGTGAGTTGTTGTTAAAAACAATTCGGATCAGTCTGAATCGATGGTTACAGAAGATTTACAAGATCAAGAAAACAGTCGAAGAACCACAAGAGCATGTAGTATCTGTCCCGCGATAAAACATAGGATGTTTTTGTTGGGTTCAATAAACCTATGTGTCTCCAATGGTCCAGACCGTTGTCCACTGACTGCCAAAAAAATTACGTTTTTAGACTGTTGTAAAATTTTTTGATATACGTTACCTGAAGTAACTTTATTGGGTTTATGTTTCTGATATATTATATTTTAAGAAAAATAGACTCATTTTGGTATATGAAAAGGTTGGACTGTTTTTAATACCTAAAAATGTAACCTAAGTAGATTTACACTAAAAAGTGCCATAATTTTTGATTTTTAAAATTTCGTTCATTTTTGTAATAAAAGTTGATTATACAAGGACGTTATTTTATTGTTAAATTGCATAACTTTTATATTCAATCAGTTTAAAAGCGATCTTATATCAAATTACACAAAAAAATGTGTGTAAATATAGGAGCCTGTGAGGCTCCACGTCCACAGTAGTGTTAAGAAAAAATGACGTCCACACTTAAAGGTTAATAAAGTTATTAGGATTGAAATCAACTTCTAATCTCTAAAAGTCTTCCGATTCGGCCAAGATCTTTTCCAATTCCGAAGTAGATTTTTTTTAGTCTTAGAGTCTGTAATTATTATTTCGTTTGGAGAGTCGGCACGCAACATGGGTGGATCATAAATCAGTCCGCTTTCAGTTATATCAACAAAACTTGGCTGAGCAGCTTGTGAGTCAATGATTAAGTTTTTTAAACTTACGCGATCAGAACACATTATTATAAAAAATTATGTACGGGTATTTATCGCGTTTGACAACAAGCTCCCAGACAAGGTTAGGGACGCACCGAGTCTCGAAAGTTTTAAAATAAGACTAAAAGATTGGCTTCTAGAGAAAACGTTCACAACGACACCTACGATGAGTTTTAAATTTTAACAAAATTAAATAAAATATATTTTTATACTCATTTTTATTAGAATTAAAAGTTTTATGACGTGTAATTTGTCAAGTTATAAATAAAATGTTTATCTGTTTTATTTTGTCTATCCTATATTTTATTTTCTTAGTTTTTGTACCTGAAATTTGAAAGAACTCGGCTTGGCAGGAGTCCTTAAATATTGTTTAAGCTAGCCAATAATTACATTTTTCATTAATGACATGGTGCCAAAATTTGGACAGACGGTATAAAATGCATAACTAGGTATACACAAGCAATATCGAATCTTTATCTGTTAAATTAGAACCTTAGATAATAAAAAACAATTTCATTAAAAAATCCAATTATCGGCAGGGGTGCCAATAAATTAGAATTATGTCTCTTCTACATACCAAACATTGGCACAGCCTAAAACAAGAAATCAGTACAAATAAATTGTAATTTTTAAGCATAATTATGTTTTAAAATAATTACCACATTCATGAAAAACTTTCGGCCTGTGCGGATACACTCATATGACCAAAACAAGACTATTTTGAAAACCACTAACCTTAGCAAAAAAAATAAAATTTGAAGAGGTTTCGCGGGATTCGATGAGGCGCTAAGTTCAAAGGATCATAATTCCGTTTGTATGACATATCATGCAATGACTCTGCCAGCTAAGTGAAATGTAAACCTACCAATTATTTTTTAAATATTTTCTCATTGATCCACAGTACAGCATGCTTAATAAATAGTTTAAATACTCAAGTGCCAATAAATTGGGGGGATGCCAACAATAGGGTGGTTTACCCTAGATCTTTATTGGAAATATAATAAAATGCTAGTAAGCTAATATAAATTAAAAAATCCTAAAAATCTAAGCCGTTACTTGCCAGAAGACCTAGTGCCCCCTTCCTATTATTAAACTTTTTAAAACCTTATTACAAAAACACAGATCTTCTATTACTTACCTATCGCTTCAATTTAAAACCGTTGAATGTAAATGTTTATTCGGAAACTATCTCGTGATGTTGTTTTATGCATGCTGTGCTAGAAATGCTGGGAAAATCCTTTCTCTAAGAATGTACTTTTAATTGCAAAACTAGTCTAGATAGAATAGGAATGAATGCCTGATTTGAATTTAAAATTGGGAAAATATTTCAGGCGGTATTTTCAAAAGATTGGTTCCATTCTCTTGAAAGTGTTGCCAGCTGTTGTTGAAGGTGATTAAAATTAAAAATTAAATTAAACAAATTCGAACGCGTTATTTCTGTGGAAACGTCTTAATGCTATTTTTATCCCATGGGAACTGATTTACCTATAGGATGAAATGTAGCCTATGTGTTATTCCAGGGCCTAGAACTAGGTCTATTCGTTTATTCAGCCCAATCAGTTCAGTAGTTTTTGAACGGGTCTAGATGAAATTTGGCACAGCAAGGATTATAGTCTGGAATAACACAGGCTATATTTTATCCCCGAATTACCACGGGAACGAGAATCACGCGGTTGAAACCGCGAGTATACCCGAAATTCTTATCCTGCGCAGACGGAGTCGCGGGCACCAGCGTGTGAAAAATATATGAACGAGTCCTTCACTGATTTTCGTAGATCTCTCCTATCCACGTTTACAAATAACGGTCTGTTTGAGTAACGATCGCTTGAAACGAATCCACCGGCACTAAACACTACAAAAGAATAGAATATTTCTCTGTTTCGTGACACAAATTCAAATTGTTTCGCGGTTACAATGGATTGTATAATAAGATGAAATGTTTATGTGTACTCTACGTTGTTTTGGGTCGAAGTAAAGTAGTTATCACTTCATAGTATAAAACAAAGTCGCTTTCTCTGTCCCTATGTATACTTAAATCTTTAAAACTACGCAACGGATTTGGATGCGGTTTTTTAATAGAAAGAGTGATTCAAGAGGAAGGTTTATACGTATAATAAAACCGTGCGAAGCCGAGGCGGGTTGCTAGTTAATTACTAATTTACTGTTATAATATTAATCGGATTACTCTTATCATTTCGCCACACGTGGTTAATTTTCTGATGTTTTTATTCCTCTACTAGCTGCGCCCCACGGTGTCATCTACTGAAAGTTGATGAAATCAATGAAATGTAGCCTAAGTTTTATTCCAGTCCTAAAACAACTCATTTTCACAGTTTATTTATTTTACTTAATGTATAAAAATCTTTAGATTACATTGTAAATTCCTTAAGTGTAGAAATTACAAAATATTGTACTTACGACTTTCTCTCTTCTCTCAAATACTTACATCATTCTAAGCCGAAACTCTTTGGTATTTTTAAAACACTTAAATATAGAAACTGTTTCAGGAACAAATAAATATTTGCTGCAAATATTTCAACACTTTAGTATATTGGTCTCGAACGCATTTCGTTTTGGCAAGCCTCCATGATTTTTCATAAAATCTGGCTTTAACTATACGTCTGTCAGTTAGCACTTTGAAAAATATTTCGTTTCTATTTGACCACCGATGTGGCGCGGCGGGCGAAGGTTTGCCTGCGACGCAGGAGGTTGCGGGTTCGATTACCTACCTTACCTATAAATAGGGCCTAAGGCAGAATCGGAGGTAGGTTTCTATGTTATTTTTTAATTATTGAACACATATTTTTTGTCAAAGTCACACAAAACTTAAAATAATTTCGAATGCGATGATATTCCATAATTTCTCAAAGAAGTGTGCAAAATTTGCAACTTTTGAAATAAACAACAAAATTATTGTAGCTTTAAAAACAAATACCTTAGTTTGTTACAACAATCTAAACTTACACGCAGTACTATCTACAAATGTATCAAGCTACCTATTAAAATTAAATTTGTTATTCAACAGTGTTCTATCAATGAATGAATTTATAGTTCCCGAAAAAGAAGTCATAAAAATTAATCGTAAAGCTTTGGAAATTTATGTGATGGTCTTTAAATTCAGAAAATGACTACCAATCGATGTAATAAAATAGAATTAGAATAAAAATGTAATTAATGTGCTTTATGTTGTTAGTGTTAAGGTTCATTTGGAGATAAACAGTAGCTTGGGCAAGTATCAAAATTCTATAGCGTATGCATAAATTTTAAGTTCGTATGGGAATGTTATTAAATTTTATTCATTCGATTTTATACTTTTTCCTAGTAGTTTTAACTTTTATTTTCATCTGTAGAACTTATTCCCTATTACCGGGCCAGAAAAAGGTCAGTGGTACTCGTTACGAGTAAATAAACCTTTTTCATTTACTGCTAGTTACTTTTAGTTTTATTTTTCTACAAGCAGCGCGTCGCGGTTTCACCCCCGGTAATTCCAGTTCCCGTGAGAATTCCGGGATAAAATATATCCTATGTGTTATTCCAGACTATAATCTATCTCTGTGCCAAATTTTATCCATATCTGTTCAGTAGTTTTTGCGTGAAAGATTAACAAACATCCATCCATCCATACTTACAAACTTTCGCGTTTATAATATTAGTAGGATATTAGGATTACTTACGTCCACCTCTGCGACGCAAGAGGTATTGGCTTCAATACTCGCCTCGTGACAAATCTTTCAACGATCGGCAGATATTTTTTTGGGATTTTATGGGTGTATGGGTTCTTAGCTTGGGACTACTGTGACTAGTCCTGTTTTTTATTAGTTCCATTGGCCTAGAAAAAACTTTTGCTCCTACAAAACTTTTTTTTGCAACTCAAAATACAATCCACCAATCACACAATTTGATCAAACAAATTGTTTGATTGGTGGATTGCATTTTGATGGATCATATCTGAGATAGCTTGGCATGGAATTGTTTCTTAATATTTTTATTTTTAATGGAAATCAAAGAATCACAAATCAAGTTTTAACCATTTCAAAAAACCCTGTACTTGAAATGAATATACCTGTTTTTCTTCTTTCTTAACCGTTTTATAAAAAAATACCTTAACCGTGTATGATCGACAAAGATCAACAGACAAGGGATTTTATCTATACAATGTGATTTTTCGAACCTTGATCAAACGAAATGTGCGGATACACGACACATATCTATCGATAAAAACCGAGATGAAAAAAAATTAATGTTATTTTTTTAAACACAAGTCAAGTACAGATATCAACAGGAATCTCAACTGATGGCAGAAAGTACTTAATTTAAATGGTGAATAACATGACAACGGAAAGAGATAGACCCCCAGTTTTTGAAGAATTTGTAGGATAAATTATGAAGTTTAATACAACATGCAAAAAAGTACACCTTAATTACCCTTGTTTTAAAGTTACAGAGAAAAAATAAAATAAAAATCGTTTTTTTTGTCTTATTTCTAAAAAAATACTGTTTTTACTACGCTTATGTATCGTATTTGTATTTTTTATTTATTTTATTAGCTAGGTAAACTATCTAGCTTTCAAATGAGACTACTTCGAATAATTACACCATTTACTCAAAAAGAAACGAAGAAAAAACCAGATGAAGTAGTCTTCATTTTAAAAAATATTAAAACTGCTTTGTTTTTGAGATAAATAACATATAATTTTTTTTATCCCGATTTTTACCGATAAATATGTGTCGTGTATCCGCACATTTCTTTTGATCAATGTTCGAAAAATCACATTGTATATATGGATCTTTTAAAGAGGATTCAAAAGCAACTGTATTACTCAGCCTAAGGAGACATTTCCGAACCTCTGTCGGTAGTTTAGGAACAGAGGCGTCAAATCATTAACCAGTCGTCGTCGTCAAAAAAGTCATAAAACTGGAAAACGTAAATAGTCTTGCATCTATTGTGAAATTTATAGGGTTCCGCATGTATTTTCATATTTTAGTAAAGTTTTATTTTTCTATTTTATAGTTTAGTTGTTTTAGTTTGTTCGATCAACCCCATTCTTTCGAACTTACATTAATACTTCATATTATGGCCATCTTGTTCTTCCCCCCATCCTGTTCACGTTCCGTTTCTCTCTAGCTTCATCTTTGCGTTCCGTTCTCCTATGATATATTACACCGTAGCCATCATCAATTTCATATGCATCCCGATTCTGTCCATCCAAAGGTTGCCTGTAAAGGGTCGCTGTTAGCGATAGGGCCGCCGATTTTGCCACTCTATCTAAGTAGGTAAGTAGTAAGATATTATTCATTATCATGTTTTGATAAACAACAACAGATGCAATGAAGATAATATGAATTCATTCAAACATTAAATCAATCATTAATTAATTTTTTTTTTTAATCTTCTTTAACAACGAAAATTACAGGCAAGGAATAGAAAAATTAGTTCTGGGGTATTTACAATTGAAACCATTAATTAATTCATTCATTCTCTAATTTCAAAGGCAGTTTTTTTTTGCAAAATAGTGAGGCGAAATTTTTTTGAGGTAAGGTTGCACCATTACTGTTCTTTTTAATGTTATAAGTAAGGTTGTAGCAATACAGGTCTTTGTGAAGGACTATGGTTCATTTTAATATGCTAAGAGCACATTTGCTATACGCTGGCTGACTTGTCTTGAGACAACTGTAGGTACTAGTGCCAACTAGGCCTTGCAGGTGTATTCAATATGAATCAATTGCACTACATTTAATAAATTTATAATAAAATAATAGTAAAAAGTTTATACTTATTGAACTGGAGAGCACTTAACATCGCAAGAGCCGAAGGTTGCCGACCTCTGACTCGCCCAAAGCTTAGCAGATCTTGCGTAGTGGGTACTAGATTATTTAATGACTTAACATTATATATTACTACAATCCAAAGGATCTTTATTAACAGTGAAAATTACAAGCAAGGAATAGAAAAATTAAAACTAGTATTTACAATTGAAACCTTTGAGCTAACTGCAGACGGTTGCAAACAGTCTAAAGGTAGCTCAATTGATCCATGTCAATACCAGTCGGAAGCGTCCCCAAGACACTGGCTGCATTACCACGCTGTATGGCAATGCTGATGCGCTGAGCCAGATATTCACCAGCTCTCGGGTCACGCGTCGCATCGACCAGACGCTCAGATATTTTTTTTAATTTTTTTTTTACTTACATAGATAAATATTTAATTATTCATGGAAAAAACCGAGATATATACCTTCTATTCTTGTTCTTCCTAGATCAGGGTTGTCTATTTACCCAGCTGTTTTCTATATATATCTTTCTAAAAGGTACTTATTTGAAGATCGTCCTCTCAATTTCCACATACAAGCCTCAGGTTGAGCACACCTGTGCTCTGAATCAGTTCATTATCAGTGTTTTACCCACGGTAGCGATGGTTACTATACTGTATAGATATAGAAAGTAAGGCACTTGCAGAATGGCGGAATGTGTCGACTGCGTCCGTTTGTTCTCTAAGAAATAACTGAATCACCGTGGGGAAGCTTTAGTCAACTATAGTTATTGTGAAATGATCTTTATGTGGTAATCTAATTCTAGTAGGTTCCTAACGAATATAATCTAGTTTATGTTTCCATGGATTAGTATTGCAAATATAAAAAAAAATGATTACCACTGTCTTCAATGACGTTCGTGACGTCTTTTTAAGGGACCTTATTCAGCATTACGCTGAGTAACCAGTAGGTGAGGAATCTTTTATTCTATAACAACTTAAATTTCAATCCTCATTCTAAAAGCGTCTTGGTAACTTTAATAAATGTATTTATATTTTAAATTATGAAAAGTAATTTATTTATTGAACGCTGTCTCTACCAAAAATTTGTACATACTTGTAAGACAAGGTTTCAAAATTTAAATATATGCCTAAATATTACACGTTAAACCTAGACAAATAAAATGAAGGAAAAAAATAGTTATAGCATTTTGCTGTAACACATTAATATCAAAGCTGCGCTGATTTTAAATTTATTGGTTGTTGAACCGAACTTGCTGATTCAACTCGTTCTTTTCTTCCTCCTGATGATATAATAAGGATTTGCCGGCTCATCGTTTCATCGTAGACTTAGCATTCCCGTCACCCCAGCGGCGACATCCATAAATTACAATGTGGTGGGCCAACTCGCATGGTGTTGGTACGTGCGTCCGGCTAGAGGTGGCTCTACTTAGTAAATAGCCTACTAAGTAGAGACACTTCTAGCCGCACGCAAAAGAAAAAGAAGAAATGGCTAAGTAGAAAAATACAAAGCAGGATAACTCTACAAAACTTTTAAAACTATAACTAATGAGTATTAAAAGTAAAGTCATTCACAATGGAATACTTATCATGATTTGAGTTATTTTGACTGTTCCGATTTCGGCAAAGTTTCAAGCGCCATGATCATGATGGAGGGACTGAAGTCACTACTCTACTAGTCTACTTAATTGGCAGATATATCGTCCGTCTCTCGTTCGTGGTAAAAGACGACAAATGAGGTTATATTTAGTAAAAAGTTATGGTATTTAAAAGAAACGGTATTCAGTCACTAGTCAGCTCTAACAAAATCAACAGTGTTCTCCTATGTTTCTATGAAAATGAGCTATTATATTAATTGTATGTAACTCTATATATATATTATATGTAAATAGTTTCTGCTCTGTGGGGATATTTGGGTATATGACAAATGATATACATAGAAAGAAGCGTCATCATCCCACGCTTTTTCCAAGCCCAAAACATGTAGGTATCTTCCCAAAAAACAAAACTTGTCTTGTCTAAATGATAACTTTATTGTTATTCGAAAGCTAAGTTTTCTCAGTCATACAGTCCTAAATTGTCTGACTGATTTCTATCACGATAGCGGGTATTTTATGACTACATCTTCGAAGAATTAGTCACGTATTCTCCAGTATACACCAATGGTCGGCAATTCAAAGTGGGAACTAAGTAGTAAAATCTAAATTTTAGCGGTAATTTATTACCTAGCTCAGTAATAATTGCTTCGAATACTTTGATTAAACTTCCTGCTTCCATTTTATCATGATGATTACGATATAATCTTTCCGGAAAAAAGTCAACTATCCACTTTTAATTTTATTGTGATAACGATTTTTTTGCAACTTTTGTGTTTACGACGTTGCAGACAATGATTCGAGTCATTGTAGATACGAGCCATGAGTATATTTTGTCGAGGAAATACAAGTTTTTGCGAAATATTTTTATTGAAATAACTGTCGAAACCGCCATTTAAATATGTACTTAATGCAGGAAAGTAAGTCATTAAGCGCAGGTGGAAAAAGGTTAAATATTTTTTGAAGTTCCGATGGTATTTTATGTTCCTTAAAAGTTTAAAATAATTTTAATATCGAGCGGGAAGATTTTTCTTTAAAGCGTTGTAGTTTATCATTCATCATAATCAACATGGTGGCCGTGTCTGGATTCTATATTGGATATAAGAAGATTCGCTATAACTCGGTTTACACGTAGATGTGCTATCAAATTATAAGTAAGTATTAAATTTATGCTTAAGATCCGCCCCGGCTTCGCACGAGTGTATTATACATACATCTAAACCTCCACACCATCTTAAATCATTCTATCTATTAAACAAAACCGCATTAAAATCTGTTGCGTAGTGTTAATGATCTAAGCATACATAGTGATAAACAGACAGCGAAAGCGACTTTTCATCTCCTGATCTCGGAAAGAGTATTTCTGCTCTTCGATATCTAGTGCAAAAGCAGTTTTTATCCTCTGTAGAATAAATTCAATTAAATTTAGAACATCTGTTTGTGAATTGAAAATATCATAAAACTTATTACTTCCACCTCCATGGTGCCAAATTTATCATACAACCTTTTTAATTTCTTATAAACTCAAACTCTGAACCTTCTTGGTGTCCTTTTTTATATTTTGCTTTCGCGCGCCATTTTCTTTTTTGAATTTTGTAATTTCCTCGCTGAAGTGGGATAAAAAGTTACGTGTTGTTTGATTTAGTGGAGCGGAAGCGATGGCGGTGATAAAATGCATATACACGTCTGCATTAGAGATGCGTAGATCGTAGACTTGAATTGATTGAAGCGCCGCGGTGACGTCTTCGAAACTACCCCTAGAGTGGGGCATGCGGTTGACCTTCAAGTCGTTGATCATTTTAGCAGGTAAATATTATAAGACATTTTACATGCGAAAAACCAACCAAAAAACAGCGTATTCTATAATTATTTATAAAAATAAAACGACGCTCTTTCGATTCCCTCGCTAACGTTCATTTTTTTTTTAATCCTTTGCTAGCTCAGTCATCAAAATTGAGCACGCGGATAAAAGCAACTTTGCAAATGACAACTGTTTTATACTATGTATAGTGATACTGAAACTCCTGCGCACCTGTGCTACAGACTAAGTAAGGTGCTACCGCCTAAACGTTTCTAATTAGACCATTCGCGTTCAATCCGCGCGTGCGCGAGTAGAGACCGTAACATACCTCCATTGTCTTAGATGACGTATGGTATAGTGCTGTGGGGAGCTAATGAGATAACTTAGTACCTAGTTACTTGGGTCAGGTTAGTTCTTGACCCACCTGGACCGAGATAAATCCATACAGTTTCTGGTTCTGGGGTGTGATATTGTGTGGGTGTCCAGCATAATTTATTTATATTATATTTATATGTAAAACACCTGAGCTTGTTGCAATATTATAATATTTTAGAAATAAATACATTGGTTTTTGATAAACTTTATTTTCAAATAATTTACAATCGAGCAAATCAAATAAATAAAACCAGTTTTTACATTTGAGCTAACTGCAGACGATTGCAAACAGACTAAAGGTAGCTCAACTGATTCATATCAATACCTAGTAGGTATATTGCACGTTTAATGTATACATTATATTTTATTTATTTTAGGTGTAGATATACAGAAAAGTCAATTTGTCCCGTTCGGATAATCATTAAAATTCATTCACTTTTAATGATTTTAGAACAGGGCAATGGCTTTCTCATACTTTCTTTACCAAATAAATGCGCATATCGAAACTGAGCCCTTCCATACAAACTTTTCCTTCTACAACTACTAAGGCATAGCTTATACGAGACTTATACGATAGATAATAGGTTTGAGTCCGTGCTTGGACAACCAAATGGTTAATTTAGCGATCTTTGGTAGAGTGACTTCACTTATGCGTAATTGGCATCGCTGATTTGCTGTTGCATTTTAATCGTTAGGGTCTTTATAGACGACCCAATCTGATTGGCTAGACCTTAAATTGGCGTTCTTTTATGGAGCGGATTTTAGATTTAAACTATAAAGGTTACAGAAATTACAAATGTCCTTTTGAAATTATCAAAAATCCATTTCCTATGTCCGAAAATGCACAATCTCAGTCAACAAAATGCAACTCATGTCATTTTTTGTCATTATTTCAATAGTATTTTATAATAGTAGTTTTTTGAGATGAATACGCATTGTTTGCTTTGCTCGTAGTCTTATCTTGTGTGTCAAAGTTGAGCAGAGACACGAAAATTTTTTTTCAAGTTCAGTTTAGGTGTGGGCGTTTTTATTAATAGCATAATAATTATATATTACCTAATTTTTTTCCTAAAAAAGATACTAAAGATTGCGTCCCCCCGTATTTTTTTCTCGTCGTCGCGTCGCTGTTAACAAAGATACCTACTGTTTATTGTTTCAGACAGACAAGTTGGATAGTGTAACCAAAACCTTACATCTGAATGTCCAAGGACCATAAAATTGTATCGTATAAGTAGGTATAATACAATACCTACTATAGGTACCTCTAAATGCATCAAGGTCTTATCGGTCAAGGAGAGATTTTATTATAACGGTCTGCACGTGAACTCCATTCTGTTTTAGATAGATTAACCTTGTTTAACTTTTTTTTTCTATTAAGTCTTTATTAACAAAGAAAATTACAAGCAAGGAATAGAAAAATTACAACCTTGTTTAACTTAGTTGTGGGCAACCGAAGATATAGGCCGAAACAGGTTGAATATAAATGTCTACAACGCCAACCCTAGTCTCTTCAGAGCCCGTTAGAATGCTAACAGCGGCGAATAACTACGTCTGCATTCTCTAAAGTTATTACAACTTAATACCTACCATAAAAACCTAGCGGTCAGTTGAAACTTTATAGTTTTCTCAAATTCAACTTTAATGCAATTAAAAAAGAGTTGAAAGAAATATCTTCCACCATGTCACAGCTTTTCAATAAAAAGGCAATAGTAATTAAGAAGTACTTTCATTGACATTAAGGTATTTAAACTTGAGATTAATAATAATTAGCGTTGATTAGCAACATTGTATGAAAAATCCTGATAGTGTTGCTCGTCAACATCGTCAACCGGTATCGATAAAAAATTATAATTGCGTTATAAAAATGCACTTCAGATTTTAACGGTTTGGCAAATTTTGAAACCAGTTTACACAGTAAAGTTGATTAGGCGTGGTAAAAGAAATAAAATAATACGGTTGTTTGAAACGAATAAGCGTAATTTTTTTATAAATTTTAAAATTGTTCCTTTTTGCAACTTGTCTACAGATTATAATTTTAAATTATTTTGTAACTGCAGGTATGTTTCTTTAGAAAGACAGTACCGTATCGACATATTGTCATAATTAATTTTAATTTCTGTACTAAAGAGAAAACAGTCAATCTCGATCTCAGTTCGGAGAAGTCCTCAAAACAACTCGTCGACTAAAAACAATTAAAACGTAATCAAGGACCGTATTAAGAAAGGTGGTATGCGCGGACGCGTTTCTTTTCTCATTTAAGACTAGTGTTGTAATCAAAACTTGTCGATAAAGTTGTGCGGGATCTTGATTTCTAATATTATTGCGTTTTAAAATTAAAAAGGCTTTTTATAAAACGTGTCATATTATTTACCTTCGCAAATTTTAAAACAAAGTTTCACAATCTCAGTCTCTATTGCAAAGTCAGATAAGTAAGGCTTTATAATTTATTATGATGCGGTAAAAAATCTGTATAAAGCCATAAGTTTCGTGAGAAAGCGTACCCATAATCGTTTGACGCCTACAAAAACTAACAAAACAAAAACCAACCATTAATCCAACGCATTCAAAATTCACGATTCGATTTTTGAATGGCCGATAAAACTCGACACTCGAAACGCCCGCCAATTTCACATGCATAAACATCGTAAATCTCATTCAATGAAAATGAGTATCGATAATCAATATTGAAGTTTACGATCGATTCATTACGGCACTACGGCGGTCATTGGGATAATGTCGACTCGAGTTCAAATAATCACGTCTTTAGTAATTAGAGCCGCCGTAAAGTGGGGAAAAGGAAACGTTGATATTGATAAAGGAAATACATTTCTGAAACATCGAATAATTGGAAATTATCGATATCGATACTTCATCCCCATCAACCTCAAGTACAACACTAGTGATCAATGTGGCCATTGCGACAATCTCGTCTCACGTCCAAAACAATCACATCTTCATTAATTACGTCAAGAATTTTCTTGATGACTACCCCTAATAGGGCGTGGTGCAAGTGATAATCAGATAAGAATTGTAGTTATGATATAATGAGTTCCACCGAAGCGAAATAAAAAGATGAATTTGTATGTTTTAATTACGAATCTCTCGTTTGATGACATTGTTTTGTGTAGTGTCGATTAAATTACGTGTTGTCTGTACAATAAGGACGCGGTCGTTGACTTTTATCCCGGACTCAACAACTTTTTTGAGGTTATATCTACCTACTATTCGGTTCTTTTACGAGAGATCTTAAGGCTTTTTGTTAAATAATTTCACAAGCAATCAAATGTTTAATTTTCACGGATAATAATTCCAATTAAGTTTATATAATAGTCTAGCATCAAGACTTTCCTACGCTTCCGTCGATTTCGATTACACTCGGACCGCACCTCATTTCCGCCAATGTGACGATGACGGGTCTGACTTCAATTTGTCGCTACAGGTTTTGCCCTGTGATTTTATCGACATTCCTTAGAAATATTTTTCCCAACATTATTTTATAAATTATTTGTTTTAAATTGTCTCTCGTTGACTCTCCAAAACAGCTGCTGAAAAAATATCAGCCTACACCGAAGTAAACTAAAACATTTTTTATGATTTCAACAATATTGCTAGTTGTATTTCCATTACTCTAAAGATGCAATGGATGCAGCTTGAAGACCGTGGTGAATAATACAAACTTCACGAAGCCTGTACACCAGTACGTAAAATCCAGCTGAAGCTAATGGTGATGAAAGAGAGAAGAATGAAAGATTGAGTTGCGATCTAGAGAATTAATAAAAATCCATTGAAAAAAAAACACAAACTAAGCATTGTTAACCGGTAGATTCCTCACACGTACAATTAAGACATAATGGAATGGTAGCTGTTAGAATGGTCACGCGATCAAGACAGATTGCGTGACTATTATATTTTTGTTTCACTCTTTTTTTCTCACATTTCTCACCTCTAAAGATAAAGATTCAAATTTTCCAGAAAAATTAACAAATATGGACATTAAATGGGAAATTATTATCAGCGACGAACTTTGATCATTAGGAAATTACGAATCATAAAAAGCTCTTTACTTTTTATGATTCGGCATTAAACCTGTTGAGACTAAGACCACAGACAATAATTTTAGCAATACAGACGTTTTATTAAACACAATGAACAATTTCATAGTTCTTAGTAAATTAATAACTAACAATTCCTTTTTTTGTTACAGATTAAACAAAATGACAGTGCAATATACTCACATCGAAAATAAATCATGACCCAAATATAACCATGGCAATCATAAAACTAGAACTAACTTGACAAAGTTGCAAGATCCAAATGACGCGAACAGAAGAACCAGTGATAAAGAACAAAGTGACGTGATGAGAAGGAAAGTGATAACATTGAAGATAGAAAATAAAGTGGTGGATAGAACTTAAAGTGCACTAGATGATGTGGTTTTGAGGATGCCAGATAGGGAGACAGTGGGACCAGGGGGTGGTTTCTTACCTCTGCAGTTTCCCTCTGCCTTCGCCGCTTTTCATGCCACCACTCCTCAGGGTCAGCAGTCAGCGATGCATCACGCGACGCATTATCATCATCATGCTCAGTAAGTAGTCTTACTTCTTTAAAACGGTATTACACTACACGTTATTCAGGGACCCTAACCCTAACTAAGAGTGGTGTAATAAGATTTAGGGTCCCTAAGGGACTGACCTGGCAAGCCTTGCTACCTAATCGCCCTAACTACCGGGCCCTGAATAACGTGTAGTGTAATACCGCTTTTAACCCTTGACTCGATGTTATTTGTGTAGTTCTGATGTACAAGTTCTTCTATTTCAATTTTCAATTCATTTTATGAATTCAGACATACAAAGATCCATAGAATAGAGTAGTCAATTTCACACCGTACATAGTCGTTATTACTAGATTGACTACAATACAATAAGTATACCGTAACTCATACAATAACTTATATATCGACGCTGGAAATTTGAAATATACCTATAATAAATCAATTTCCATACATAGTCAATCAATTTATGTAATAAATTTGTTTGGCATATGGGTTGATCAGGCTTGACGTCCTTTGCAGTTTACTGCAATGTCTATCAGCGAGAACCCCTATCAGACTGTTGGTACTGACCATTTTGATTGTTATGTTTGAATAATACTATTTAAAAATCAATTAGGTATATTATCACTATTAACAAATAGGTAAAAACCCCTTCTGCGTGTTATACACCTAGGTAAACCTTCCTTAATAACCCTTATTACTTTAATAGCTCACTGCCAATCGTTAATTCATATTTATTGAAATATCTACTAATAACGCCTAATTACCTTCTTCTTGGCATGTTTTTAACTTCAACTTCATTTTTACTGCGTTTATTTCTGTTGTATGTAGTAAACTCTTGGAGTCATCTACATTTGTAATTTTATTATGATTCGCTGCATGGCAAGTGTCCTTTAGCATGATGCGCGTCGTTCGTGCCCACTCCTAAACAGCACATTTATCGGACCGGTCCATAAAATAGAGTGGTTCATTTAGCATCGAACACGGACCACTATCCGCTATCCCTTATTACATAATTGCGTCCATGCGATTCGGAATGTGAACATTGTCATTTATAATCGCACCGGTCATAAAACTCATATTTGCTGTACACCTTGCTGGTTCCATTAGTGCAACCGTTTTTATTTTTGCGTCCTTAACAGCTTTTTTACGTCCTAGGTTTTATATCGGGAGCAGGTAGAACTTTTTAGATAAGATTAGGACCGCAGTGTATTTACTTCGATTAACGGCGCACCGTAAAACTGCCAAGGAGAAAAGGTGTTACTTAATGATAATTTATTGCGAACCTCGCCGGAAAGCCGACCGATTTGACGACATCATCAATCTTTAGTGACTGGGCACAATAAAAGCCTCTCGTAAAGTTGAAGGTTCGATTGGATCAATGGAGCGACAGGAAGTCATCGGAATTGAGACGTAAGGTGCTAATAAAAGGTGTTATTCAACTGTATTCTTCAAGGAAAGTCATGTTTATAGATGATTCATTTGGGAATGTTTTTACGCACTATCTTAAAGGTTGTTCCTTGGATAAAAAGCTTTATTTCTAGTAGGTACCTAAACAATTGCTGTCGCGTACCTTTTAAGACATGGGAGAAAAAATGTGGAGTAGATTTTAGGGAACATGCAACAATCAAAAAAGCCTACATGAATCAATTTGAAGCATCTTTATAAGTACATCTGCTTACATTTCCATGAATCTTATGTGGATATACACACGTTATTTATTGAAGCAACTCGCATAAAGCTGTACTGAGCAGTATACTGAAGTAAGTTATTACGTATAAATCAGCTTACGATAACTACAGAAAGACGCTGCAACCGATACCATGATGTCAAAGTGGAATAATGTTACTAAAAACTGTTTTTTTGTCATAAATTCTTCACGACATGTATCTTGATGAGTTAAAACTCACCATGACACGACCAACATGACATGTGGATGTGACATTTCAGATACAAAAATCGTAAATTCTATAACTAGCTCAGATAAGTTAATATTTTGCATTAATTTGGCTCTAACAGAGTTTTTAAAAGTAATTAGTGCTAGCTCATCAGTCTTATCTAAATTTTAAGAACTTTTTCGTTTCCCCCCCTTACGCTTATTGAAGATTTTAGTCCTTATAAAGCCATAAGTAGCTTTCTCCGAAACCCCTTTGTAGATTTCAGATTTAGTCGCCGGATTCATTAACGACAGTTCTCGGCGGTTCGTTTAACCCACCAGCGATAATTGCCACCACGTGTTTATTTCCAACTCCGCTATTTATAACTTACAATGGGTTGGAGTCCGGCATTTCGGCTTGGGCAGCGTTCACACAATGCTGTTTTATTGCAGTGGGCTTACTTATATGAGGCTTCAAATTATGTGGGTGGACAGTCATGTTCTAAAGTGTGATTGTCGATCAATGATGTTACATTGGATTCGATATTGAACTTTCTTGATCCTCATAATCGAGTCTGTTCCACCAGTGTTTTGTAAAGAAGCTGAAAAAATACCGTTTTTGTCTCATTTCTTAGAATTTTCAATTGTTTGATGAATCTGGTTAATCGGTTGCATGGTCCATTGCCAATGTTTTAGTGTTCCTCTCTCTAGATTTTGTTAGAACATCACGATTATTACCTCGTTATTCTCCCAAGTTGAAAATACCCGAATATTCACCGTGTGAAATCAGCGTTATATCGGTCCGTCAAAGTCTATTCAGTCCGGCCAACTTGGAGCGTTACCACAAAAGAGGTGTTGCGAGTCAGTTGTCGTTTGATTCATTAAGAACCTCTTTGAACTGATGAATAGTCACAAGCTGAATTTCTACGGCTTTAATCTCACTAGTAACTTCTCTGTCCAGCGTGCTATGCTCTTTTAGTTCATGATTGCTCGATGCAGCCGATTCAGCTTCTACAAATAGAGCCGTCAGTTTTGCATCGTTTGCTGTTGGCGTTTATTTATTGCCTACTAAATGTGTTTCATTGTAACATTTGTCATTGACTGGATGTTTTTAAGCATCTTGATTTGGTTTGACTTCTAA
The DNA here is from genome assembly GCA_944547425.1 of Eupithecia centaureata. Classification (NCBI taxonomy): domain Eukaryota; kingdom Metazoa; phylum Arthropoda; class Insecta; order Lepidoptera; family Geometridae; genus Eupithecia; species Eupithecia centaureata. The sequence continues at coordinate 3,999,038 of OX155702.1, read as the reverse complement.
AAATTAACCATTACAATAGAATCTATAGATCCTCGTTGGGAGCGATCTTCGAGGATTCCATTTTCCTCCCCTAGGAATGATTTCAGGGGAGTGGGGTTGGGGAGAACTAGAGTAAGAACTAAAATACGCAATCAATATTTTAAAGCTTGCTATTTTTACTGCATTTAAAAAAATTCATACATCTGCTATTACTGGTATGGGAACTTTTAGTTTCAAATATGAATAAACTTACTTAAAAACAAAAGTGAGTGTAAGTAGTTTAACGGAACTAATAATATTTTCCCATTGTCCTCAACCACAAGACCACATCTAACACATGTCACCACAAAGCCAGGAGTATGTATGGGGACTATTGAGACTCTATTCACGAGCCCGCATCCCACTATCCCCTTTGTGATCTTGTCCTGTCTTCACAAATCATCAGAAAAAATGATGGGTAAAGACAAAAGGTATTGATTGGTCTACGTGTGCGGCGGCCTATTGTTTGCGTCCGTGGCAATTACAAGCTCTATCGAGGTGCTTACACGGGCGATTGGATTAAGCAACTTGCTTTTGCGATAATTGAGTAATATTTCTTTGGATTGTTTTAGAGAGCAATTAAAAAGACGGAATTGCTTGTCTACGGCTGTGATTGAATTAGGTTTGGTGTTTAAAGTTGGTTGGTTTTTTGATTGCTTGAAGAACTTTTGTTTATTTCACACCCGCCGTTAATATTGAATTCTCATATTATAATCTAAGCCCTAAAAGTTCCATAGTCATCTATCCCCATCTTTTGACTGAAAATATTCCTGCGATTGTGTTATTTTCTTTCATTCACGTACGTCCAAAAACCATATATGCCTATTTATATTTATCTTATAATCTGTTCGAACAAAAAATCATCATATACAATGTTATTAGAAGTCATGTTGTCACTTGATACTACTGCATCGTTCAATTCCTTACTATGGTCATTAATTTACTTTTATTCAATGGCTTTTTTGACTTTTCGGCAGTTTACGTTTGTAATTCAATTAGGGCATTGACTTTGATCGTAATTCGTGTTGTTTATGTTCAACGATTAGTTTTACCGTTGGATTTTTATTTTCAATCTTATTGGTAATGATTTTATTTTAAATTGGAATGTTTTACTTTGAACGTAGGCTGTTTTTTATTTAGAATATGTGAGTCTACGAAAGTATTAAAACAGTAATTTGGTTATGGGTTTAAATGCTAAATACGAGTAGACTTGCTTCGGCCCAGCATTGTGATAATATTATTAAAGCACTCAATGAACTTTACCTACTAGGTATTGGTACCTTATTAAAATAATTTAATTTTATAATATGTAAGGTAAATGATCAGAATAAATTAAAATAAACGCTAGAGAACTCCCACAGAATTATTTCTTCAGTTTCAGCTTAAAGCTTAAGCTAAAGATTATATAATTTATCGTTAAAACAACCAAAGTTTTAGAAACAATAAATAACCAGTATACGCGTACGTAATTATTAGGTTTTTGTAAAACATAAAACGAAAAGTGATTTACGGTCAGTTCGAAAACAAAAACGTTAAAGAACTGTAAATCATTGGAGCACATAGTGTAAATACAGTTTTGAGTAAATGAAATCTCGTGTGGGAATAATGGTTGTATTGACCCGCAGAGTAAATCCGCTTACATACTTAAAGATACTTAAACTATGAAGTCTTCTGTTTATATTGATATTTTAGTGATTATAACGTTTTAGTCCAATCAAAAAATAAAAACATGAAAATTCTTTAATAATAAAGATAATTTTATAAAACACTCCATGTCAATGTCAAGTAGTTATGTACTCAGCTATGATAAAGAAATACATATAATGCTTAGGATAGCTCATATAGAAAAAGATTTGATGTAACTCGTGCGGTTTATTTTGGTTTATCGTCCATTTGAGAAAACTACAACTGAAACTTTTGTCAAGTCTCCGATCAAGCTTTATTATTTCCGGAGAAGATAAAGCCATTAGTCGTTTACTCTCTATTTATGTCCCAATGTTTCTAAACACCATTATCACCTACCGACAAAGGATTCCCATAAGCCAATTCTGACCTCTATGCCTTTTCGGTAAGTTGATGTTTTTATAGCGTTTTTTCATGGGTGTCAATTGTCCCGGCCCAAAACGTATCGGTCAATCGTACCATAAATGTGTTCCGGTCATAAATTTGTGTCCTGGCCTACCCTGCATCCTGTTTGACAGTCATTATTGTCGTGACCACGCCCCGGGCATAAATAGTCTGGAATTATCCTGGGAAGTTAGGATAGTTCTTTGAATTGCAGGTACTTAAGTGTAAGATTTGCAGGCTCGTTGAAAAGGTGATTTCTCTCCTTGTGTAGAATTACACATTGAAGGAACTGTATTTCTGCAACTACAACAAAAAGGGGAGGAAGGAATGAAAAATACATACCGGCTACTTTTGATCTTTCAAAATCGCAAATAGACCTTAATTTTCTTTCACGAGAAAGAAAAAGAAGCTATTTTTGTATATTTCCAAAGAAGCCTGGTTTTCTTTTTCTTTAATCCCTCTCCTGTTTGCTCGATTATCTTTATTATCGCCGAAAGAACCTATACATGAACGAACTCTGCTTTAGATACATGCTACAATATGAAGAGCAGAGAATGTTGAGAATAACAAACGAAGAGGCCTCTGGGCAGCCCAAAAACTTGCCACTTTTCCGGATATCTTAGGAGGGTATGATCCAGAAAATTGGCAAGTTGTTCCTTCCTTTAGTCCATTGGAGTAAGCCAAATAGTTTTTAGAGAGATTTAATTTGTGAAGTAATAATGAATGAATTTGGTAGAAGAACGCAAAGAACCGACAACTGTTTGAGTAAACTTGTTCTTGCGTGGAAACCGCGATAAACTTAGGTACAACTCGGGGTAAACTTAGATGAGGAAGCCCTCTAGCAAGGTGGGATGACGATCTGCGAAAGAATGCTGCTGGCAGATCCTGGATGCGGCAAGCTGAAGACAGGGAGCTATGGCGCTCATTAAGGGAGGCCTATGTCCAGCTATGGACTGATATAGGTTGATGATGATGAATGAATTTGGACAAATAAAGTCGCTTTCGCTTCGCAACCACAACGTTACGCTAACCAGTTTGCGTGTGCTGATTTAAAAACAGCCGAGAATTATTTATGAGGATCAGGAGAAGTTATTTAAGAGGACAGAGTGACTGAATTATGGGACTTTGGTTATTTAGGTCTGTGAGTCAGGTTGAGACAAGCTAAATAAAACATTAGCGTTGTTTAATTAGATCGCTTTTTCGATTGGGTACATTTTCTACATGTACATTTTCCACTACCAGTATAGACTTATACTGGTGCAATAATGAACGTAGACCTCCCATTGATAAAATAATAAATAATGCTAGAAAATTCACAAAGCTCATCTAGCCCCAAGATAAGTAGAGCTTGCGTTATGGGTACTACATAGATGACTGTTATACTAAATATAATACTAGATTCTAGAGTACTAGATAACTGTAATGTATGAATTGCCTATTGTATTTTAACGTACGGTAACTAACTGGCCAAATAAATAAATGAAACAAAATGAAATGCATTCCGGATTCTATCAAGTAGTGAAACTTTAAGCATAGCTCTCTCTATAGCTTTCTGAGCAATTCCAATCTACGTGGCCTATAAGTCAGACAAAGTAAATAAACTATCAAATACAGCAAAGACTTATAAAGTTATGAAACTCATCATAAAATCATTGTAACGATTAGTTACTTCCAAGATTAAGCCATTAAAATTTGATGCCGAATAGCATAAACTTATAAATAATTATAAGTTTAAATCAAGTTACCACCTACTTGTTAAATTATTATATGAGAAAGCAGTTAAAGATGTACATTTATGAGTTTACGATGTTGAAAGTTTTGAAATTCGTGAAATAACTGCAATGCTGATATCAAGCAGATTTAAACCTTATTTAGAAGTTTTTTAATGTATTTTTTATTTTTATTAAATAATAATCCTTTATTTCTGAGAGGTCTTACATAGTAAGCATAATGTGTTTTAGAACTTGACCAAAGATTCCCCACATGAGTATATTTACTAACATCGTGATTTTCATAGAGATTTTTGGGTTTTTGACCTATATAAGGCAACACTTTAGCGATGTCTAAATAACCCCCACAACCTTATTCCATTAGAAGTCGGGTAAAAATTCATTCAGCTTTCACGGGATTGTTCCTCTTAGCTCCGAAACCTACACTAGTGAATTATTTTTCTCTTCAAGATTTTTTTAGATAGGAGGGTTATTTCGCTTAGTATATATTAGCGTCTTTCGGTATAAACGTTATGAATTAAAAACCTCCTCCTTTTTTGAAGTTGGTCGAATCAACTGATGCCACTTTCGGCGTCGAAACCCGAAGATTTTTGTTTAGATTCAAAAGTCAAGGTCAAAAGAACGAATATTAGTAAAATTGATTGATTCATGAAAGCATGATTTTGTATTAATTTTACACACAAACATGCACGATCATTGCAGCCTTCAACCTCCCCAACACACATACGTCCACTGCTGAACAAGCCTCCCCCAAATAGAAGGCGGCATGTTCCTTTCGATTCTGACGCCATGACCGTCACGATTAACTAGATAACAAATAATAATAAATAATGCTCAATCCATCAAATAAGTCTAAATTAATTCATAACAGTTTAACTGCAGTTTTCCCTTTCATGTATAAATAGTATTACGAACTGGTATTGAACTCACAAAAGAGCGCTATAGAATGACCCCAAAAAAATGGTCGTCATGCAACGTCGCGTGCACACCACGGTAGCCGAAACAATCGCGAGCGCGCCCGATCTGCGTGTAAAGTCTCCCTAATTAAAGACGCCCGTGCGTGCGCTCCCTTAGATTTATTCATCCGATTGATGATATGATATTGTAAAGGGATTCGGAAATTGGCTACATCCTTAGAGCTTTGGTTTAAAGTAGCTTATGACCCTCGCGTGTAACCTAATGGCTGTATTTTTGAGACGACCTCAGTAGCGCAGGAGGCGACGCGACGTAAGAAGTGCCGGGTTCAATTACCGCCTCTTGAACGATTTTGTACTTCAGATAATTTGTTCGAGATGTTCTGATGGCTTTTCTATGTCATATTATACAAAAATGACCGTCTATGTAGTGTGTATTATGTAGATCAGTTAAGTATTTAGTATACAATACAAGCTCGCGTGAGCTTGAGACTAGAAGACACTATGTGAATTTTCCAGCATTACTTATTTATTTTTTATCCATGGGCTCAATTATCGGTTTGCCGTAACTATCACAGAATCATCACGTAAGTAGACCATTCTGCGATCAAAAGGTGTCTGAAGTGTTAATTACGACGATAACGTTGTCATACTGAAGAGATGACTAATAGAATTAAGCCCCAGATTCTCTTAACACTGATATGAATATGCTCTTGGAGATAAGGAAAAAATTTCATTGGATGCTTTTGGACATCCTTCAAACCAGAAATCCGTCATAAAATAGAACTTTCAGAAAACAAATAGTTCCCAGACGTAAGGATCGTATTCCAGAAAAAAACAAAAACGAATTGCCAATAAACATCCATTCGATACCCAATAATAAAAAAACTCATTTATCGAGGTAGCGCGCGACACGGTACGCTGCAGACAATCGCGCGTAAAACGGTCGCGCGATTTTATGTAGCACGGTAGTGATATTTAAAGTCGCTCGTGTGCAGTAATGAATTAGGGTTTTAGTGCGGTAGTGTTGTGGTTAAATCTACTGATTGTGCTTTATTAATGGAAATTTTACAGCTGTGCCTTTCAAGATTAAACAAATTAAAAGTAATCTAAACATTCTAGTTCATTAATACAGGTTACTGTGAACGTAATACAGGAACCAGTTCACAATGTTATCTTTATTATTTGTATACAAAATATGTAATATGTATTCTAGCAACTAAGAAAGTTGGTATTGTGAGTGAAAAAAAATACATTTTGTATATTTAAGCTTATTTTTTGAAAGGGATAACTTAGTTTGAGCAAAGGTACCATCATAAAAAAACAACTCAAAAACATTCAAAAACTTAATCAAGTTCGTATAAAACAAAGACTAGTATCATATTCTGTTAAATACCTATAGAAAAAAACAATTGCAAGGCACGAAATCTATGAAAAAAAATCTAAAAAGTTCGTCTTTAATTCTTTATTTTATTTTTTCTCGTGAATCTTGTCTTTTAAATGGGCTTGGGACAACTATTTTTAAGATTTGCTAATATTTGTTCCGGGGTTCTACGTGTTTTCTTAGTAGATATATAATTAAAAAATATATAATATCTCAGTATACTATAGGTATATCAGTCATCTAGTACCCATACCTCAAGCTCTGCTTATCTTGGGGCTAGATGATGCTGTGTGGATTGTCCAGCATTATTTATTTATTAAAAAAATGTTTGTCAAATAAATTGCTTTCTTTTTTTCTTCTTTCTTTGAAACTAATACACTGGTACTAAGATTCAGAACGAACATGGCGTGTTTTACGTGTATGTTTTTGGTTGAATCTATTATTTACCACAAAACATTATAACCACAGACTGCATCTAAACCTAGTGAATGTAACACAATACACTTTCAATGCGCACGCGCAAGAGGCTTAACACCTGTTGTTATTTACATAGAACAAACGTTTTTGGTGTTAGTCACGTGTGTTTCGTGCGACACTTTTACGTACTATTAGTAGGGTGTTTTGTCAGGCTATTAATAAATAAATATTTGGTATCGATCGATATTGTGATCGATTTATTCTTCGAAGCAGATTTTTTTATATTAGGGTGTTTAAATTATCTTTATCCATGAAGAAAGCTTAGCGAAAATTCAAAATATCTCCTATCTTCGTCGGGGATAGAACCCGCAAATTCCTGTGTTGCAGGCGGACCTTTGCCCGGTGCAGCAATGATATAATTGAGAGATTTAATGAAAGATTATGAATTTATAATTGGCTCAGCGCATCAGCATTGCCATACAGCGTGGTAATGCAGCCAGTGTCTTGGGGACGCTTCCGACTGGTATTGACATGGATCAATTGAGCTACCTTTAGACTGTTTGCAACCGTCTGCGGTTAGCTCAATGGTTTCAATTGTAAATACTAGTTGTAATTTTTCTATTCCTTGCTTGTAATTTTCGTTATTTATAATCATTTAGTAAATTATTTTAAATAATTAGTATTTTTAATATACTTATAACAAAATGTAAATATATTAGTAAAATAAAAAGTCAAAGCGGTAAACCTTGCACAATTTTGAGTATGTTTTTACTCACAACAACGAATAAAATTAAATAACAAAACAATACATCATTCAAGATCTTCAAACGAAATTAATAAAACAACTGTTTCGCTAAATTACTAACTCTTGTTCGTGAATTTTATGGAATAAGAAATAAACCTAAGTACTTATCGAGGTTCAAACCTGCTAACTACACAATAAAAATGGAAGATTACGATGCGTTCTCCACTTCTGACATAAATGTCTATATTTTTATCGAAAAATAAAAGTAACGCAGTTGATTATTTGCGAGAAATCGTAAAAAAGTTATGCCACTGTCGGGTTAAATTAAAAGTGATAGCGATTTCTCGTAATGCTTTTCGGAAACTTTTTGTTATATTTACAAATTTCAAAGATTTCGCTACTCAAACCTAATAGTCTTTTAAACTATATTGGTCTCTTCTCTGCAATCGAAAAAAACGTTATGGTAAAAGCCCACAAGTGGAGGTTCAGAAGAATTATTTCATTTGCGAAAACACAAAATTGAAAAATAAATTCGATACAACTGTAAAAGAACTTTACATTTTATTGATACAAAAATTTGTTTCACAAATTGGAACAAAAGTTAACCAAAGCGAAATTTCAGAAAAATGTTGCCATAAAAATGTTTTTACTGTTTCATTTCGACATCTGTTTTATTTTATATTTATTCGTTACGACTGGTACAATAAGTGGGAATAAGCCCTTGTTAGGGAAAGAAACTGAACTTTTTGACCGAAATATTGCAGTAAATAAACGACAAAATGGGATGTGTTGAAATTACATGAACATTTCTCGATTTCGTTTACAAAATGAGGAAAGGCAAACCTTTCACTTTGATTTTTTTGAAGCGATTTGGAAAATTCGTAGATATTATCCTCGTAGTTAGAAAATAGAAACACTAATAAAAGATCTGACAGAAGATAAATAATACATTATACTTTTTTTTGATGAGTATACTCGTACTTGTCACCCACACTTAAAAAATGAGACTTAAATCTTAAGCAATAAAGGCAGCATAACATTCAAAATAAATAAGGGCCATCTCTAGTCGAAAACTGTTTTCACATCATACAACTTGATCATAAAACTCGAAATGAAACCATGAGCTCATAAAGTGACTTAATACTGTGCAAACCGTCATCTACTTCTGATGCTGACTGTACAGAACAAAGCAATAGTCTATATTTACTACTTTCATAGGTAAATATAGACTATTGCTATAGGTACTACATTCATCGCTGCAGTCGTAGCAATCGCTTCTTACACGGGCCATAATAAAAGCGCATTGGATTTTGTTGTGCACGGACAGATAAAGTGAGTGAATCTATTTTACTTATTGTCATTTCCTACTACCCACTACGCAACAAAAATTAACAAAATGAATGTGACAAGATCTCCAAATGCATCGATTCAGACTGCGAGTGGTGGATCTCAACCAGACTTGTCAAAGATTACCACTGCCGATGTAAATTCACTTATAACTTTTCGCAAGCGTAAAGAACCGATAGATCGTTGCGACTGTACTAACTAAATAAAAGAAATTCGAAGTGAACTCAGCCGTATGACTTCTATGTTGGAAAAGTATGTCGAGTCGAACCAGCATATTATCAATCAACTACAAGAGAATATGAGAGAAGTTAAAACACAAATAACCGAATTAAAAGTCTCAAATGAAAAAACTTTTGCTTCAATTGAAAACAACATAAGCGACGTTAAGACTCAGGTGAATGACATCAAAACCTCTTCTCATGCTATATCGAATGAGCAAGAATGTATCAAAAGCCATGTTATACAATTAGAAAATAAAATAAGCCTAGGTGAAACGAAACTAGCAAAGCTTGAAACTGAGCTTAGCAATAAAAATATACCGCTATCTTCTAACCATCTTAATAGCTTCTCAAGTCTAACCAACGAGGCATTGATACATGAACTAAAAGAACGTAATGAACGAGAAAAAAACATAATAATCGCAGGAATACCAGAGCAGACTTCGCTAATAACAGAGGAAAGAATAAACAATGACGAAAGTACTGTCACATCTCTCACTTTGTCTGTGGATCAGAATATTCCTAAGCCATTAAAGGTATACCGCATTGGAAAGTACAACCCAGGAAAAAATAGACGAATCAAAGTTTGTTATGAAGCATCTGGACCAGTTAAACAAATACTCAAAAACAAATCGAAGTTCCCTGAGAATATTAAGATATACAGTGACCAAACCCCAGCCCAACAAAAATATTTACAAACAATTAAAGAAGAGTTAGCTCGCCGCGAAGAGAACGGAGAAAAGGACATCACAATCAAATACATCAAAGGACTACCCACTATTGTAAAAACTGATTCAAAAAACTAAAAGTAAACAACAACACGAAATCAACAGCCGAAGACCTGACACACCAAACATGCGACACATACTCAAACTTAACCCTCTATCACTCAAGAACTTCGATTTTTCTAATTTTTTGTATTCAGGTTGATAAAAATAAAACAAAAAACACGTATTTTTTGATTTTTCGTTTTTTCGAATATGTTTTAAAAAATGGGGAGTGTTGTTCGTAGCCAACATTGAGTAATCAGACCATTATCGTCGTATAAATTCAGGGTCCTCCTGGCTATCCTCGTCGAAATCCAAACAATCTTTACTGTCCGTGCCATCCTGAAGCGCGTGGTCAATATCATTATCTGCCAGAGTCCGCTTAGAGCCCTCCTGGAAAAAGTAAAAACTCAAAAAAATGAAATGAAGGTCTACCACTTTCTACTACCAAATTACCTCCTATCGGTCAATGTAGCCGACGACCAACAAACACAAATTTAAAAAAAAAATCATATTTACCAGGAATTTACTAAAACTCATAATTATATAATAAAGTTGATATACTTACCGGTCCATTTTTTCGAAATTGCAGCTAAACACTCACAAAAACTATTTTTTTCGGATTTTTGAAATCGTGACTTGCATGCACTTTTTCAAATTACTGGCGGTAGATTTTCGAATTACATTTTTTGACAAATAATGCCATCTTTTGCAATTTCTTGGTACTCGGTCGTTACTTTGGTTTGTAACGAAATACAATTAATCATACCAATTTTAAGGGAGATCGATTGGTATGTTGTTTACAGCCTACACTATGATACAGAGGGTTAAAAACCAATAAACCACGTCTGACTTTCTTCTACTTGAACGCACGGAGTATTTGTAAAAGAGGGAAGCTAGATGAGTTAAAATGCATAATTGAATCAATACCAACCACAATTCATATTATCCTCCTAACAGAAACCTGGATTAGAAATGAAACACAAGCTCAAGAATTAAGACTACCTAACTACACTCACTATCACAATTTTCGGACAGATATTCGAGGAGGAGGAGTATCAGCGTACGTTCACAACAATTTGGAACACGATTTATCAGAGTCAACATATAAAGATGGAAACAACTACCTTTGGATTCAAATAAAAAAGTATGCTTTAGAAGTAGGACTTGTTTATCATCCTGGCAACACTAATTTTGAAATATTCCTTGAAGAGTACGATGCCCAATTACAACAACGTAAAAACTCGATCGTTTTTGGAGATTTTAATATAGACCTTCTGAAAAAAACAGAAAAGAATACCAAACAATACACAGCACTCATTAATGAAGCAGGATACAGAATACTAAACAAAATCAGCAAGAAACACACAACGCGAGATTCCGACTTAAGAAAATCTATCCTAGATCATGTGTGCACTAACATCAAAAACAATAACTATCACATGGCTATTATTAACTCACCTATGTCGGACCACAAACAAATCTATTTTGAGATGAAGAAATTCAAACCTCCGACAACAATAAAAAACAAATATGAAGCTATCGATTACTTAAAATATTCACCTTAATCAAAAACCTAGGACTTGACGCAACAGACACTGATTACTCAAAACTCGAAAACATAATAAAAGAAAAAGTAAATGAAAGTAAGGTCACAAGGACAAAGACCATCAACGCACCTCAAAAAGAATGGATAAACAATGAGATCATAAACGAAATAGACCAAAGAAATCTACTATGGACTGAAATGAAAGCAAATCCTTTAGACCTAAAACTACAAGAAACATTCAAATCAAAGAGAGACTACACATCGAAGCTTATACAAAAGACAAAAAACTCTTACTTCTACAAAGAGTTTTCAAAATGCATAAGAAAACCCAAGAAAATGTGGCGATTTATTAATAATTTAGCCAATAACAAAATCAAACAAAGCTCTGCGCCCTCAAAGATAATTGTAGACTCTAAAGAAGTAACCGACACGAAAGAGATATGCGAAGCATTTAATCACTACTTTTCCTCAATTGGTTCTCACCTCGCTGATCAAATACCCGCGTATTTTCATGAGAATCCAATGCAAGCCCTACCACACAATACCGCACAATGTGAATTTAACACCTTTGAACCATGTACCATTGACGAAGTAAACAAAATAATAGATAATCTGGACTCCAATTCTAGCATAGGTTTAGACGGTATAAGTACCAAAGTAATAAAATGTATAAAAGACCAAATAATAACTAACCTAACAAAGTGTCTTAATAAACTACTTTCAGACGGTGTTTTCCCTGATACACTTAAAATAGCAAAGGTATCACCTATTTACAAATCAGGTTCGAAAACAGACCCCGGTAACTATAGGCCTATTTCTGTTTTACCCGTACTTTCGAAGATCTTGGAAAAAATATTGCATAAACGACTGGAAGCCCACCTACAAACTATTAATTTTATATACAAGCAACAATATGGTTTTAGATCGAAAAGCAATACTCTCGCAGCTACAATCGACCTCGTCACCAAAATTAAATCTAACATAGATAAAAAGAACATTGTTCTAGGCATATTCATCGACCTAAAAAAAGCTTTTGACACTGTATGTCATAATCTGTTAATTAAAAAGCTAGAATGTATAGGCATCAAAGGAATTGCTCTTAAAATGTTCGAATCCTATCTATCAAATAGATTACAAGTTGTTAAAATAGAAAATGCCCAAAGTAAAACAGAGCCCATTACTTGTGGAGTCCCCCAAGGATCTATTTTAGGACCTCTCCTGTTTTTAATATATATTAACAATACATACCAGACAGGCTTACATGGAGATATTACTTTGTATGCGGACGACACGTGCTTGTTTTATTTTGGTGCTTCAATACATACCATGCTATCACATGCTCAAAAGGATCTTGACAATCTCTTCTCCTGGTTTCAACACAATCTTCTTACAATTAATATCACTAAAACTTGTTACATCATTTTTAAAGCCAAAAATAAAAGAATACCTTATTATGACCCTCCCAAAATAAACAATATTGTACTACAGGAAAAGAACAGTGAAAAATATTTAGGGTTACACCTGGATAGCTGTTTGACGTGGAATACACACATCACACACATAAAGTCCAAACTTTCATCGCTTACTGGTTCAGTAAAAAATGTCATGCATTGTGTTCCGCGTCAGATACGCCATACTATCTATAACTGTCTTGTCAAGCCACATTTGCTATATTTGATTGAGCTGTGGGGAAATGCTGTTAAATCTAAGTTATCTAAACTTCAAATACTACAAAATAAACTTGTCAAATTACTTTTTAATATACCTTACTTAACTTCCACCAAAACAGTCTACAAAGAAACGAAAATAATGAAAATTAAACAGTTATACAAATTTACAACATGCATCCTAGTCCGTAAAATATTAAATAATAAAATTCACACAAATTTAACATACACTAGAATTGGAGAAATAAGAAAACGTAGTTCACGTCGTGCCAGCTTTATCGTTCTACCTAAGACTCGGACTAACTATGGACAAAAAACGATACTATACGAGGGCGCACAGCTTTACAATAATTTACCCTCCCAAATTAAAAATGTAAGCTCATTTAATGTGTTCAAACATAAATTAGCTCAGTACATAATAAATGACGATTCTCTTCTTAATAAGTGAACACATTAAACGAGTCAGCTAAGCTATCGAACGACTACAACCTATGTATCTTTCTATACTTAATCTAAAAACCCTGTTCTCATGTAAGTGACATTGTATAATTTGTCTTTTTGAGAATAAACGAATATTAAACTTTATATTTGGGAATATATAAGTATACACAAGGCGAAATAACAAAAGTAGGAGATGAAGTTACTCTATCTGTGGTACAGGACTGTCTTGTTATAGATAAAGGTCAAAAACCCAACACTCGTAAAGTCTCAATAAAATCCCTAGGGTTTACGATCCTAAGTTTATAACACCTTACTTGTATAGAGATACAAATAATTAAAGAAGGCAATTAAACTTCTAGGTTCAGAGATATGTGTTTTAATAATAGATTTTATGATTTCATGATGAAGATAATTCTGAAAAGATTTCTTAGAGATTGACTTGGGTTTTATGGGTCTAGAATTTCTAAAGTCAAGACTCTAGATAGACTTCAATTGGTCTGAATGAAGACTTAATATCTCCATTGGGGACACATACAATATTAAATATGTTTCTACCGACATAATATATAGGAAATTTCATTTATTATAATTTATTTATTAGAACTCAAAGGTTTTTAGCTTTATCGTCTCTTTATGTACCGAAACCATGTGAGTCGAAACTAAAGACGAAAGAACAGAAAGTCTTCCTATAAATCTTATACATATAGAGACAATAAAAAGCTGATAATAAACACGTTCTTAGAAAAAGCTATTTTAGTATTTAAAATATTTTAAAAAACTTGTAAGTCGATTCAGACTTTTTGACCACCTGAAGCATTGGTATGCTTTGAAGAGCATCAGCTGAAATCAATGTTTTTGACAATATATTACTTTAAAGATTCTTTTATAGATTACTTAAATTAAACGTCAAGTAAACAGAGGACACCCCTTGATCATCCGATTATCTTGCAAAAAACACAATCCTTAAATTTTTTATTTAAAACCATTACTTTTATGGATGAAACTTAATTCATTGTCTGCCTATGATGCGCTCTTGATAAATTCGAGCAACTTGAGCTGTACAGCGTTGAAATAGCTCTCACGACTGTGAATGTATTAAAAGAGAAAAGGCTTGTAACTTGACTCATACAAACAAACATAGAGTTTTCATACAAAACAAAGATTGTGGCTGGCTAAGGCTATCGGTATGCGACACCTGACCTCAATATCTATTGAATAAGTTGACTGAATGACTTCCTTTGAATGGAATATTACGATTCATTAATTAGTCGACATCGTGGTCATTGCAAAAATAACTAATGATAATAAAAGAAGCGAAGATATTATGTGTAAGTATCTTGAATTGCAAGGAGCTTACGAGTTTAATCTCTATAAATTCCAGAGATCTATAAAAAGAGGAATAAAAATGTCTTCTTTTGGAATTTTTAGATTATCTGTAAAAGGCATTATAGTACTTTTTTGTTTTTTGAAGTTTAGGTATTCTTATAATAACCCGCTATCGTAAAAAATGCTTCTTTGTGAATGTGAAAAGCCTATATGATAATCCTAGTAGTACTTGTGTACATTTGTACATTTCAAGACATACCAATGTTTAAATAAAATTAATAAAAAAATATTGATTCAGATAATACAAAGATATAGGTATAACTAATGTCGACGTGTTATGTGTAATACTACTCGTCTGAAATACGATCTCCGCCATAATTTTAAGTTCTAATAATTATTCAGTCAATTCACACAACATCTTCTAGCTCATAGCAGAGCTTGTGTTACAGGTAGAAAATATTTAGGACTTTCTACGGACCCTAAGGGAACATAATTTACCCTGAGTATCAGGGCTTTACTTTGTTTTTTTTTATACCACCAAGGTGGCAACCAAGCATGCGGCCCGCCTGATGGAAAACGGTTACCGCAGCCTATGGACGCCTGTAACATCAGAGACATTACACGCGCGTTGCCGACCCTTTAAATGTCTTAAAAGACCCTTTTTGAAGAACCCCACGTCATACAAACAAACTATGTTATGATTATAATAACAAAAACCATGGATATTTTTGCTATACTAAGTTAACGCACAAACCAACTACCAAAACTATGTAAAGCTAAATTGAAGAAAAGTGTTTTTCATCATTGCATTATTCCACTTTCTTCTCATACATCCATCGATGTCACTGACCCTGCTCCAATAAAACCAATTGCATGCAAAGTCCTTTCAATAAGTGACGTCATCAAAGCTGTTTGTCTAAAATTAAATAACAGTATGCCGTTGTGGGGTCAATAGAAACGTTGACAGTACAAGGGCGAGTAATAAATGCCCGAGTCTGTCTTTGTTGAACAGATATCTAATGCTTTGAAGAGGTACCGGTTTAGATACCTACTTTTTCTCTATATAAACGTTGAAATAGGTAATTAAATAAAGAAATATGAACAATCTACGCAGCATCATCTAACCCCAAGATAAGCAAGGGGGTAATAGATAAAAAACTACATAGATATACTTAAATGTTTTAATCATACATATTACCTAAACATCCGGAACAAATATCTACATAATGAATTATTATCATAAGCACTTCATTTTGCTTTATCAAAGTCAAAAACATTAAATGTAAAAATTACAATTATTAAAGATTTTGACGTATTTTGTTCTTGAAAACTGACAAAAAACAAATACCTAAACTCTTATTTTACCTACCTATCTTAAAATATTTATTGAAAAAAATACACAAATAACCATTGCACCAAGTTCAACCAGTCCAACCAGTTCACGTTAAGCTAAAGTTAGGTATTATCAGTTTCCTAACTAGCAATAATAAGAATAATTTAAAACTGTAATTGTCATTTTTGTATTCAAGTTGATGTATCCATAAAAATTTCCTTCATTTTATATGGTCTGAAAGATAAAGTCCAGAAAACCCAGAAAAGTTACACGATTAACTAGCATTAAAAATAAACAATAAGAATAATTTTAAAATGTGATTGTGGTTTATGTATGCATTTATTTGTGATCAATAATTACTATTTACATTCTTATACAAACTTACAAATAGTTTTCTTATAATGAGATACTTAACTAAAGAAATAATCTAGGTTTTATAATGATTTCAGTATCCCTCTGGTACCTTACATACATTTTAGCTTAATACTGTGCATTGGTTCCTGTTATACATATATTTACTAACACGGTATACTGTTACAAAAATGGAATAGGTACAAATAAATTTAGAAAACTTTGATCTACATACTAAATATTTCCTACTACAAATTTTGAAATTTTTCATTGATGAATTTTTTCACTTCACGAAGTCTAAAAAAAGAAGTCCAGAAAACCCAAAAAAGTTACATGAAAAGAGGAACAATCTGAGGATTCCCAAGGTCTCCATAAAGGAAGTGTTCCATCCACATCCGTCCAAGAATAGCCGTACATCATAATTCACCGGGTCCGATGACCTACGGCGGAAGTGACCGCTCTAGGCGCTAGAGAGGGACGATCCGGCTTTTCACTTGATATTGATTGATTTTCCGTCTTTAGTTAGTTACTGTTAACTTACTAAATTATCTTTCACATAGCTATACTACAGAATTGGCTATACCACCTATTTATATACACAATTACACTTGCACTATATATTTTAGCAATAAGCTTCTATTGTGAGAGAAAAAATCTTTTATAAAAACTCTACGGCTAGTCGTCATTTGAAACTGGCCGCCGTGACCGAATGAAGCTAGTAGGACCCCATCATCATGCTAATAATGAGAGCTATTGAAAAGGCTGCTAAGCGACGTCGAAATGACTCTTGAATAATCCCGAAATGATTCTTGAATAATCCTCACTAATTATAAACACGAAAGATAAAACTACTCAACGGATCGGAATCTAGCCCTGGTACAAAACCTAGGCTACTTTTGTTCCCATAAATCAGTACCCACGGGATAGATGCAAGCTTTAAACTTTTTAAGAATAAACAAGCGATAGGTAATTATGAAATTATTTGGAAATACATCACTAAATCTCTCGCCACATAAAGACATTTCCATTCTGTCGCGGTCGTCGTAGATAACCAATAAACCGGATATTACCTCACTTTTCCCGCCTCTACCGTCGTCGCTGGCAATACTGACGCGAAGCAATAAAATAACGCCAGATGATTTATTTGTAAACAGACTGTGTGTTGTGTATGTGTCAGTCAGTGCCCGTATGCAATAATGGGATAATGTACTGTCGGCATCAACGTTTTGGTATCTCCAACACTATACATAAATACCTACAGAACGAGAGAACAAAATTTCAATAACGCATTCGCAGCCCAACACTGGTGGACCTATCTTCTAATATTTCTGCATGAGCGCCATGATTATGTGCCTATAATGATGGCGCTCTTGCAGAAATATTTTATAGCTTACTAGCTTAGGATGGATGGACTCTTGTCTGATGAATACATTACGGAACGGGCTAAAAGACAAAATCACATTGTTATATTGATATGACTTATTTCTAGCCCTGGAATAAAACAGGCTTCTTTTCATCCCATAAATCAGTTCTCATGAAATAGAAATATCCTTGAAACGTTTCCATAGAAACATAGCGTGCGAAGCCGCGGGCAGATACTAGTGAAAGAATTAAATGATCTTGCATCGACGTAGATGGTATATTCAGATGTATTAATTCGTGAGTGTAAACTCCTAGTATCGCCGGTCGTTGATTCATTTTTTTTAAGTTGTTTCGAAAACAATTTTTAATATTGGTTGTTATTGCGCTGACTGTGCTACGTACAATGACTCTAAAAAGTCTTAACTTCAGGATTTTCATGAATGATGCATTCAAGAGGAACTATGATTTAAGTAGTGACAAGGTTGTCTGAAAGATAAATGATGATTTAGGTACCTTTGTCGGCATCCCTCGTGTTGTAGATGAAAGTAAAGGGGATAGTTTAAATTATGTTGAACAGTTTATCTCCTTTAAATAGATAATTTAAAAGGCGCCTAGGGAAGTGAGTGCAAAGATTTAATGAATAATGGTGCAAGTTCATTTTGCCAAAGCTGCACGATAACTACATATACATACATAGTGAAATAAATCATAATAATGTAAATATTGTACATATGTATAGAAAATCACACTCATCAGTCATCACTCACAGCAACCTAAGCAAGAAAGGGTAGTTGTAACAGGTTTATAAGATGTAATAAGATAAGAACTAAAGATTTTCCTGTTTCGTTTCGTTTTGTTTGATTTATCAGCGGTTAAGTTGTACCATGATCTAACTATTCAGATACTTACACTATATACATTTTAATGAAAATAAGTTAACATAGTCTTTCAGTTACATTTATTTAATTGTTTCGGTTTTAATATTTCTGACTGATTTTTCCTTGTACATGTACAAGCGTGCAGCAGGGAGTTTGTTTATAATAGAAGATTTGTTTATTTTCCCTGCATATGGATTAAAAAGCTCACCAACTCCATTTTAGGAGTTTATAGCTTTTTTATTTAGACGTTTAGAACCATTTTTATTAGTTGGAAGACAATAAAAAACGTTTCTCTCAAACTTTTTGTAATATCTTCATGTTTTTGGAATATTTCACGCCCTTTTTGCATGATTTTAGCTTCAATTATAGCTACGACTATGTAGATAAAAAGTTGCAAAAACAAAACAATAAACTTAAATGGACTTTTTAAATTTCCCTTCGTTTAAAACTGTTCGCGACCACAACTTCAACATATTTTCTACCGATGAAACCAAAAGATTTATGGCTAATAATTTGTAAATTGCACAACAAGAACCATAAAAAGTTACAATCAATAAATTGTCGCTCCCAAATTAAATTATAAATCAATCTCAACAGAATGACACCCATGTTTCGACAACGACACCACAAAATATAAGTAATAAAGCTATTATTTTTACTGTTTTCCATCCCTGTTCGTAGACGTTGTAAATTGAAATAATAAAATTGTGCAATACAAAGATAAAACGCACAAAACTAAAGTAAGAATAAGTCGTAGGTGTTTAGACGCGTGACATTTCGATAACAAATTACAAATCAATTTAAAGATGTACCTAAAGTTTACTTATGTACTCGTATCTAGGAAAGGGAAAGCTGTAGGTACTTAGGACAGCTGACTGATTGTCAAACAAGAATTAAGAAATGAATTCATACTTAAAGCAACTGAACCTTGTCTAATAATCATAAGATCGAGTTCTACGTGGATTCTAGATCACTGAAGACATAATTTTCTGCGAAGTTAACAAAGATATAAAAACACCAGAAGCAGACCACATATAGAGAAACATTAAAGCCAGTTGATGTAATGGCATCATTCAAATTTGGATGGTTTACGATGGACTTATGGGGTTAAACTATGAGGGCTCAATTGAAAGGTCAGGGGTTTACTGTTTCGGTCAATTGTTTGTTTATTAGTCAATCTGAGGGGTAATAAACTAGTTGATTCGTTTCCCCTTTTGATTTTTATTTTGGTTTGTTTGGAGTTTAGAGAACGGTGAAATAAAGCATGTTGGTGAAGATTTAACATAGCATCACTATTGGAGAGTATCTGTCGCTAGTAGTAGGTAGGTATTTGGCGGTTTCCTTTGGCCAGAATTTGATTTATTTATATTCGCTCATAATTAAAGTTGAATCCTGTAATCTTGATTTTATTTGCAAAACCAATTTTATATGATGTAAACAGGCAAGATAGTCGATTGATCTTTGACTCTGATCTCTAACACCTAAAATAGGACAATTAATATGATAACATGAAAATATAACAAGGAAACGTTAATATCACCAAATTCTGTGGCAATGTTAACCTTATAATAGAGGTTAGGAATGATTGATTCAGTTTTGTAACTAATTAATGTTCTCAATTAACTATCCGGGACAGAGACTTCACTGGGGCGTTTGATCAAGTCGACTATCAATAAACTGTCATGTTTATTATGAAATTCTCTTTGAATTCTACATTGTTGTCAACATTATTAATTCATACAGCCACGATAACAATTTATAACCTAGCCATTTATCCAATAACAAAATGTCATCTTATCTTGAGCGTGTCACAGGGTGTCATTTCAGACCCCTTCTTTACAACGTGCATAAGAATAAGTTATTCAATATTCTCATGTTAATTCAAAGTCAATTACGATGCTAGCATTCAAACAATGGAGTGTAATAAAATGTTGTATTTATAGAAATGAGTTTATAATGCTAAAGCATATTAGACACCAAAGCTTAGTTATCCGTCGAATATTTGAGAGCAAATTGCAATAAGCAATTTTACTTCTTTAAATCAGCTTATGTAGTACTAGTAGCAATTTAGTGAGTGCTTTAGTGGACAATGTCATTTAAGATAAATAATGTTCAATTAAACACATATCAATTATCTTGTGGTAATCTTGAAGGCCACATGCCTCTTAATTGTGTGTTGCGATTCTGCTCGCGCCACGATCGCCGCCATGTTTGATTTTAAAAGAGCAATGCGCTATGAGATGTTAGTCCTATTATGTGCAGCTTTTATCGCCCTATTGTTTTGAAATTTTATAACTTGTTTTAAGGTTGATTGTTCTTCTGGATGGTTTAATAAGAACATTAAGTTCTGACAATTGTTTAATAACTTCTATTTACTTGCCATCTTGAGTCGTAAACATCCATAAAAAATATGTACGAGTTTTCAAATCCTTTTCATAATTGTGTTTTTAACTTCGTCGGGATGTGCAATTACTTTCCCCTGAAGGATATATCATAAAACGTTGTGAAGTGATTATTCTGACGAAATAAAACCAAAGTTTTCTAGCCAAGTAATAATGCAGTTCACAAGCATACGCAGCACATCGTAAATATAGTTAGCCCTAAATAAGTAACACCTAGTCGTCCCATACTTGGTCTTAGAACCAAAATGGGAGACTTTGGAGCCAGAAACCTAGTGGTATTGGCATCCGGACTTTATTTAAATACACATACAGGGTGTTTAACAGATATAGTTGATTTATGAGATTTCGAATAACTTACCATATTATTACTATATGTATAAATTTTTTTGAATCGAGAAAAGACGGAAGTGTTTGAGGCTCCAAAATAATAACATACTTATTACACAAGTACTTGAACCTTGACAGTACCCTTTGTATCTAATTCACCTAAATAAACTAGCTGATAATAATTCTGAGGTAAGAAGTTTTAAAATGCAAGCAAACGCAAGTTTCTTTTTTAGTAGCATCCTCTTTGAGATCACCTTGTGTTGGCAATGCGCAACCAGTTCCAATAGCTGCATTATTCAGTAGGATTGACATGTCAGCGTGTAGATTGCAGATTGGTCTGTCTGTAACATTGTTCCATGGATCGTTTGTTTCTATTGTTCCACTATCCTCTTGCTTTAGATCTTTGTGCTTATTTTTGAGATATTTATCTATAGTTTTGTGTAAAATTCTATTTCCAGAACTCAGTAGTGATTCATTGGTTACTTTAGACTGGTGGTTTAGAAACTAAGGTACTACTTTTCATAACTCCAGAACTTTCCTTTTAGTATTCCGATAGCAGGAGTCACAATGGTTTATTATGTTCAACTATATTTGTTTGTAGTACCATTCACGATAAACTTTTAACGAATTTATTAATCTTCAATGAAACAGACATTCATGCAATATTTTTATCAACTGTTGGTATGAGTTCTGTGGCTATATGTATCGCTTCCCTATCGCCTGTTCTCAAAAAACAAAGATAAAGGATGGCCCTTTTGGTACATTTCGAGCCTTGCATGGTGTGACCATAAAATATCGGTGTCAAACAATACTCCTACCATGGACTCCTGTGGTGACCATTTGGAACCTTCTTGGAAGGTTGATCTCAATTCATGCTTATACTGCAAACTTCTTATAAAATCAATCGATTTTGAACTTAAGCAGTTCTACGTAAAGTCCTAATTGGATAACATAAGGAAATAAAATACAGGATGAGTAAAGTGACTCATACATAAGGTCAGAATATGATTTCATTTTAAAAATTGACGTTGACAAGAGCTTAATCATGCCTGTCAGAGTTATGGTTTAATTTTAGTGCAATTTAACGTTAGTTAATCGTTTTGGTGTTTGTTTTTATTGATTATCTGTGAAACGAGTTAGCGGTTCCTTTTTTGGAATACTGAGAACTATCGAATCAACACATCATAAAATATTTTATATCAATAGCCTACTTGTTTAGTTTATTATCTCTCAAGTGCCGTTGTCAAGTGTGATTTATTGCGTGTTATTCAGCGTGTTGACGATTCTGACGACTGGACAAAGGATTAGATTAAATCTTAGCTGAAATAGCCACTTTCATAAGTCGCAAATCTTCTGAGGCCTGAAAGTTTTCATTGTTTTAAATATGAAACGTTTTTAAACTTGTAGATAACAGTGGAGTTCCTATTTATCGAGTGTCATTTGTTTTGTTTTCCTGAGTTTTCATCGGGTTACAGCGATATCTTTTACGAGAAACTGTGAAACCCTCGATCCAATTTCTTCATTTATATTTTTGACACCTGGACCGAACAATCATTTTACCATCGTCTTAACGCTTTCTGTTTGCTCGTATTCCTCC
This sequence comes from Eupithecia centaureata, assembly GCA_944547425.1. Taxonomy (NCBI): domain Eukaryota; kingdom Metazoa; phylum Arthropoda; class Insecta; order Lepidoptera; family Geometridae; genus Eupithecia; species Eupithecia centaureata. Next base: position 3,976,198 of record OX155702.1, on the reverse strand, counting down.
ATAATTCACTTCAGCTTATTCAAATTTCGTTTTTAAACATAAAATAAATCATACTGTACAAAGCTGGCCATTCTGTGTTTCGTCGAGCTAATTCCCACAGAAGGATCGAAAAGGAGCTTTATGTTTTTTATTCATTGCCTCCAATTCCTTGGACCCTAATAAATTTGTCATTTCGACACTTGAGGACCGGAGCTTTTCGCTTTGCGTTGTTTGTCTGCAAGGTGCTTTTTTTGTGTAAATTATGACATTATTTAAGATCTTGTAAATTAGTCGTTAAAGTGGATGTTTATATTTCTATCGAAGCAGTTACCTAATAATCAAGAAGTTAATAAACAAATAATTTCGCAAACTTTACGGACCTCGAACTTAGTTCTGATACATAAAACCTTTACTTATTTCAACGTCTGAAAACCAGAATAATCTTTTCTTAGATTTATTTATTACTCCAAGAGCCTAGAAAGGTAAACTCTGTATAAAATGACGATAAAGTCTCTATGCCACTGGCAATATCGACTAATTGGACATTCGGTAAAAAGTCCAGAAACTGTAAATAGTCGTACGGATAATTGTAAACGGGTTTTCATGAAACATTCATGACGCAATGATTGAGTCGCTAACTGACATGCAAGATGTAGACGTATAGAGGTTCACTTCGACAACTTAATTAATGAACGAAGAAAATAGTCAAGAATAGCAGAGAAATCAACAGTGAATTGAAAATATATTTCTTTAGATGTAAATTAAGTAAATTAGATGTAAAGATTTTCAATTCACTGTATGAAGACAGTTCAAAGTGAAAATGAGTTAGTATTAAAATTTATTTTGGAATCAGATTACCAGAAAGCTTAAACTTTCAAAATGGCGGCAGTTGTCAATTTGCAAAAGCAATTAGCAAAGAATTTACTGTAATTATGCCTGTTCTAGGGAGTACAATTAGAAGGAAGTTGCAATGATTAGAGTCGTAAATATTGTGGGAAAAGCTGTAGACTATTAAAAGTAAATCTCCCTAGACTCTAGCAATTGGAGGTTTGTATTTTAAATATAGCCAAAATAAAATAAGGTATCAATAAAACTAGAAAATAATGTAAACAAACACTTAAACCGAAAGAACAAGTCTGCGCGAAATCTGTAAAACTTGTTTCACATCCACATTTCGAACTTTCTTCCTATTCGACGGCTGAAAGCTGTGCATCCGTCCGTCCCTATCACACTTAAGGCATTTCAACGGTAAGTCGCGTGCGCGAGAAAGACAGGAAACATGAAGACGTCACGCGGGGCGAAGGCGCGTGTTTTTGCACTTGTTTTATTTGTAAAGCGCCATATTTTTTATACGTTTTTCAAAGGCTACGTCTTTGTTCGAGGGCGCAATCGGCCCGCAGTAAGTTGGATAATTTCTTTATTCTACGGCCCACCCGACAATTTTGTGCTGCATTATTATGAGCTTGATTTGTTTAATAATTTTATTACGTTATTGCGCGTGCGGTTGTGCTTTTGTTTTGGGTTTGCACGTTTAGCGGTCGCGTTTCTTTTGTACTGTGGGAGACTTTTGGTTAGATTTATCTTTTAATCTTCATTCTACTCCACGAATATTTCACAGAATTATTTATGAAATATATCCCAAGGTTGCCTGGAATCTCTTTTAGCGATATGGCCGCTATATTTGGTCTATTGTATGCAGTATTTTATGTTGTTTTTTATTTGTGTGCTATAAGTATGATAAAAGTTATCTATTACTTATATTCTATATTTTTTGTATGCTGTCAATACTTTCAAGTTTTCTAAGACGGACTGATCATAAATAATTAATATTGAAGTGTTTTGTACCCTCAGGCAATTTACACATAAACGCATTTCACCCAATCTCCAGCTGTTTGCGTTTTTATCCAAAAGCATCCAGACATTACGTCACGGATGCTTTGACGCCACAGCTTACTTCCAAGTTACTATAACTTCGTTCTCTTTTTAATCTGGATCTACTTTAGCTGTTTTGTAGACCTTGGAATCGGCTCGAAATGCCGCTGATGTTTTAAATACCTCCTTTAGGGCTCAAAAAAGCCCCACCTAATGTGTTATTGTGTTCTGACTTTTTAGATCTTGGATGAGCTTAGTAATTAGCTAATTATGTACATGTTCAAATATTTGTAATGGAATCTGGAACAAAAATAGTAACTACCGATTGTCTTGACCATGTTAAGGTTGAATTGAAGACATTTTTTCGAGCTTGCAACACTCGATGTTGAATTATTAATTGTTTTTTACTCACTATAGTATTAATTTTACAATATAACATCAACTTTCAAGTTTGACATCTTCTAAATACTTTTAATGGAACTCGTTTTGATTTCTTAATGACTTCTTGAATGTCATAAACGCCTGCTATAAATTCTTCATGAAAACAAACTTTTTTGGAGTGTGAAACGACTTTGACTTATATTATGATTTCAAAGTACACTGACACTTTCAGCTCCCCCATAAATCTAAAAATATCTTCCTTGTCCTCAGGTTAGCGGCAGCGGCAGCGGCAGCGGCTGGGGCTACCAGTGAACTGAGCTACCTGGCCGCTCTTCATCCTGCGTATCGGCCGGTACCGTACGACCATCCGCTTTACAACGCCAATACTCTTAGAGGTAAGTGTTTACAGATTTTAAACACTTTAATAAAAAAGTATTTATCTATGTATTATAATATACTAGCGACCCGCCCCGGCTTCGCACGGTTTTATTATACGTATAAAGCTTCCTCTTTAATCACTCTATCTTTTAAAAAAAATCGCATCAAAATCTGTTGCTTAGTTTTTAAAGATTTAAGCATTCAAAGGGACATAGGGACAGAAAAAGCGACTTTCTTTTATACTATTAAGTGATTCAATATATCAGCTATCTAGTACCCATAAAATAAGCTTTGAGTTACTTACTTTGGGGCTAGATAGTGCTGAGTGAATGAAATTGTGTCATGAAGTCTAGACGTATTGACATCTATCGAAAACGACATACGAACTGCAACACTGCTACCAAAATTATTGTAAAAACCCTTTATATCTAAGAACTCTGTCAACTCTACTTATGCAATATTCGACAAACTGACATTGTATCAACAGCAATATTTCCATACAAATTTATAACCGTTTTAAACTGTCGTAAGCATCATAATAACAAATAATAATACCAGTTAACGAGCTTCTAGAAGTATCAGGATGCAGCAATATTATTGTTGCTGTCTAGAGAGCAATGATTTTATTGTTTGCTGTCGCGGTATGCACATTGCTAGCAATAACCGTTCTGTCCGTATATCATAAGCGCTCCAGTATAGAATTACCTCGTTCGCACAGGCAGGGTTGTCAACTTAATTATGGAATAATTTGCACGGTTCAATCTAAATTAAGTGATGGTAATGCATCTTCATTGGCGTTAGTTGAGTCATTAAAGACTTTGATTGTAAAATTATAATAATTGGTTTAATTAGAAGTATAACTATGGATAAATTGTACTTGACCAAAGCTCATATCATGGAGCAACTATGTTCTCTTATTATTGGATGATGAACATAGAATCTGAACATAGCTAGTTTATGTTCCACCAGAGAATCACTACAATCAAAAAGAAAGGTTAATAAGTAGTGAACAAAACCACAATTTGTTAGAACCCCTACAATTTGTAAATACAATTTGTAAATACAAATTGTAGGGGTTCTAAAAATCGATTATACACATACACACTTATGGATACACCAACTCCCCTATATCACCAAGACATCTATTTGTCTATGTCTGTTTATACGAAGTAGGTAGGTACTTTTTATACGCCAAAAAGATTCAGAAACACAAACTACAGACAACGTAATAAATTGATAATAAACGTTAACAACGTCCCTAAATCTATTATTATTTATGAAATAATATACCTATGTATATAAATTAAAAAAACTAAACCTTTTAGTTAATTTGATGTTGACTGTTTTTCCTGCTAAGGACCTTTTTGTCAGAAATATGGAAAAGTTTGATAGATAAAATGCATTATTTTCGGTACCACATAAAAGTCAGACATATCTCCAGTGTACAGTGTAAGTACCTACAATAACTTGCTGCTTCCGTGTCGAAAACTCATATATCACAGTGAAAAAATCACTTCATATTATTATTCTCGCAGCGGGCCACCATTTTTATCGTGAATGAAAAATAAAACGCCATACATTACGGCTTACATAACGAAGAGAAGCAACAGGTGGTAAAATAAGACGGACATGTGCCCGGTGTTGCAAACTCTCCAGTTAAAACTAGTTTTATCACAGTAGGATGAAAATTTAAAACTATTCATGCCACTTCTGACTGCTCTGTGATCGTGTGCACCGATCTTATATATTGCGATTTTTGGAGCATTTCAAAGAAACGAGATCGGCCCGAGCCATTTTTTTTGTTCAGTATGTAAATTTTTTAACAGAAAAAAAATTATCAATGTATAAAATATTAAAGCAAACAACGTAATTTTCAGTAAAAGAAAAGGACACATATAGGAGCTAGGATAAAATAATGGACTGAATTTATATGGCGACTCAATGTCTCATCCAATGTCAATCCTACTATTTCTCAAAAAGATTAATAAAAAATAAATGTTTCGTTTTTACCCACACACACTTTTCCTACAAAAGCAACAAACACCGAGCAACAGGTGGTAAAACCAACCGGTTGGTGGCAACCCTACGGTTGGCTTAGTCGATAATTCTCAGGTTCAATCGCTGTGCTTATCAGGTTGTTTTCATTGTTTTGCAAGTTTATAGGGGCTCGCCAGACAGAGGTATTTTTATAGACTTTATTACGATTGCTGGGTATGGAATTGTACCTCTATACTGTTGATGTAAGATGGGTTTAAGCGATGTTTAATTTAGTGAAACCTTTTCATTTAAAGATTTATCATTGTAGATTTTAATTGAAGTTGAGAACGAGAAAGGTAGAGTTCTATGTTTCGTACAGGGAAAATGTAAAAAAATAATGATAAAATTCGTAAATTGTCATCTGAATCAGCACTAATTTTAAAACTATCGTTAGGTATTTTATAGCTATCTATCACAAAACGTCCAATTCAACAAAATGCATACTTACAATTTATTGCTGTTCAAAAAAAAAGAAACATTTCAAACTATTTTTAAACTTTGATATTACTGTTCATATTTAAAATAAGAACATAAAAAATATCAAGAAGGTTGCCAGCATTTTTCCAATAACCCTGTATAAACAGTCCTCATTCCAACATCAATTGAATAAATTCCCTCACAATGGCCACAAACATATCACACATAAACGGACCACGACCGAGGCACATATCGCCTCAATTTATCTACACACAAAGGTGTTAATTAGGATTTGAACTCACGAACGCTGAACTAAACATTCCAATACAAAACCAACTCTGAAACGAATACAATACAGCTTAAAGTCCAGTTGGAGTAGACGAGATGTCAGATACGCAAAATTGGCTATTAAAGGACTGTGTAAGTCACGGGTTGAAATTGGCATGCAGTAACGAGTCGCGAGTTCAAAGCTCCGTTGGTGACTTTTGGTTCAAAGAGTTGTAAAGATTTATTTTGTGGAAAAATATACAGTATAGTACAGTTTTCCTGTAGGAAGATTCTACTAAAAAATTAAACGAAGTGTAGAATGATCTTCAACGTCTTGATGGAAATATTAAACTCTTAAACGTAAATCAGAATAAATTTATTCTTTTATTTCTCGCTTGTTCGAAAAATCTTTAAATTCGTAAACAGTATATGCACCATTGAGACATGGTTGGTTATGATGTCGATCGTCGTAAGGCCACCAATTCCAATACCTTTCTATAGGATACGTTTCATTTAGTACAGGATGTTTTATAAGGCTAAGTTAAAAAGGATTATCTATCTATGAGCAATTATCAACAAACAAAATGGATATCCATTAGCATGCAATGTCCTCCTTAAGCCTGTAATTTCCACCTATAAATGATTGAACGATTAGCTATGTAATTAAGTGTATTGTATATCCATTGTACCAGTAATCAACAACTACCCTCATTTTAAAAGAGGATAAAAATAATCTGGTTAGTTATCTTTTGTTGTCAACTTACGTGTAATACTTGTAATTTAACATAGGTACTTATCTTTAGTTTACGCATTAGGGTACAATATTTAGACTAAGTTTAATTTTTATGTTCTCTGTAAGTGAATTTTGTAAATTCTTTTGAGAATAAAATATCTAAAACCTCTAAAACCTCAAGTGTGTATATTATTTAACAGAATAATTGTAAGACCCTCTTGTAGACCAAATAAACAAAAAATAAATTAAATCAGACCTCATGTGTGTGTAATTCAAACAGCAACTGAAAAAATCAAGCAGCTGAATTAATAGACCATTCATAAAAGACTAAAGCGGTGGGCATCTTAATATGATTGTAGGTTGAGCATAACTTACCAAAGCCCAATCAGTTTACAACTTGTTAATTTTCACACGAATTTCATGAAAGTTTCATAAAGTAACAATCACTGAGAAAACTCATTAACATGCATTCAAGTTTACATCAATAGTTAGCGGGTAGTTAACTATTGGTACATTATTTCCTTACTTAGCATGACTGTACTAATACTGCTATTGTTGGTGAACCGGCGTAAGTCATAAAATTATTAGATTCGACGATTTTGTGAGAACAAATGTGATATAGAATCTAGAAGCGGCTAGAGAAAGTTAAGCTCTCATTGGCCACTTACCTTTGTCCCCCGAAATAAAAGTTGTAGATTCAGCCCATAAAATATTGGCCCCCCGGTAGAAGTCCAGTCAGTTATACATATTTTGATAAGGTACCTACTTGTCCCCTGGAATAAAAGTTTGTCGATTCGGGCCTTATGATAAGTGCCCTTTGGCCCTCGCTAGAAAGACCAGTCAATATTGTTTATGATAAGGTATCTCGTCCCTGCAAATAAAAGTTGTACATTCAACGCTTGCTCAGGTCGCTTTTGGTTCCTTGAAAGAAAACCAGCAATTTTTAATTTAAAAAATATATGTATACTGTTCTTGAAAATTACACCAACACGCAGTATACCCGCGTTGAAGATGGATTATTTTTTTTCTTCACTATTAATGTTCCGAATGTACTAAATGAGCACTCCTTTTTAAATAAGCTTGTGAAGTTGCATATAGAAGATAAGATGGTCATTGGCAGAATTCCGTCAAACCAGAGGCAGAGCCATTCTTCAAGAAGTTGAATTAGTTTTTTTAGTTTTCATTTGAAAGAAGTTACAAGGAAAATTCAAAATCCGCATTCGTTCCCGCTCGGGTTGTCACCACAAGAGCACCCTAACAAGTAGGTTCACTCAGCACTATCTAGTTCTCAGATGTCGTTGGTAACATTTACGCTGATGTTATTCTAATGGTTTTTCTCGAAAGTAAATTTTGCGTTGGATGTGAAATTGAACCCGTTTCTCAGTTGATAAATAGAGGATTTCTCAGAAGTGTATGAAGTTCCCCCACCTGTGTCGAATCAGTAATATGCCTGTATGCTGTATGCTCTTACGTCTCACTAGGGGCGCATTGAACTTGGTAATCGTTAAGCACTAAAAGTGGCCAAAGGTTAAATCATAAGCATCTATCGTTCTTGAAAATTTGACTTTCGATTCTATATTATAAATTTTTATCATTGTGCTAACCGAGTTATTGTATTGTGTCAAAGCTTGTTACTTTGTTAGGTTGACTTGTTTTTTTATATATTGCGTTTTCGTATTTCGTATACGACTATATTTAAAACACATTTTTAATACGGCATAAGCTAATCTGATGCGGCAAGCTGAATACAGGGCGCTATGGCGCTCATTAGGGGACGCCTATGTCCAGCAGTGGACTAATATAGGTTGATGATGATGATAAACTAGTCACGTAACCAACCTCAACGCTAGTTAATACAGCAAAAGCTAATAATCTATGATTGATCACTATTCATAATATAATTTAACCATTCACATTCTTCTCCTACCTCACTACGTAGTATAAAACAAAGTCGCTTTTTCTGTCCCTATGTCCCTATATCCCTTATATGCTAAAATTTTTAAAACTACCCAACGGATTTTGATGCGGTTTATTTAATAGATAGAGTGGTTCAAAAGGAAGGTTTTTACGTATAATAACCGTGCGAAGCCGGGGCGGGTCGCTAGTATCCAATAAAACAAACTCACACGCAAGTAACTTAACCCTTTCACGGCCTTGCTTTATTCCCAAAATGAAAATGTTTATAACAAAAAAGAATGGCCAGTCGGTGTCTGCTTACAGCAGCAGACGGCTCGAGTTTCGGCCAGACGCATCTTTAGGATGGTCAATTAAGTGCGATTTTTCACCATGCTACTTCTGGATGGGTTTATGCAAGACCGATCCAGAAATAGCATGGTAAATAGAAATAGCAAGACGTCTGTAAGATACTTAACATATATTTTTTTAAGTGTCATGCATAATTGATCTCTCTCTAAGGCAAGCAAGGAGTCATTCCCGGTCGGAAACACAAGTTGTCAACACTGTTGACGATTGGGAAATAAAAATATCAGTCGTTCCGTGTTGACGAACGCGACTTTTTATTTCACGATCGTTCTAACTCATCTAGTATAAACTTCATAATATAAAAAGGGGATTTCAATAAAAGATTATATTGTTATTATTTTTTTTTGTTTATTCTTTTGTTGTAGCGCAAGGATTGAGAAGATTATCTTTCCTCGCTTGCTATAGGTAGATAGATCTATGTCCGTCCAGTAGTGTTCTGCGGGTGATGTTGAAAAGAATTATCGTAGGTACCTAATAGTTTGTGTGTGTGAAATAAAACTTGTCTTATTGTGTCTATTTTAAAACACAAATAAGACATCAATCTTAAATGAACAAAAAACTCCAATTAAAAGTAAAATACCAGTGTATCGAAGTAAATTAATGCAACTCGCTTCACGTTTTGTGATCGGACTTCAAATAACTCTGTCTAATGACTTCATTTTCAGATGTTTGACATTTTTTACTCAAGCATTTTAGCAATTGCGTGATCTAGATAACGATTGCGCCGGACAAGTTTTTATAACAAAATGGTCGTCGTCCAATCGAATTAAGTTATCATCTGTCTTTATGACAGCTTTTCTTCAGTTATTTGTCCAATTAGCTAAAATAAGTCTGTAAAATACAGTCATAACTAGGAATTTCACAATCAATATTGATATCGTAAAATGTTACTGACAAAGAAAATAACAACAAAAAAATTTAACTAATTAGAATTAGTATTTACAATTGTAATAGTTGAGCTAACTGCAGACTGTTGTTTCCAAGGATCGGTTATTTTCCAAATATCCTATTTTATATATTTCGCTACTTTCACAAACTCTAAATCAAGGGTTGATAAAGATGGCTATTTCGTGATTGCCCGCGTCTGCATCTTGCTAATTGCTTGTTTTTATCCAAGTAGGTATTGATTTTCATAAAACTCTCAGGAAAAGGGTCAATAGGTGTCTTCTTTCGTGATAAATTGTCGAACAAATCATCACTTTCCATGTCATGAGAATTAGGTCAAATGAAGCCATTGATTATAAAAAAGTGTTTTGCATTACTCCATCTTGTACTAACCCATCCTAACGGGTACAGGTTAGCAACACTCAGGTTACCACCACCGGACCCAGTTTTATGGTACACAGACCTATTTGCCTCTTCTGACCTTCAGTCTCCTCAATAAACTGACCATGGAACGGCAAAACAAGATTGTATCGCCGCATCGAAGGATCTTGATAAACCAATTTGTAAACAGTTTTAATAACAATTTGTATTGCTAAAACGATCATCGTAAATGTCACGTATCCGTATCCTTTTATTTTTCTTGTTTTTGAAACTTAATAATCCTCAAATTTACGTAGAAATTGACAATAATCTATTCTATTCTACATGTAAACAGAGATAAGGATACATTTATGTTTTGCAAATTTCTCAAATGATACCTACAAAAGTATGTCAAAACCCTTTAATCAATTTAAAACTTCACTTAATAAAGCTTTCGAAACATAATGATAGGAATACAAAATAACCCATCAATCATGTCAAGAAGAACGTAAAAAACCTAGATGCAGCCGGGCGGCCGTCGACGACGTACAATCACCAGCCAACTGCAAAATTTCGCAACTAAAGTGACAAGCCGAAACTTAATAACTTACTCAGAAATCCACCAGCAAATTGGGAGCCGTCCCAAAACCGGCTCCGTAACCCTACACCGCTTTACCGAACTCTCCGACACATATAAATTGTATTTTTATTCAAATCGAGCCTACGTGCTGCGATAAAGCCTTTTAGAACAAATAACCTCTCATTCAACTTTTAAAATCAGGCAAACCTCCACCTTAACCCAACAACATAAACACCACAACTTTGAGATAGACCTTTGAAAAGACAACGGATATAGAACTCTAAAGATGCAGTAACAGAGTTGTAGTTGTAAGAAGAAAGTCATGTCATGATTATTCCTGACCGCGACAATGCTGAAAGAAACTACACGCATTATGTAAACAAGCTAAATTTAATCTGATTACAGAGGCAAAAGAATCAGTTTCGAATGACGTGGGTGCATCAGATAAAGCGAAGGATTTTGATGATGCTATTTCTGAAACGCATAAAGTGCATATAGAGATTCTAGGACAAAGTTGTCCGGTTAATTGTGTTTTTACTCAGCGGGGTGTCCAAAGATTATGGTAGGTATAATATAAAGCATCACGTGATATGAGGCAATATTCAAATAATAATGTGCGATCCCACTAGAAGGGCCTATACGAATGAGCGGGTGCACACTTTCTATTGCTGGATTGGAGAACTCCGTTGAAGGTGAAGATGGCGTGGAATCAAAGACTGTTCTGTGAGAAGAGCTTCTATATTGTCTTACTGCAGTACTGGATTGCTATTACTATAAGTTCACTATTCACTATTCACTATTAAAGACTTAATATTTACTCGATCGTATCACAAAACTGAATCATTACTATATCGTGTCTAAAAACTGAATGAATCTCGGCGGACAAGCTCGGCCTTTTATATGTCCGTCGAAACAAAGCAAAACATTCTAGAAAACTCGATAAATATCTAGATAAATAATTTTATCCCTTTCATTCTACATACGCCGTCCTTGTCTTACATTTCCACAGTTTTCCGGAAGCTATATCTATCTCTGTCATTCCTATTTGTCTCTGTCTTTCCTTTCGATTCGTTCGAGAAACTTTGCGTACATTTGAAAGACTAGAATATTCTTAAGGCACTGAATGACTCTATGGATTTCGAGAATGTTCTACATTATTCTACAGGCTTCGAAATCGTTCTATAGGCTTCCGGAAGTTTCTACAATGTTCTGGAATGATCTCGCACATTCCAGAACTTTCTAAAGCTTTCTACGAATTCCCGAAAGCTCCAGATTGTTCTATTCGATAAGGCGTAGTACATAAACCTTATTTACATAAAGATAGGTACATAAATTGCTCTCTTACAACTATTACATGCTTTATGGCCTATTATGGTTAACAAGTACTTATTCTATTCTATGTTAACTGCAAAATATGTACGATTCTGAACTCTACAACTTAATCTAAAGCAATATACTAGTTATCTTAAAACTTAACTAGACGTTGTCCTGCACATTCTCCCGCCGTGCAAACATTTTGCATAACTCTAGGTGCTTGGACAACGACGTCTCAATCGGCAGGACTACTATTTTCCTAACTGGCTGTCGCAGGATTCCACCCTTTGTTGCTACGTCGACTGTGCGTACTATTCCGTCAGGGCCGGGAAACGTTGCTTGCTATGACTTGTCCTCGGAGCCACACGTTTCTCGGGAGGTTGCTGTTAATTAGTTGTATGAGATCGCCAATCTTGACACTGGGTCCTTTCCCATGTAGCTCCCGCCGGTGTTGTAGCTTGGGTAAATATTCATATAGCCATCTTGTCCAAAAGATGTCAGCTAATCTCTGTACCGCGCGCCAGCTGGTTTTTAAGATGGTGTCTTTCTCGTTGAAGGTACCTGGTACTGACACTTGTTCCCAAGCACTGCTTTTATAAGATCCTCCAGGAGGAATGAAATGCCACGAGATAGTCTTCTTGGCTACTTCTTCCGCTGTAGCTTCATCGGGTTTTCTTCTAAGTTCTTCATCGGCTCCCTTTAGGTTTGTTGCACTATCCGACCAGATCTCACTATGATGCCCGCTTTGCTCTTTCATTTGTCGAAGTGCCATTAATGCCGTTGACGGTGAACTTGAAGCTCCGAAGATCACCTTCATGTCTGCTTTTACTACCGTCTTGTGATGACGGAATCTCATTACGTATTCTTTTTCTATAAGTGCTTCCATCTGTTCATTACATTTCTTTTTCAGATTTTCGTCGCGATCCAGTTTCCTTTCTATACTGAAGAGTCGCTTTAGTGAGGTCTCATAGTTATCGGGAAGAGTGATATCTTCTTTTCGCCAAAGTGGAGCTGTTTCGTATCTTCTATTTTCTTCATTGTGGACTGTATTCTTTTCTAAGATACGAAGGGCTTGCTCTTCTGGGTCCGTCCTCGGTCTCTTTGGATTAATGCAGAGCCTCTTTTCTTCTATATCATTATCAAATGCTTCTGTGAGTTGAGATACGACTTGAAAGTTGCGGCCAAGTGTCTGTGGTCCATGGGTCTGTGCTCCATGTAGAACCCAACCGAGTGACGTAAGGGATGCTACCGGTTGGTTTACGTTTCCTTTTCTAACCTTCTTTGTTAAGAGAAGGTGCCAATTATCTTGACCGATGAGTATCTGTGGCTTTGCATTGTCGTAACTCAGTATTTTTCTGATATCTTGCAGATGTTTGCAGGCTTTGACTTGCTCTTCGGAAACCTTTTGAGACGAAACTTTGAGATTCTTCACTGTTCTGGCTTGTATGCGTTCTTCGTGATTGTTCAATCCCTTAATCACGAATTTGACTCTTCTTGATTGTCTTTCCGCAACTTTGAATGCGTTGATCGCTTCTATTTTGAGAGGATCGATTGGTCCCTTGGCTCCTATTGCGTCGGCGACGTCTTCATCTATTAAAGTGACCGTCGATCCATCATCCAGTAGTGCGTAAGTTTCTATGGAACCTTTTGGTCCCGACGCATGTACTGGTATGATCTTGAGATATGACTGCTTGTTGGTAGTCCAGGCAGAGTTAATAGATTCATTCTCTTCACTGGAGTCCGCTGCCTTATTCGATCGATCACAGTGTAGCATCTTGTGGTGTGTGTACTTGCAACTCTTAATACCACACGTTTTTGGTTGGCAGTGATGGTTTCTTCCTCTATATCGCAGGCACCTGAAGCATAGGCGTTTCTCCTTAGCGATGTCCCATCTGGCGCTGACTTCCGCTGCTATGAACTCCTCGCAGTCTTCTATCTTGTGTCCCGGCTTTAGGCACACTGTGCATTTCGTTCTATCTATTTGATTCTTATCTGAGGCTGTGTTTACCTTTTGAGGACGCTTCTGTGAAGAATTGGCTTCGGGTAGCGCATAAGGAGCGCACAATTCAGCTTCCCTTTTCATGAACTTCTCAAACTTCATGAGGTCCGGCTCTTCTTTTGGCTGCATGGCGGCGAAATCGTAGTAACGATATCGCAGTATTGGAGTTAGCTTATCGACGAGGGCCTTCGAGACTTCCGGGTTGTAGAGGTAGAAGACGCAGTTGAGGGTTTTCAGAGTAGACACGGCGTTGGTCACTTTAGTAGAGAATATGCAAATATCCCTCGGTGACTCGTTCAAGCGCGGTAGTGCTCGAAGTGCATCTAACTCTGACATGGCGATGGACTCTGGTCTTCCAAATCGGTTCTCGAGTGTCTTGATGATGTCCGATGGATGTGTGTTCGTGATAAGCAGGCTCTCAACAGCTTCTCTGGCTTTTCCCTTCAGATTTTTCCGTAGGCGGTTAATGTTCTCGATCTGTGAGAACATATGTTCAGTTTCTCTATATGCCGCCTGGAAGGGTAGCCAGTCCTGGTGGCAGCCATTGAAGATGGGTAGCTCGATAAATCGTGGCCGCTGACCCGCTTCTCTGACAGCGAGTGTGATGGCTGCGGCTAGCTGACTGAAGTCCGATTGAACAGCTCCCGCCGGTGTGCGCTGCACTCTTTCAGGTGGGTGAAGTACCGGGTACTGCATGCCGTGTTCGAATGATTCCTCATGTTTAATCGGCGGTTCAGGCGTGTTACACAGCCAATTGTCCACTTTAGTGTGCGTTTCCGCTGTTGGAAACTCAGAAGCGTTGTCATCCTCTTCATTCTCGCTGTCTTCTGCTTCTAGCACAGCCAGACGCGCTGTGGCCAGTTCAACTTGGACACGGGCAAGTTCTTCTTTGGCCTTTGCTATCTTCAGTCTTTTTCTTGAACTGTTGGATCCAGCACGTGAGTTCTTCTGAACGTGATGGTCCGGCAGCATGCCTTCCTTTAGACATGGATCCAGTAGTGTCTGCATCATTCCCCTATTTGCTATATGAGTCCCGCGGCTAGGTGGGGATGAGTGGGATGATAGTGCAGACGGCGGGGCAGTATGTTGACCTATGCTTCTTCTCGAGGTCACATCAGTGGCAGCGGCGGCAATGGCAGAGGTGGTCGCCGTTGGCTCCGCAGCAGACGCGATTACAGTAGACGCGGTGACAGAGGTTGATTTCATGGCAGACATGGCTGTTAATCTCGTGACGGAGGTGGTCGCCGTAGAATCCGAGTCCATGGTTCCTCCCGTCGTCCATGTAAAGGCAGGTGCCCCCGACGTACCGGCTCTGGTGGTCGGTGGCTGGCGTCCCTTTCCGGCGGAGCGTGTGACTGGCATGACGATATCTTCAATTCCAATCTTCTTTCAAGGCTTCCTCAGCGATCCGGCTCGAAGGACCATAAAATGTGCGATCCCACTAGAAGGGCCTATACGAATGAGCGGGTGCACACTTTCTATTGCTGGATTGGAGAACTCCGTTGAAGGTGAAGATGGCGTGGAATCAAAGACTGTTCTGTGAGAAGAGCTTCTATATTGTCTTACTGCAGTACTGGATTGCTATTACTATAAGTTCACTATTCACTATTCACTATTAAAGACTGAATGTTTACTATATCACAACTAAAAACTGAATGAATCTCGGCGGACAAGCTCGGCCTTTTATATGTCCGTCGAAACAAAGCAAAACATTCTAGAAAACTCGATAAATATCTAGATAAATAATTTTATCCCTTTCATTCTACATACGCCGTCCTTGTCTTACATTTCCACAGTTTTCCGGAAGCTATATCTATCTCTGTCATTCCTATTTGTCTCTGTCTTTCCTTTCGATTCGTTCGAGAAACTTTGCGTACATTTGAAAGACTAGAATATTCTTAAGGCACTGAATGACTCTATGGATTTCGAGAATGTTCTACATTATTCTACAGGCTTCGAAATCGTTCTATAGGCTACCGGAAGTTTCTACAATGTTCTGGAATGATCTCGCACATTCCAGAACTTTCTAAAGCTTTCTACGAATTCCCGAAAGCTCCAGATTGTTCTATTCGATAAGGCGTAGTACATAAACCTTATTTACATAAAGATAGGTACATAAATTGCTCTCTTACAACTATTACATGCTTTATGGCCTATTATGGTTAACAAGTACTTATTCTATTCTATGTTAACTGCAAAATATGTACGATTCTGAACTCTACAACTTAATCTAAAGCAATATACTAGTTATCTTAAAACTTAACTAGACGTTGTCCTGCACAAATAATATGAACCATTCATGATGCTTTCTGTAAAAATGGTTTTAATTTAAATCAGTAGGTAAGTTAAGAACAGTATCTATACTTATAATAAAACTGTAACAGGTCCAATTCTGTACATTGAAGATATTTTGAAAATTTTTTTTGGAGGGCACTCTATTATCGATACTCAAGCCAAAACTGTAATTTTTTTCATTCATGTCTGTCTGTCTGTCTGTCTGTCTGTCTGTATCGTAAACGCGCATCACGCCGAAACTACTTGATGGATTGAAACGAAACTCGGCATGATTGTAGGTCATACTACGAGGAAGGACATAGGATACTTTTTATCCCGGAATTCAGTAAGGTTCTCATGGGAGAGGGTATGAAAGTAAAATTCCTTTACCGCGCATCACGCCGAAACTGCTGAATGAGTTGGAATGAAACTCGGGACGATTTGAGTTCATAGTACAAGGAAGGACATGGGATACTTTTTATCCCGGAATTCGGTAAGGTTCCCCTGGGAGAGAGGGTGAAAGAAAAATTCTTTAACCACGCATCACGACAGAATTGAATGAATTCGAATGGAAGTCGGGACTATTTGACATGGGATACATTTTATCCCGGAATTCAGTTTGGTTCCCCTGGGCTATACGGGTTTCCAAAAATTACTCACAGCATATGAACGACGCGTACTGTACGCGTCGTTCATATGCTGTGAGTAATTTTTGGAAACCCGTATAGCCCAGGGGAACCAAACTGAATTGAACTGATAAACGCGAAAGTTTGTAAGTACGAATGGAAAGATTGATAGATGGATGGATGTTTGTTACTAAATGATGAAAGGGAATTACGCAAGTAAAATCGCGAGTACTCGAAATACTAATCATGCGCAGACGAAGTCGCGGGCACCAGCTAGTGTTTAAATAAAGAAGCGCATCATCAGACGAGGCATCGAGATATTTTCAAACTTTCAAAGTTTTGACATATTTTGATGTTTTTGATAATATACAACATTCAAAAGTATCATTGCACAATATCTAGTCTATATGTATAAGGCCTTCAAGGATAACAAGACGAAAATTAACTCCTCATGTTTGCCTTTTTGATAAAGTTGTTCGCACGGATACCCTTCATTATTAACCGTTTTTTGTGGCCCAAATGTTAATCACCGCATTTACTTGCCGGTGGTTCTTGCTTTAAGGAATTTTGTGGTTAACAGGTAACGCCCGTGACTTTGTTCGCTTTACGTATCTGTTGGGCAACTCAGATATATTTTTGAGTCTGTTCAATATGTTCAACCATAGCTCCTTGTTTCATTTTTTCGAGAAAAAAAATAAAAACTGCAAAACTTTTACTTGTTTTTTCTATTTTTTTTATTTGTCGGGAACGTTAGAAATTATAATATTATGTTAGGTATCTTCGATTGGTTAAATTATTGGCTTATATCTACCTACTTATTGATATTGAACAATTTAACGTCCGAATACCAAAAAAAATCTAGAGTTGTTAGCGGTTTAGTCTCTGACTAACAGACCACAAGTATGTTTATTATGTTCGGCTTTGAATACCTATAGTTGCTAATAATACAGCTGCCAATCCTCATCAGAACATGCAGTTTACAGTTTTAATAAATACAAAAGTTAATTATAATGATGATAATAAAACAAACACTTGTGTTCTTGGAAAGGATACTCGCAAAAGTTAAGACCATAAAAGTTTTATACCTCAAAATCCAGCTGTAAAAGTGGTCCAAAATGAGCAAAGTAATGAGCTTGGAGCAATGAAAACTGATATTTGTGTATGTCTTCATTCCGATAATCGTAAATTGGTCCTTTTAGTTTGACTTGGTTAATAATGGTTTGTATTTTTTAAATAAAAGAAATGTAGAGAAGGTTGATAATGACGTTTGGAATAAGTAGGAAAAAAAATAAAAAAAAGGCAACAAGAATGACTTGATGATGATGTTGGAGACTCCAGGTTCAATAAAGTCCTTTTGGGAGAGCGTGATCGATCTTAGGCCACATCTTCACTTTCTTAAGAGAGATGGTCGCCAAACTAGATTATTGCCTATTATACAAAAGGTAAGTACACAAATTATTAATAAAAAGTAAAGTATTCCACAACCTTAAAAATTATAGGTAGGTAATAACTATAACTTTAATTTAAATGAAATGTTTGAAAACACTTGAAGTAATATTTAAAGAAATGCCGATTAACAAAAAACTAAACGTACCATCATAAATGTTTCAGTGTAAGAAAAAATAAGATCGAAAAGTGAAGAAATTATCACTGTTTGCCAAGATCATTAGTCAAAGGAATGATCATACGGTGCGCCCAGCAGGTGGATCATCTATTAAATGTGCTTTATCAATCACTGATACTGTTTCAACTATGTTTCAAAGTACCGAAGCAATGACATGAGAACTGATTGTGAAAATGATCTAAGTTATGGTGGTACTTTAGTTTTTATTTATGATTTTTATGTTCTAATTCAAACAAAGATGTAAGTTTTTTATTTTAACTTCAATATACTTAAACTATTGGATTTATTGTCAACTTTGACTAAAACTATCATTTTTGACGTTTGTTGTCACTTCTGTTTAGGATGTATTTCGTCAAAAATCATATCACTAGACTATTTTCTTAATTTTACACATCAAATAATGAATGAGGTAAGTATGTTTTAATGTTTTCTCTTAGAAGCTTTCTATAAAACACTCGATAGATCCAAATGGATCTAGTCGATGTATTATCTATCGAGATCCATCCGTTTTATTAATTATACTTTATAGCTACCTATAAGCTGCCTTCAATAAAATAATTATGAATCCATCTTATTTTGTCAAAAATAAACTGGAAATTCCTGAGACACAAATTTTGACATGAAAAAGGATAAAAAAATCGAAGAACATGTCATTGAACTCGTTAAAGGATTAGTCAAAACCAAAGATTGATCACATTTTTTACTTCCAAATAAATGCCGCAAATTTCAATTTACAAAATGTCAAGTGACTTTGACATGTCGATCTTTTTTAGTTGCATCGTCAAATCGAGCCTTAATATTGCGAGACAGAGAGAGGTAGATCTGAACGGGTTTTAGAAAGAGAACGGTTGCTGACAAGTGACCGGTTAAATGCATTTTAAACGAAGAGGGCTTAATTTTGGTCTCGGGTTTCTTAATCGAGCGAGTTACTTTTTGGATGAAAGTGTTTTTTTGACGCTAACTCATTACTGCGATGGATGACGCTGTCCTGCCGACGATATTCTTCCATTATTTTTGTTTTTTAGCTTTACGTCTTCAATACCTAACTCGTTCCAGAATTACCCAGGAAAATCCTGTCATAATTGCTTTACTCTAGCGTAAAAAAAATCAAATATGTGTAAAGGCTTTTAAACTCCACACATGCATTTACTGAAAAAAGTATTCATTCAAACCAATAAATGTTTATTCTGAAAAATGATAATAGGAGATCCTTAATCTTCATTTCCATAAAACACTACGAGACCCTAGAAAAGCCAAAAATAAACTTGTAGCTTAACAAAAATATCACATTGACGTTTTGTTATGGTGGATAATGAAAAAAGTGTTGTTAATATCATAGACCGTACCTAACGTATAAGCGCCGTCGCGCGTCGTAATCACCGAACTAATAAAGACCCAAGCCTTTCTATCTTTCTATTCCGAGTTTTGTCTTGATCAACCGATTCCCATTATGTGAGGCGAAGGCGTATCGGTTTTTTTCAAAACCTGTTCAATCATGATCGATTTTAGAGTTGGTCGGTAACCATTGATCTGCTATCTGGATTGAGACATCTTGTAACCTGTTTTGTGGTTGAGTGGTCTTGTTATAAGGATGTAGCGTATGAACTCCATAACTACTTACTGTTGAGCTACTTTTAGACTGTTTGCAAGCGTTTACAGTAAGCGCAACTGTTTCAATTATCTACTACTCTGTCGTAATAGGTACTTTTGATTATAATTAATTTTCTTTTTATTTATTCATGTATATATTCATTCATTTTATTTTTGTGATATTCTTATATTATTTTGATAATTATGTGCCCTGTGTGTAGTTTAAAATTGTTATACTCGTAGTTTGGGATATCAACTTTACTTATTAAATCAAATTTTGTCATTGTAACGGTCATTTCCATTAGCCAATACATTTTCTCATACAAAAGATATAAACGCGCTATTGGTTCTACTGAAATGTTGTAAAGATGTTCTTTAAAAATCTTTTTCTGATTGTTTTATTGCAAAAGCCTCTGATTTTTTGTGTACTTACCTCCATAACTTGGCCGTCGATTGCCTTCACCGCCTTCAACTTGCACCAGCCTTTAACACCCACGCCACGCATTATTCGTTCCCAGAAAACTTTGATGCTTTAATCGCGCCTCGATAGTAGTAATTACTTACCTACGTGTTTTCGTAGTGTTTTATTATATGACTGGCTCTTCCCTGTTTTCTATACTTCTCTGTCTGTCTGTCTGTTTGCCTTGATAGGGCGAATATTGTTTCACTGACGTTGTTCGTTACCTTAACACATTTACTGCCCAGTATTTGGGTTGGTTGTTTTATTGTTAAAAAAGCGAGATACCGACCTTATCATCATACCAATCGGTTGATGATATCAGTCCACTGCTGGACTTAGGCCTTCCTTAATGAGCGCCATAGCACGCCATAGCGCCCTGTCTTCAGCTTGCCCCATCCAGGATTTGCCTGCAGTCTTACGCAGATCGTCATCCCATTTGGCTGGAGCGCGCACTACGTTTGTCGAGTCATGTTCGTTAGTCGCGAGTTTTTCGCGAGATATGGCCGGTTAACTGCCACGCCAGATATGCTAATTCTTTGAGCTATGTCGATTACTGAGAAACGTAGGAAAACCAATGTGTGCTTTAATTTAGATTTTTCCAGAAAATCTCATTTTAGAAAGCTTTCTGTAACTTGATTTCTTTTACCTTTAGCGGAGCGCACAGTCACAGAAACTATAAGTCAATTAAAGGATCTAACTGTTAACGACTCTACGTTATCGATTTTTCGATTCGATCTTCGATTCGTCTACGATAGATGGTTTGATTGGTGTAGAATAATAGGCGTGCAAACATCAAATGTGTCTGCCAATCAAGATCTTTGATTGAGCTTTTAAGAATCCTTTGTGCGTTTATTTTACACACTTTAAACCGTGGCTAAGTGAGAATTTCACAGTTTTTGTTTAACCCGATTTTGATGGGATTTGAAACCCTTGAGTCTTTATTGTTTTCGATACGTTTTTTTATATTCTTCCGATTTCCAAGCTTTTAATTTTTTCGTAGGTCTCATATTTCGAGGATTTCTTTGTCAAAATAGTCCTGCTTTTTTAGTGTTCTTAGTTACATCGTGTAAGACATCGCTATCAAGATCTTTCTCATGATTGACCTCATTAGGCGACAATATTACAAAAAGCGAGGACGGAGCCAGTTTTTTTTAGTTTTCAAATAATCGCTTATTTTCGTACTAGTTGGTTGAAATATCTACGATTTTTTAGTGTTTTTTACTCTAAGGGTAAAACGGATACTAAAATTCCACTGTCCATCCGTCTGTTTGTCCATCTGTCATTTAATTAGGCTGTATCTCATGAACGTCAATAGTTAGTTGAAATTTTCACAGGTGTGAATATTTCTGTTGCCTATAGCGACAACATACTCTAAAAATATTAATAAAATACTAAATAACGTACGTATAATAACGTACTAAATATTTAGGGGTCTGCCACGCAACAAACATGATTTTTTGCTGTTTTTAAATACAATGTTACGGAAACCTTCGTAAGTCTAACTTGCACTTGACCGGTTTTTATTTTCAAATATGATATTAAAAAGAGTGTGTTGGCACCTTGGCACTAATTAAAATTAATGGTTTTAATTCTCGTCGTCATGTCAACAGAAACATGCCTCACGGAAGACATAAATCAAATAACAGCTGAAAGTTTCGAAATAGGGATGTGCTATTGAAAATGGAAGCTTGAGTCGAGTTCTTTTCAACCGTCTACAAAAAAACAAGGTCCTCAATTCTAATATATTTCTCAGGTAATTAGAACCTTTTTCTATATTTACCGATTTCATTATTTTTATTTGGAAGCTCTCTTTCTTGTGATCCCATATAAATTTGATTAAGATCTAGTCGTTTTGGAGTTAAACTTAATACATGATCATATTATTGCGTATTGGGTTGTAGGTACAAGGTCCGGGAAAAGAAGAAGAATAATGCGTATTGGGTTCACTGCCATTGATGTTCTCATTTTTGTTTTATAGAATTTGAAAGTTTTTTAACACGTGCCGAATTATTTTAAGCTTCTTTGTTTTCAAAAACTAAGCAGAGGAAATAATGTAAAAACAAAAATAATGAAATCACTACATAATATAAAACAAAGTCGCTTCCGCTGTCTGTCTGTCCATATGTATGCTTAGATCTTTAAAACTACGCAACGGATTTTGATGCGGCTATTTTCAATAGATAGTGATTCAAGAGGAAGGTTTATACGTATAACAAAACCGGGCGAAGCCGGGGCGGGTCGCTAGTTACAAATAAAAGGTGAAGTTTGATGAAGTGAACCTACTGAAGTGTGATTTCAAAAGTAATTTTATTTAACCTTTAGTTTGTTTTATTGAGAAAGTTACAGCACCTTCGATACAAACACGAAATGTGTCGATTTCTCTTCATAGACATGACTCATTTCGATCCTTAACCGGTACTACGGCTCATCTGCCAAATGTGCCGTTCTTTTACTTCCAAGAAAGACAATTATCGAATTGACACATGTTTTTGCCAATGCATGTGGTGACATCTCTGTTTTGAGTCGGCCAGTTTGATATTTGAGACTGTTTGGGTAATGTGTTAGTTTGAACATCTGTTGATTTGCTTTTGTTTTTGTAGGTTGATTTGCGGCTATAAGGGGCTGGAAAGTTATTTTGCAATGTGTAAACTTCAATTATTGTAGTTTTGCCTCTAATCGTATGATTACTGCTTTCACTTGTTCTGTTTAGATTTTTCTTTGTAATTATGATTCTTGTCGCCTGTCTTCTTTTTCTACTTGCTGGGTTATACAGAAATTTTATGAGCATCAAATATACTGTGATTTTGGCACTACCAAATTGAAAAGGCAAGTTGTGTTATATTTACTTATATCAGGTTGTAACATTTTCGGCTGCATTTCCATTGACTTATAAATAATGAACAATTCACAAAGCACCATCTAGTCCCGAGCTAATTTATCTAGTACCCAAGCTCTGCTTAGCTTGGGGCTAGGTAAAGCTTTACGGATTGTCCAGAATTATTTATTTTTAGTATTTAATCATCAATCTGCCTTTCAACCAATGATCAAGCAGAATTCATCAATTTATGACGAACATTTGAAGAGTCTCCTGCCCAAACAGTTTCAGCGTGAAACATTAACGGCTGATGATAATTATAAACTTAAATAGTCAAAGCAATTAAATCCAAACACAACAAGTAATTAAGACACCGGAAACATATGGGCGCGGGCTGGTGTCAAGTTCCATGTTATATCTCTGTCTAACACACTGAACACTTTTCCTTCTGAAATACTTCTCTTTCACACTAGTTAAAGATTATACTAACGAGGTGTCGAATTAAGGTGGCTTGTTTTGCCCAATTATCGGTGTTTATTTAGGAGATAAATTGTTTAGTTATCCAAAGACACGATAGGAAGGAAAACTAAAAACATTTTTTAGAAATGTTGATAGCATAAATATAGTATTCATCATTAAAACCCCATTAGTGCCTGTGGTATAGCACGGTAAATAATATTTTTTTAAAAATAATGCGATAGGTATTTTTTATAAAACATGAAAATTTCAGGGCTATCTGTTCTTTTATATAGGTAGATACTTATTTTTTAAATGATATTGCAAGAATACGGTTCCAAAAACCATTACTATCGTTATAAATGCATTTTCAATTAAGATAAATAATCGTCCTAACGATTAAACAAACAACACAACCTTTTAAAAATAATTAATGAAGCGACTGGCCTTTTAAATTCGGTAGTGCCTCAAATCGCAGTTCAAAACCACTTCAAAATAAAGACCTAAAAATAAAAAACACTTTATGAATAAATCATAAACATTCATCTCGCAAAAGTGAATAATTTGCTAAACAAAGACGGTGATATCACATTCAACGAGAGTGATAGAGATGGAGTATAACTAGATCTATTAAGGTGCAATTATGCTGTTAGGAATATAATCTTGGCTGTTAAGGCGATGTATGCGTCACATTAACTTTTTTATTTTAGATTGAGACATAATAACTTTGAAATGGATAAATGTTTGAGGAAATTGAACAATTATCGGAGAGTGATTGATCTACAATCTATTCTTAAGCTTCTAGATATTATTTCTATTTTCCAACAAGATACATTACTTACATATTTAAAAAATTCTGATGGAGTCCACAGGTAATCGGAATGCCGGCTTATAATTCGGTCAACGAATTAGCATTGCATTCAACGCAGTAACTAAAAAAATATTGATTTGAACAAAAAATCTTATCACTTTATTTTTTTACCACTGTAATTTTAATTTTCTGACATGTCCACGAGTCATGCAAGGTCTGATGCAAATAAAGTACTTTGAATTAGTATTTTGTATCTTATCCTCTAGCTACTCTATTTATATCCTATTTAATTATTTTTTCATTTAAAAATTCGTATAATCAAATCAGTAACATAATCAACATAATAAAATTGAGATCATTCTTTAAGCATTCAATCAGGCAGCATCATAAGGCAGTTTTTGGGATCTTTTCCAAGAATGATGTCCGTATTCTTTATTGATTTCGTGCCAATAACGCGCTATGTGGTACAAATTTATTTTGAAGCAAGTTTTTAGTTATTCAAACATCAAATTTAACCGAAAAAGATGCTGTTTGTTCCAATATATTAATTATAGAATAAGATTATCTTATCTATCAATTATAATTCGCTCCAAATGTGAAAGTCTCAAATTACGACTTTTCGTTTATTTTTGTATGATTGTGTCAAATTGCATTGGTTCATTCTTATCACCCTTTCTACCTTAAAGAACTTCGATTGTAAAAAAAGAACAAAACGTAAACGCTGCGTTCCTTGCGTGTTAGTGAATAAGGGGCCAGCTATTATAAACTGCTACCTGCGTCGTACCACCTTTGATTGTGGTATAAAAACCTCGTTAGTAGAGGAATATGTTATAATTATTATGCTTGATGGTTGGTCAGGTGATTCTCATCACACGAATTTCATATATTAGAAACGAAAGTTAGTCGGTTTGTAGTATTTTCAAACACGCCTAGTTTTTATAATAGTATTTTAGATCATCATCGTCAGCCTATATTAGTCCACCGCTGGACATAGGCTTCCCTAATGAGCGCCATAGCGCCCTGTCTTCAGCTTGCCGCATCCAGCATCTGCCAGCAGTCTTTCACAGATCGTCTTCCCACCTGGCCGAAGGGAGTCCTGCACTACGTTTACCGATTCCCGAATCGATTTGTATTGAATACATTTGAAGGAGAACAAACATTATCCGTATCCTTAACAAATATTAGTGGGCCGACTATATCTCGTGAAGAACCAACAACCGTTGGGCTAAACGTGTTCTTGAGTGGTGTTTAGGTACTGAGAAATTATTCTATGTACAGACTCTGTCACATCACAACATACAATTACCATAACGTGCAGAGTAAAGCAGTTACCATGGTAATCACTGACGGGTATTCTACCCACGTGGTCGACATTTTTCATGGAACCATAATAAAACCGTCTCTTTTGATTTTCTTTCTGATAAACCCTATCATAACGTAGGAAACTCTGTATTCTGCTTCGGTCCAGTTACTGAGAACTGAATGAATTTCAAACATCATTTTTAAAAGTGTTTTAGAGCTTCTCCTTGGAAAACGTAGTGTAGGACGGTGCGGTGGTGGAATGACGACCCGATGACTGTCATCTCGCGAAGAACCGACAACCGTTGGGGTAAACGTGTTCTTGAGTTGAGACCGCGACTTGGCAAACTAAGTGTAGGATGCCCGGCTAGGTGTGATGACGATCTGCGAAAGACTGCAGGCAGATGCTGGATGCGGCAAGCTAAAGACCCTTTGGCGCTTATTAGGGGAGGTTTATGTCCAGATGCGAAGTAAAATAGGCTGGTGATGATGATTAATTTAAAAAGCTATTGCTAGTATTGTTACCGCTATTGCTAATGTTTGCCCGTAACCAGGGTGCTAAACACGTAATTGAGAAATTTATTTTCAATCAGGAACCTGAAATCAAGTAAGTGTTGGCTGCCGTACTCGTCCTACCGATGACATTTAAATATCACCAGTGACCGCTAAAACCACTAGACTTAAACCCAACAAATTTCACGCCCAATCAAACCCTATAAAAATTAATACATCAATCGGTAACACAAACAAAAAACGATTCAATCGTATCTCCGTCACATGTCTTGAAATTCATTCATACGGAAAAAGAACCTAAAGTCACTTTTAGATTGTAGGTTTTTACTCGCGGTTACACCAATGTCGTTAGGGTGACCATACCGTAATGGAATTCGACTAAATCTGATCGATATTTTTTGCCTTTTTGGAGGACGTTCGATTTCCGTCGGTTCTCACAATGAAGACATAAAAATTACGCGGCGCGTCAAAAGAAGACCACATGGGTTATTTACGTGGGATTTTGGGAGGCAACCTCATTTTGGATGCTTGCGAAATTGGTGGTCGATGACGCCCGGACCGACGACCGCCAGAGAGTTGATCATTTTATCTTTTTTTGCTCACCTTTCGGCGTGTTTGTTTTCATAGGTATAAGTTAGTGATTATCGAGGATATTCACGACCGTAAAATAACGCCTCTTCATATATCATGATGTCTGTTTTAATGCCACCCATTTTTATGTCTTGTCCTCGGTTTGGATTCTGCGGTTCGAATACTAATTATGGTTAGCCTTTGATAAAACCGTATTAAATTGGGTCGTCAATTTTAGGAAAAGTAATAAAATAAATCCGATTTTTAAGCTTGTCATTAATTATTCAGTAGTCGACGCGTCACGGTCGTAAAATTTTAAAAACAAAATGGCGTCAACATTGTTAGCCGTGAGTTAGGGTGTCCAATTAGCAGACATATCGGGACATTCCTTATTTAGTGTCCAAAAATGCGTTCGGTGAAATAGCTCGTAAAACGTAGTTTATTAATCACACTTTGAGTTAAGTGGGCCGTTTATATTCTGGCAGGTCTGGGCGCGTTGACAACTCAATCTTATTACTAGGGTGACTAAGTTGAGATTTATTTGTCGGCTATTAAATCTGACAGCTCTTGTATGAAAGAAGTGATAAATACTGCGATTAGAATTTATATAAGTTTTTTGCAGGCGGCCGATTCTGATAAAAGATTAGTCGGAAGTCTAACAGCAAGGACTAATAACCATGCATACCTACTTGTAATTTAAGACTGCATACCTATTATCCTATCTATCTCTTTTTTATAGAGCAAAATGACCTTTATATAGTCTTAGTATAAAGGAATTCTTCTTTGATGATACAGATTTCAGAAAATAGTTGTAAGGTTTACAGGGACCTATCTATAAAATTTACCGACTTACTTAATATTATAAAAGCAAAAGCTGTATGGATGAACGGATGTTTGTTCTTTTTTCACGCAAAAAAATCAGTACCCATGGGATAGAAATAGGCTTGAGATTTTTTATAAACAACGCGTGCGAAGCCGCAGGCAGATGAATAAATTATTATTATTGCCTGTAATAATACTTATTATGTAACTAGCGACCCGCCCCGGCTTCGCACGGTTATATTATAAGTATATAAACCTTCCTCTTGAATCACTCTAACTATTAAAAAAAAACCGCATCAAAATCCGTTGCGTAGTTTTAAAGATTTAAGCATGAATAGTGACATAGGGACAGAGAAAGCGACTTTGTTTTACACTATGTTACAGTACCCGGCGATAAATAATGCACATCGATCTGTGGAAAGAGACAATCGGTTAATTTCGGCTTCGTAGAGCGTTATCTCTGTCGCACACTACCTATACGACTGACGAAACATCACTGTCAGTCGTTGTTCAAGTGCGGTAGAGTACGGTCGCGTCCAATTCAAAATATATATTGAGAGTTGTTAACACCCCCAAATTTAAATAATTTAAAGTTGTACTATGGCATCTTTAGGAAAAAGAGGGAAACCTTTACGAGGTCAGTCACGCGAAATTATCTACAATGTTTATAAATATTTTGTAACCGAAGCTGACAGATTAAAAAAAAATTAAGAAGCAAATCACAATTGTTTCAACAGCTCCTAATAGATACCGGACTGTTTGTATTTCGTGCGACAGAGATAACGCTCTATAAAGCCGAAATTAGCCGATTGTCTCTTTCCAAAGGTCGATGTGCATTATTTATCGCCGGGTACTGTAAGCATTCAAAGGGACATAATGACATAAGGACAGAAAAAGCGACTTTGTTTTATACTAATGTAGTGATAATGTCTAAATGGTCAATCCTTGTATGTTAATAGTAGTTTTAAGCTGTGAACCAATAAACATAATATCTTCCTTTCTTCTTTCTTTTTAATCCGTCCTTTAGTGAAATCAAAAAAATGAAAAAAAGTATTGCAAAAAAAAATATTTCTATTTTTAGTTTCATATTTTGTTGTCACCTTGTTCCAGGTCTGGAGTATCTGAGTGCAGCGAGGAGTTTGCATCCCGAGCTGCATGCAGGCAGCACTCTAGCGAGCCAGGACTTCCAACTTAGTTTAGACGGTGAGTCTAACATTGTTATTTGATGGACATCTCGATATATTTCAACATTAGGTATAAAGGAAACTCGAGAGAAAAGAGAATGAAATATTCAACTTTGCTCTCGTGTTTCCTATCGTTTATAGCTTTTGTTATTATATACATATTATAAGTTTTAGACAGGGCCTGGTGTGGTGGCATAAAGGTGGCATAATTGTAGATCAAAAGGAAACTTAAGGAGCGCCCGCTACTTTAGAAGCGGTATTGAGTGTTGTGCTAGAAAAAGTTAATTTTTTAGAGCAATATAATAGGAGAAATCGAATCGACGGTAATAATCAAAGATCAGAGTCAAGGTCTTTGGAAAATCAAGGTCAGCCGATGGGTTTAACAAAGACACAAGAGTAGGTACAGAAATTACAAACGATAGGAAACACGAGAGGAAAGAGAATATTTCAATGAGTTGTATTTATTATTCCAGGATCCCGAATAGCCTCTCCAACTCGCCTCAGACTATCAGGCGGTGCCATCGCGGCTTCAGCGAACCGCAAACGAGCTGTCTCTTGGAGCCCCTACTCCGCGGAGTCTCTAGACTTCGCCGCGGTGATCAGGGCTTCTCCGGCTAGCTTAGCGGTTAGGGCTCCCTCGGCGGCTTCTACGGGGAGCTATGGGCATCTTAGTGCAGGTAAGCCCTTCCATCAGCTTAGTCTCTGGAATCTGGATGACTTGATCTACCTATAATAGTATTATGTATATGAGTTCACAACCAAGTCGAGTATATTAAAGTCTTTGGAAGTCATTTGTTTCAAATTTTCGTTTTGTTTTGCTTCTGCGACGCGTTTTGTATTCTGACTAAAATCATTACCCTAAAATTTCAATACCTAAGAACACATTTCTTCTTTTAGTTCTTATCTGTTTTGTAATTTTTAATCTTTCTCCTTTCTTTCCATTCCATTCCATTCTATATTTAAATCCTGATCTCTAAATTCCAGGAGCGATATCACCAGCTCTCTCCCTCTCGCACGCATCCCTCGCACAGCAACTCCTCGCACGAGGAGGGGTGGTCAACAGCGGGGTCCTGGGGGGCGGAGTGCTGTTGGACCCTGCGCACCAGCAGGCGGCGGCTGCGGCGGCGCATCATGCCGCGCATGCGCATTTGGTTGCTGGGATACATAGGTACGTTGAACAATATGACAACTAATTTGGCACGGCGAAGATTCACCTGTGACGCAGATTCTGGTTTCGATTCCTTTGGGCAAATGCTTGTACCATCTCCATTCACCTGCGACGCAGATCGAGGTTTCGATTCCCGCCTTTGACAAATGCTTGTATCATCTGCAAATACTTTGTTCTCTAGGTGTTTTTTATGTAGGTATAATAAAAATGTATCTATTTAATGTATTGTATTAAGTATATCAGTCATCTAGTACTCATAACACAAGCTCTGCTTAGCTTGGGGCTAGATGATGTTGTGTGAGTTGTCCAGCATTGTTTTTTTACAACACAACGAGTCTTATCTGTCCTTCTGCCAAGCAAACCTACGTCAAGTAAACCTAAACACAAGTTATTTTCATTTCTGGCGTATTCGTATTCATTATTTTAAAGGATCAAAAGGAGTTTCAATATTCATCGCTCGCCAAGTCCAAACAAACCAAATTTGAATTCCGTTTGATGGTATTCTGCAAACATGGTTAACCACAACTGTGTGTGGTATTATTCAATTAAGACCATTTTGAAAAGGAACTTGGTCATGTAGGAACCAAATATTCAAAACAACTTTGATACAAAAATGATTGCATACAGAAATGTAACTTACACTGTTATTCCAGATCTCACATATCCTCACCGACCCAACTCCTAATGGGAGGTCCCGTGGACGTCCGACCTGGATTAGGACTGGATGGAACACCCCCACAGCATCACCAGCAGCCACCACAACAGCCTGAGATCACCAGCGTTATGGAAGCTGATAGGTTAGTACCTACAGAACTCTTCAAAATTTCAAAGAAAAAGTCTTCTGAATAAAGGTCTTCTTACTTTGTCTTTGTTCTGACTTGTGTATTAACAGCTTTATGTTGACAAGATTGATCTCTGGGACTCTAAACATCAACTTGGATCTATAGGTACCTACCTATTGTTTAAAAATATCTGCAGCACAATACTGCATAGGAGATCCTTTAGTCTTTTCAGTCAGACTATTAGGTCTGATGTTAGATCAGATCAAACCTGATAGTCTGATCTACACAATTGTGGCCATCATTGGTCAAATCAGACTAAAATTAGCCACAATCAGATTTTATCCATATTAAGATCCTTGATTGAATTAACATTTAGACAAACTTATACTTCTAAAAAGTTACTAAATAAATTTTTAGAACTATACCAGAAAAAACTACACCAGAATGCTTCTGAAGATCAGCCAAAAAAAAATAGTTATTAAATCTCAAACCAAATTCACAGTGCAACAGGCGGTTTCTTTCTTTAGATAAACAGACAAAAAAAAGCAGTTACTAAATCTCAAACCAAATTCACAGTGCATCAGGTATGACCCAGCGCAAGTCCCCACACATCATCATGAGGGATCACCACCACAGCAACAAGCCACTGTCAGCAGCCGCAGAGAGCACCGTTCATGATGGACTGGACTCTAAGGATGAGCCTGGGGACTTTATCGAGACCAATTGTCACTGGGTGAGTATCTAAAAGTAAATAATCAATCTTCTTTTTAAAGTTCTTTCTTAGGTGACTTCAAATTAAAAGTGTAAATAACGCAAGAACTTGATAGACTATGAATTAGAATATCGACATCAACTATGTGAATAAGAATAAGAATAAGAATCATTTATTGTCAATAGGTATACAAATAACAAATATACAAAATATACTTAATTAAATGCATAGGCTATGACCTGTCACAAAATAAAAACATCATTATAATACAATTAAATTAAGCTGTAAAGGGGCAATAGTCATAAACTTATAAAATAATATAATTTTAAAACATAAATAAATAATCTTTCAATCTAGGTTAGGTGATATTACGAGAGTGTGATAACCCGTTCAACAAAGTTTAGTTAATTCTAGCTGAACTTTGTCAAGTCTGACAAATAAAGCTGATGGCACATTTTTCATTTGGCTTGCTGTAGCAATCAACAGTAGCATCGCATATATTTTTTTTTAAGTCTTAGTTTATAATTTGAGCATAAACTTAGAGACATAAAAGAACATCCAGCTGATATGTCTAGATGTGCAATAGGCCCTTGTCCAAAATCATCAAGCAAATTTAACATTTCTTCTTTCAGGTGGACTGCAAACTCGAGTTCCCAACCCAGGATGACCTTGTAAAGCACATCAACACGGACCACATACACGCCTCCAAGAAGGCCTTCGTATGCCGCTGGGTCGGCTGCTCCAGGGATGAGAAACCTTTCAAAGCGCAGTACATGCTGGTGGTTCATATGAGGAGACATACGGGGGAGAAGCCTCATAAGTGTACTGTGAGTATCCATCATTGGAACAGTCTTAGAATGTTCTTATGTTCTTATACAGTTGACGCAGAATTTTGCAGGTTCGATTCCTGTAGTGTAACTGTGTGTTTGGATACGATCTGCAATTATATTTTGTTCTTGTCCTGGTTGAGTTCTATCCATCCATACTAACATTATTAAATTAAATTAATTAAATTATAACAATTTAATCTGTCTATCTGTATTTTACCTTTTCACGCCGGAACGGCTTAACAGATCCATTTATTCCCATAAACCAAGAAAGGACATTGCCTACTCTCTATCTGGAAAAATCATCTAGGAAGCCACTGTATAATAGACAAAAGCTATTTGTCAATAATGTAATACCGGTAATACAATTTCTGCTTACTTCTGGAACAGATAAGATCGTATGAAAATATTCAGTATTATGTTTACATAATTGTGATCTGGCTATTTGCTATTTCAGTTCGAAGGCTGCTGCAAAGCCTACTCCAGACTGGAGAACCTAAAGACCCACCTCCGAAGCCACACGGGTGAGAAACCTTACACCTGTGAATACCCTGGCTGTGCCAAGGCCTTCTCTAACGCCAGCGATCGGGCCAAGCATCAGAACCGGACTCATAGCAACGAGGTAAGTGTTTTATCGTAAGAAATTAGTGTATATTTCAGGAGTGGTTATTTTTTTCTTGATTAACGCCGTATGTAGCTTGCTTAGAGTATACCAGAAAGTGGAGTCCATAAGCAAAGTCAATTATAGTCTGCGGTAAATTTTTATATCGCTATGATACTGCTAATGTTTTCTGTTATATCCCTTCCACATGCTTCTTCTGGGGCTAGATGACTAGCTATTGTGTATAAGTTCAGCTATTTTTTTTCTTAAAAATACGAGTCATGTTACGACTTATAGGAATTCAGAACTATTCGGAACATGTTTTAATTGAGAACTCAGCGTTATATTCCATCAGCTTGCTTCAAATTTCCTTACATATACCACCATAAAAGTACATTGATAAACCCTTTTAGCACCTTTTAGACTCTTGGAATTACTTATTCCTTTCAGAAACCCTACGTCTGCAAAGCCCCCGGCTGCACAAAGCGCTACACCGACCCCTCGTCTCTCAGGAAGCACGTGAAGACGGTGCACGGAGCTGAGTTCTACGCCAGTAAGAAACATAAAGGTAACTGTTGTCTTCTACACTTCTTCAGATTTTTCCATTTACATACAAAAGACAAAATAGGAACGTATAAATGGAACCCACAAATTTACTGGCGTTCCAATATGGTCGACTTGGCTAACAAAGCGGATTTTAGCCAATTTCTTCAAATTCAGAACAAGATATTTTTATTTATTTGAAAAAACTACATTACAAGATGAAACACACAATGATATAATTGTGTATTGTGCTAACACAGTACCGTAACATCACGTTTCATCTAGAACTGCAAGATTTATATATCTTTATTAACATACTTTCGATTGCTGTCAGGCGAGATCGGTCGTACCCGGGACTTTTTGTGCGACGAATTGCTGCAACATAGCCGCGGCATTAACTTCAACTACATTTACGACAGCGATATTCGTTGATTATTCTTTGATATTCAAGCACCGGTTTCTCTCATAGCCCGGACAGAAGATATTCTAAGTGAGCGAAACTCACATACTATTATTGATTTTGCATTTCCTGTATTTAAAAGGAATATACTATGGTTCTATCCACACTTCCTTCCCTCCAGGTTGCAG
This sequence comes from Eupithecia centaureata, assembly GCA_944547425.1. NCBI lineage: Eukaryota > Metazoa > Arthropoda > Insecta > Lepidoptera > Geometridae > Eupithecia > Eupithecia centaureata. The sequence goes on along the minus strand of OX155702.1, from coordinate 3,942,469 downwards.
CAGAGGCGACGACTCAGCAGAGTCCGGCGGCGGCGGGGCAGGCTCCTCGCCGCGGTCCGAGGAAGGAGTCCCAGGGCTTCGAGGACACACGTCCTCGGCTTCCGTCAAGAGCGAGAGTCCGGCCTCGCCGCTGCCTCACGGGTTACATACGCCAGCTCATCAGGTGAGGATGGTAAGAAGTCTTTCATATTTTATACCTTGGTTTCTCATCAAATTTAACAGGATTGGGAGTTGGATAGGTAAATTAGTTTGTGACAAATGGTGTCTATCAACTAAAAGGAAACCAATAAAAAGGGTTTTACAAGAACAAGCATTTAAGTTCTGTGAATGTAAGTAGGGTTTTCGATGGTTACAATCTTCATTCTTCCGCTGCCATGTGTTGGTGAGTGATCCTTTAGTTCAAGTATTTTAATGATTTAAATGAGTCATAAAAGATGCTTTTGGATGAATAAATAGTATAAATCATTAGCTCTCGAAGTAACCATATTCGAAGCACATATTGAAGTGTCGAGTTTGTTCTTAAAGGCATTCTTTTGTAAGCAATTTCTTTGTTATTCCAGCTATCAGCCCAATGTGGAGGAGAGATCGACTACGGTGGCTCAGGACTTGGTGGCTTCGGAGATGAGAACGGAGCTTCTGGCTACTTCAGGCTGGATGGAGAAGTGAGTTCATTCTACAAAATGGAGCTTAACGTTAATACATATCACAACAAGAATCTGTCGGTATATGGATGGGGATATCTTCTAAACTTTTTGAGCGTCTCTATATCATGCTGCAGTTTAGAAATGCTGTAAAGTGCAGTTGGGAAATAAACTGCGTATGTCCTACATATTGATTGATTCCTACGTCCAAATGAATTGGAAGTTCAAAATACTGATTTCTGTGAGACTTTTGGACAGAGCAACGTCTATCAAGTTTATTAAGTACGGCGAACGAAGGTCCACCCGCATTGCAGGAGGTTGCTGGTTCGATTCCCGCTATGTAACATAAGTTTGTACAATCTGACAATACTTGTTTCGGCGGTTCTAGCTATTTTCTTTGTAGGTACAATAAAAATATTTATGTAATGTACAATATCAGTCATCCAGTATCCATAACAAAAGCTCTGCTTCGCTTGGGACTAGATGATGCTACCTCTATATGGATTGTCCAGCATTATTTATTTTATTTCATTATTTTACTTACACTCTTTCCAGGTGGAACAAGAAGTAGTAGGCGAAGTTGGCCAGCTTCCTCTCATGCTGCGAGCGATGGTGGCTATCGGAGAGCCTCGTGCTCACCACCACGCCCCAAGGTTCAACAAGATGGGGCTGGGCCGGCTCATGCCGCCGCCGCATGCTGCAGACATCGGTGGAGGTAAGCGAAGTCGCGGGCGGATGTTATAGTTCATCATCAACCTAATATAGGTTAGGGTAGTCCAAAGCTGGATAGACCTCCCCCAATGAGCGCCATAGCGCCCTGTCTTCAGCTTGCCTCATCAAGCATCTGCCAGCAGTCTTTTGCAGATCGAAATCCCACCTGGCCGGGCGTTCTACACTAGTTTGCCGAATATCGGTCTCCACTCAAGAACACGTTTAACCACCGGTTGTCGGTTCTTCGCGAGATATGGCCCGGCCCACTGCCACTTCAGCTTGCTAATTCTTTCGCAGTCAAATGTTATACACTATGAGCGATCATCCAAAATATCAACTCTTTTTGGCAGCTTCGATCTATTTGTTCGGTCGTTTAGGTCGGTTTAGGTCGACCCGTCATACCGTCATTGTCATTGTGTTGTCTTACCTAGACCGTGAGTCAAAATCGAATTGAAACAGTGAATGCATGTCGTGCATTTGCTTTTATCCGAAAGAGAAAAGTGTCTGCTTTCTTCAGTTATTTTGTTTCTATTTTTGAATTAATTATTTGCTAAAAATATACATGCAAATGAATTCCATCAATCGTTTACTGTTCAAGATGAAGAAAAATACGCAACCCTTATCAAGCCTCATAACAAACCCTTATAATTTTTCCATCAGGTGGAATGCCAGGTCGCACGGAGCTGGGCAGCACTAACGTGGCCGTGGAGCTAAAGACAGGAGTTCCCAACACCAGGCGAGATTCTGGCATCTCTTCCGGAAGCAGCCTGTATAGTGCAAGGTATGTTTACAAGAACTTCACGAACTTCTGCTTGTATGAATAAAAAGACTGTTGATTAGGGACTTTATCTTTTACTAAAGTGCAATGCCCATATGCAGCATCTTTTATGACTTTCTTGATAATCCTAATTTTATCTGTTTGTAATAACTATATTAGAACGAAATCAAGACTTGATTTTTGTTATTACCTACCCAACGAAACAATAACTTGACTTGAATTGTTTGAGAAGGCAACATTTTTGCCACTTTTCCGCCAAATTCCGGTTCATGGAAATTACAGTGCCTCTTGCTTAATACCTTGATATTTTGCTGAGTCAGTCCCTTTGCAACTGTTACCTAACAGTGGCAAACATTTTCTACTTTCAATATGATGTTTTTCATGTTGGTGTTCATGATGTTCATCAGACATCATGACGTTTTCGTTCTCATATTTTTTTCATGACTTAATTGATTTTTTGTTCTTTGTTGTGAATTTGTATTTGCTATGTATATGTAGCTAATCAAAGATATACAGTTGCATATCTTTCGCATCTTGATTTCTAGCTCTTATCTCTTGTGATATTCCGCAGATCCTCAGACATTTCCCGTAAAAGCAGTCAAGCGTCAGTGGCAGGCGGAGCGGCGACCGGCGCGGCTGTGTCGCAGCGACTAGTCGCGCAACAAGTTGCCGGATACGACCAGCTCTCGCCTGACAGCAGTCGAAGGTATGTTGACTGTTCCATAATCTAAGATTATCCATTTAGAATAGGTTAATTATTAAAATGTAGTTTTAATAATATAGAACCTTCGGAAAGAACCAACGGGGGAATGAACCTAAAGTCTTCTTGAGGACTATTGTTCTCAGCAGTGCTACTTAACTTACTTCGCTTTGGCCTCAAAGGAGATTTGTGAAAACCACCAATACCGAATACTTACAATCATATCGTGTTGTAGATGTGGGGCTAAATTGATACCATGGAGTTCGTAACTATATCATAAATCTCTTCTTCTCTCTTTCTCCCCATTTTGGTAGAACTTATGACCTCTTTTTAATTTTTCTAGGGCAATAAATTGTTTCTTGATTCTTAATATTCTTCAATTATTACAGATCTAGTCAAGTGTCCTGCGTGGGGTACGCTCCGGCGCCGTCCTCAGCTCTGGCGGCCGTTCAAGCTGTCAGGACATCGCAGGGCAACCAGGTAAGTTAAATGTCCTTTATCTCCTAAGAATAGCAAACTTTTGCCATTCGTTTTGTTTTTGTCAAACCATTGCTTGCCTGCAAGCCATCTTTGCGATAGGCAATATTATAATTATGAAACAATATGTCACTAGAAATTTTTTGTGACTACACCGTATTATCACACTAGTAAAATTAAAATATATAAAAAGTACAAATAACCATCTTTGCATCTCGTTAAGTTTCAAATCTGACGGTCTACTAATCGATTTATTATTCCTATCTGATGATATGATCTGCTCTATTTGTTTTGAAATTCAATTCCTTCTGATCTAAAGCATTAAAAGTATTTCTGTTGTTTCCAACTAACTGAACCGTGTCTTCTTTCCATAGGCTGTTCTACTCCGTGGCGTGACTTGCTCCGAGGTTCGAGCAGAGGAGTTAGCGCTGGAACTGGACCCCAACGTGACCGTGAAGGAAGAAGCCAGGAGACTCTCGGAACAGTCTAACCTGAGCGACCAGACGCAAGCCTACCAGCAGTACGCGTGTCGAACTGATGAAGTGAGTATTCTTCGCATATAGCTCATACGAAGATAATCTTTACTTGCAGACAAATAAAATGTGTACTTTGAAAAGTAGACTAAACTGGCCTATCGATAATTTTGAACATTAAAAAAGTATAATTTATTAACGACATTGAACATTAAAAAAGTATAATTTATTAATTATTATGAACGACGGTTGCAAACAGTCTAAAAGTAGCTCAACGTTAAAAAAGTTGATTACAATCAAGGAATAGAAAGCACAACTGTAAACGGTAGCAAACAGCCTAAAGGTAGCTCAACTGATCCATATAAATAACAGTCGAAACGTCCCCAAGACACTGGCTGCATTACCACGCTGTATGACAATGCTGATGCGCTGAGCCAGATACTCACCAGCTAGAGGGTCACGCATCGCATCAACCAGACGCTCATTTGATTTTTTTTAAACCAGGAGACCTAGGTACCTTATGGACCTGGGGTTGATTGCTTTGATTCCAAGGAGAGTCAAGCCTAGTTATCCAAATTAATATTCAAATGACCGAACCGATGATAAAGTATACTTTATTATGTCGTCTAAACCATCCAAGAGCTTACTGTGTTTCCACAGTTGACTACATCCAAGTTGATTAAATAAGAAGGCATTTACAAAGACAAGCTTTTTGATTGGATTTCCTGTTCCTATATTCGGAATTCAACGAATTTGTTATTTCATTCGCAGGGTGACGCTCCATTCCCTTTCAAGACAGAAGTGGACCAGGACCCTACATACAAAGAGTCTCGCTCCAACTCCACTGGCACTGTGGTGGTGACCACCGCGCAGGTGCACCACCCTAACCAGGAGGTCAATCTGGAACAGGTGAGAAATTCAGGGTTAACGACATAAACAGATCTTTGTTTGACCATAATCATGCCTGATGGAAAGTGACGATGAGGCTGACGATGTTTAGGAAGTCTAGAAGACATATATTCACTGTTTAATTTAGTAACAAGATATGTAACAAATTTATTATTTGATAAAGAATACAGAAAATTTGCAATGCAATAACACATGAGGATATCGCATCATCTAATATTTTAAATGCAAAAGTTTGGATAGAGGAGGTGGTTGTTACCTCTTCAAGCTAAAACAGAAAGGATATTTGGAATAGGAATAAAAAATCAGTAACTTTATTTCGTTAGGGTTACAAAATAATCACTATCTACTAGACATGTTAAATTTAAACTGTAGGTAGTGTTGACCTATAGTATGTGTAGTAAGTATAACTGTAGTTGGTCTGGAATAATACATAACTAGGCAATTTTCACGCGTATGAAGCCGTGGGGCGCATCTTGTTTTCTATAATACTGTTTCTTATTTACAGGTCGCCGAAGGTGAAATGGTGGAGAACAAGCTGGTGATACCAGACGAAATGATGCAATATCTTAACCAATCAATATTGGGAACCGACACGGTAGCACCAGCTGACAACCCGCCAGACCCCGACGACAAAGACGCCAAAGAACCAGAGGACACTAATAAATCCAGTGACAAAATAACCAACGTAACCACCAGTGACGATTCCTTACTCAAAAACCTAGGTGCCATAGGAAGTGATCTCAATATAAGTGATATTCCAGTTGATTTAAGGTCGTTAGACGTTAGTATGTCCGGTAATAGTGGTTCGTTGCTCAACTCTAAATCACCTGACGATAAAAATCCTCCGTTACAAGAACAGACAATACCTGAAATAAGTGAGAAAGAGAAAGACTATCCTAAACCAGCCGCTAACCAACCAGTGATCAATCCACTTCAGTCATTGCAAACGATGGCTGCCAATCAGACAGAGCAGTCTAACAGGATGAGAGTGAACCAAATCACTCACAAAACTCCTATGAGTCCAAGGACGGCTATGAACCAGAATGTGCTTAGTCCGCAGAGCTTAGCGCACGCAATGCTCAGTCCACAGAGCCTTCCTCATAGTGCAATGAGCCCACAGAGCGTGATGAGTCCGCACACCAACCCGCAAGGGGTCATGAGCCCACACAACATACCTCGCAGCGTCATGAGCCCGCCTAGCGTCTACAATGTCATGAGTCCCATGAGCGTCATGTCACCGCAACACAACGTTATGAGCCCACAGAGCATGCAGAGTATGATGAGCCCTCAACTTCCAAACCAAATGATGAGCCCACGGCACAACAACATCGGCAGCCCGATGTCTCAGAACTTGGCCAGCCCCATGGTCAATATGGCCAGCCCGATGACTCAGAACATGCCCAGTCCTGTAAACCAAAATATAGCCAGCCCTATGAGTCATGGAATGCCGAGCCCAATGCACCCAGGGCTGCAAAGTCCTATGGCTCCTGGTATGAACAGCCCAATGCATCAAAACATGCAGAACATGCAAATGAACGGGCCCAGCCAAAACCAGATGATGATGAATCAGAACCAAATGATGAACCAAGTTCCTCAAATGGCGGCTCCTCCTTACATGAACAGACAAAACTGCAATAACAAGATGCCTAATAGAAACATGCAACCCCCGAACTACAATAATATACCAAACCCAAACTACCCTCAGGCACCACCATACCCTCAAAACCAACAGGTGATGAGAAGCCAGAACATGCAACAATACCAGATGATGCAATACAACCAGAACCAAATGCCGATGCACATGAACAACCAACAAAACATAGCCTACAACCAGCAAATGATAAACTACCCTCAAGGCTACCAACAGAATCAAATTCACCAACTCCAAATGTCCAGGTCTTCAGTCATGAGCGTAGATAACAGTGGAAACATGAGTCGAGGACAAATGAACAGCTACTGCGAACAAAACCAACCTCCAATGCAAGCTCAGAACCACATGCAACCTCAATACAACCAAAACATCCAATTCCTACAACCACCACCGTACAACTCCGTTGTCAACGCTGCCAACGTCATGGGTCCCCCTCCTCCCAAAAACAATCACCAATACAACCAAGCAATGATGAACAACAACCAATATTACAACCACCAGCGACCTTACAACCAGTGGGACTACCCCGGCAACCAATTCAACAAACACAATCAAAAATCTGTTCAGAACTCCGTCAACATGTCAACCGGCAGCCAGAATCAGAAACCGGCTAGACCAATGAACTGTCCGATAAAAGATCAACAGACAGACTGCAGCATGAACAGCTTGAAAAGTCAAAACAATCAAGCGCATCAGAACCAGACAGAAGTCCAGGTGTGGGACATAAGCCAGTCTCAGATAGAAGCAACCAATGGAAGAAAGAAAAACCAGAACCAGAATCCACCTCCACCTCAAAACCAGAGTTCTAACACGTCAACCATGCGGCAGGACACGTATCAAAGAACGCTGGAGTATGTGGAAAACTGTGAAAACTGGAAGAGTTCAGAGATGGTTTCCAGCAGTACCCACCCGTTGCAAGGGGGAGATAATATGGTGGTGAATGATTTGCAAACATCATTGTCTTCGTTCTATGAAGAGAACCAGTACCTTCAGTTGATTCAGTAGTCCAATTATTAGATGAGCTGGTACTCAGATTCTTCAAAAAGACTGCTCAGAAGACAGTAGATAGAATTTAAGGAGATTCTAAAATTTTAGTAATATCTTTATCAAGTTGAACAAAGTAAAGTTGCTTAAATTTGTTAAGTACTGAATTTTGTAAAAATGTGTTTCTTTGGTTAGCTATTACGACGAGCTTACATTGTATTGTGATTAACTTCAAAGCTTTTCGAGCTATAAAAGTACACTGTTTACATTACATTTATACGGTTGGAAATACACAGCCACCACTACTAATATAATTTAAATAAATCTGACTCAATGGTGCATGGAAACGAAGGTTGTACATCTCTAATGGAGACTGATTATTTTTTAAATATATTAACGAAATTTTAGGTACATTATTTTGTACAGTTTTCAAAAAGACACGCCTATTTTGAGTGTTGTAAATATAGATAAAAGTCTTCCACATATTATAAAAATCATTTGTAGTGAATAGATCTTATTGTATGCATTTGTATTAATTTTTGTAAAGATTCTTAAAGTGCCTTATGATTGTACATAAATTTTAAAAGAGTGTACATAACATCAGAGTAACTGTACTGTTTGTGCCTTTATAATTCCTAATATTGTTTTAATAAATTAATTAGAGATAGGTTATTATGATCTAGATAGCTTTAGATAAGTTATGGTTGTCCAACATATTTTTGAGATTATTAGATAGAGATAAAATTCAATCTGTACAAATAAGTAGTTTTCTAGAATTTTTACAGAGTTGTTAAAGTTTTACATCTTAAATTTCTTCATACCTAGTTAGAGTTTTAGTGTAAGTTAGATAATATCATTTTGTCATCGAATCTCTTAGTTTAATTTTTATGAGATTACTAGTGTTAAGTCTTTGTTAATTATTTTATTTAAAACATAACGCACAAAATGGAATAAAACATTGTACTTTTTCATAAATTATTGTTTAACTGTTTTTATTGAATATTTCATCTGTGACAAATAAATCAACGAAATCAATAATAAAATAATTATTATTAAATGCAAGTTTTTCAATTACCCTATTAAACATATACCCAATTACCCATGCTGAACCTAATATTGGCAATTGCCAGCGCTCATTGACATAAAATATGATAGGTATGATATAGGTATGATGTTGGAAAGCTTTGAGCCTTTTTTGCAAGAGGATTTTTATTAACAGTAGCTTTTTATAGTGTGACAACTCGCGCAATTATATTACATTCAGTTAAATATCCTTGCAAGGGGTTTAAGCTTTTTAACAAATCAAGGAAAGCTAAAAAAATATTAGTGACAACTGAGATAACTGCAGACTGTTCCAAATAACTTAGAAGTAGCTTAACAGACCCATTCAATAACAGTCGGATACGTCCCCAATAAGTATTGCATATGCATAGCGTAGCAAGGAATGCTGAACTACCATTGTCATTTAGAGATGTAGTGAATGGAAAGGCAAGAGTTTGAGAGTTAGAGTTTGGTTATATCTCAGCTCGATCCAATCGATTGAATCCTAGCAACTAATCCCTCTACCGAACATTCGAATACAAGAAAGCCATTATATCAAGAATAGCGAGACCGAAATAGTCCGTTTACATACCAAGAGATGACGTAACGCCTGAAATCAAAATAGACGATTTATTTTCGCCAACGTTGCCAGCAGACGGCTGTTAAATGAGTTTAGTGAAAGAAGCGAGACTTAGGAAAGAAAGATATAATTATTATGACAGTAAAAACGCATGAACACACCAATATTATAAAAAATATAGTAATATTATCCTTACTATCCTCACTTATTATCATCATCATCATCAGCCCATATTAGTCCACAGCTGGACATAGGCCTCCCCTAATTAGCGCTATAGCGCCCTGTCTTCAGCTTGACGCATCCAGCATCCAGATCGTCATCCCACCTGGTTGGAGGGCGTCCTACACTACGTTTACCAATTCGCGGTCTCCACTCAAAAACACATTAACCCCAAAGGTTTAAGTTCTTCGCGACTTCAGCTACTACTACTTCAGCTTCTACTGCCACTTCAGCTTGCTAATTTTTGATAATTTCCTTACTTAATTTACATATAGGTAAATGTGAAAGTTTGTATATGGATGAAAGGATGTTTGTTCCAATTTCTTGCGAAAACTACTAAGCAGATCGGGCTGAAATTTAGAATGGACCTATCAAGGCCTAAGCATTCAAGCTGCTAAGCATTCACAAGGATGACGCTGCGAGGGGTATCTTGTAGTACTATAAAACTACTGGTAAAATATTTCTTGTCACTTTCCAGCCCACCTGTTAATTTTTGAACAACCGCTCCTTTATCTCCAGCAGCTTCATGCTCTAAAGAAAGCTGAAAGTAGGCCTCGACTCTACTTCTCTGTAGTTAAGTTTTAGTAGAACTTTAGTTGACCTTTAGTTGACCTTTAGTAGACTTGTTTATGATGGGATCCTGATGACCGGCTGCTTGTCCGTACTTCTTGTGTTCAGTAAATTAAGTAAATCAATATCTTTATTTCTTTAGGCTTACAAAATACGCACTTAGACAAGTCAAATTTTAGTTTCAACTTAGAATACGTTTATCACTACATAGTATAAAATAAAGTCGCTTTCTCTGTCACTATGTCCCTATATCCCTATGTCCTTTTGACTGCTTAAAGCTTTAAAACTACGCAACGGATTTTGATGCGGTTTTTTTTAATAGATAGAGTGATTCAAGAGGAAGGTTTATATGTATAATAAAACCGTGCGAAGCCGGGACGGGTCGCTAGTATATCATAATTGTATTGTCATATGTATAGACCACGCTGTGACCACAAGATAAACCTTTGCTGGTTTATTAGTGTGTTCTTAAGAGGAAAAGTATAATTCTACTATACAGCTAAATATCGCGTCTATATAGAGTACTATATAGTAGTATAAAGTATATTTTAATACCATACCATTAATTTAAAATAGTACTACAGTAGGTACATAATACAAACTGTCATTGTTTGATGCATTACTTGGAATTGTATTTATTGTCTTGAGACTTAGCACCGGAATAAATAAATTTACTAGGTATTATTATTTTCACTTCATTTATTTTCTCAATATAAAAAATGCTATAAAGAATACATTAATTCTATAGATATTATGAAACTTTTCTGCAGTAAATAACATTTCACCGGCCGCGAAGCTAGGTGCAAATGGCAGGCGACTAGGGTTGCAGAGAGGAACGTCCTGACGATACGCGCCGAGCAAGCGCCCCGAGTCCAGGAGAACCGCTTTTCGGATGCAGCCCTTGATCCAACTTCCTAGCGAGAGTCTCTCGAGATGTTTATCGAGGCTCTTCGCTATTACCGCACATCGACTGACGGTTCAAGGACCTGAAACAACAGAAGAATCCCATATTATTTTGAGAGATGACGGTTAAGGTGGACTGTGTCAGAGAAACAATGAGGTACGACCGAAGTCGGTAATTGCCCACGTGTCTTTGTACCCACTGTTCTTCGCTTGACCATGAGACGTTTCAACGAGTCTATATACCGTACTACGTATACATAGTACCCTCAGTAGTCTAGAATAAAGTTCAAAATATTACATGACTACATAGTATAAAACAAAGTCGCTTTTTCTGTCCCTATGTCTCTATATCCCTATGTCCCTTAGACTGCTTAAATCTTTAAAACTACGCAACGGATTTTGACGCGGTTTTTTTTAATAGATAGAGTGATTCAAGAGGAAGGTTTATACGTATAATAAAGTGCGAAGCCGGGGCGGGTCACTAGTAATTATATATAATTAAGTAGTGGCAATCAGAAAAGGCTTTTGCTCGGAGTAACTCTGAAGGATAGGATTCAAATAAATCAGACAGGAGAACCAAAGTTATCTACATAGCTCAAGCGCAAATGCGACATCGTGAGAGGAGTTTTTAAGATACTCCTTAGTTATGAACTCTAGAGGTATGTTATCCTGCAATATTAGTGTGATTTCGTAGAGGAACGTACGCTAACAACAGTGAGTTGACAGTACTACGTAGCTAGCAAGAAAGTTTCTGATTTTTCAAGAGTCCTAATTTTTTATTAATTACTAGCTGACCCGGCAGACTTCGTACTGCCTCATATGGGGTTTTCCCGGCAATTCGATTTTTTTCACCTTTTAAACCTTCCCTGGACCTCCACGAACATTTCAAGACCAAGATAAGATAAATCCGTTCAGCCGTTCTCGAGTTTTAGCGAGACTAACGAACAGCAATTGATTTTTATATATATAGACTAGCAGCGCCTCGCTGTTTCCCTATATATTTATCTTTCCCGTGGGAATTCCGGGATAAAATATAGCCCATTGTGTTATTCCAGAATGTAATCTATCTCTGAGCCAAATTTTATCCATATCCGTTCAGTAGTTTTTGCGTGAAAGAGTAACAAACATCCATCCATCCATCTATCCATCCATCCATACTTACAAACTTACGCGTTTATAATATTTTGTAGGATTTCGTAGAGGAACGCTCGAACGTACCTACGCTTCCACGATTTTTGCTTTTATGTGTCCTCGAGCGTTCAAAATTTCAGTAAATTTGCAAAACTCAAGACATCCAACAATTCTAAGAGATAATGACAGTCAGTTCCACACCTGCTTAACCTCTATTTATATTTAAACACACAGAAATATCTGGCCAATTAATAGCGAGTGGTAAAACAACACGAAGTACTTGGCACTATCTGTGTTTCGCTTTTCACGAAAGATTACAATAAATAGTGCTAAACGCTTAAAGCTACGCATGTTTAAAACATCTCAAGATCATTTTCTAGTCAATATAGTTTTCTAGAGATCTACTAAATAAATAAAAAGTTTTTCGACTAGGCGGTCACATAAAATCGTGGCGCAGTCGGTAGCTCACTTCCGTACTTAGAAGGGAAGGCGGTTCAAGTCCCGCCGAATTAGTAAATTTTTGCGTTGTTATTTCATTTATTAGATATTCCCCAAGTGCGAGAGCTTACGCACTATAATTTAATAATCCATACTTATAATAAAACTGTAACAGGTCCAATTCTGTACATTGAAGATATTTTGAAATTTTTTTTTGGAGTGCACTCTATTGAAAATGAATTACACAAGTAAAATCGCGAGTATTCCAAATACCTACTTATCATGCGCAGACGAAGTCGCGAGCACCAGCTAGTCTTTAAAAAAGTTTTATTTCAGACAGTACTTAATCCATTAGGTTTAGGACAAGACGCTCACTTTTAGAAGTTACTAGATATAACAATCAAAGAAAGAGAGTTGAAAAAAACATAATTATACCAGTAAACAATCATAATACAGAATACAGAAACCGCTTAAGAGCTTTTTATTAGTAAGATCTACAAAGTTTATGAAATAATCTGCTTAGCTTGGGGCTCGATGATGCTGTTTGGACTGTCTAGAATTATTACCATTATGACTGTTATTGTTATTCTCGTTAAAAAATATATTTTTCAATACTCATACTCGGAATGTAGGTCTGAACATGCCTGAAGAGCGGGTTGAAATTGATACTTTTCCGCCCTAGGGAGAATCGTTTTCAACTGACAGCTATAACGTTAATAGTCAACCATGATAGTGGCAGAATAAATGCTAAAGATAAAAAAAATCACTTTAGCGACAATTCACTGAATTCAAAAAAACGAAAGACTAGGCAGTATGGCTTTTTGGCTTTCGCCTGTCCTAGATGGACTAATATATAAAAAAATAGCAGCAATTTGATTAATTTGTTTTCTCATGTTTTTTATTTAAATTTCCTTGTATTCGTAATGAAAAGCACAGTGTTTACCTCAGGTGAAAGTAACTTATGTAGTCCCTCGAACTATTGGCGCCCTCGTTACACTCGGGCACCAAACCCCGTCTCTGGACTGAATAAGTTACTTTCAACCCTTGGGTATACAATGTACTATTTTAGTATAAGAAATACAAAAATATTAAAAAACTAATTTACAGTAATAAATATATCAAACCGGTGGTGGATCGCCGGCCGCGAAGCTAGGCTCAAGCAGCCGGTGATAGGGTTGCAGACAGAGAAACTTCCTGACAATACGCGCCGAGTCCAAGAGAACTGCTTTTTGGATCTGGCCCTTGATCCAACTTCCTAGCGAGAGCCTCTTGAGATAAGATGTAATTATTATTATTAAGTATTTGTAAATCAAGCTTACAATATCAAACAATTACTACTATTGCAAACGTAGATACTCAACGTTCAATAGTTATTGGTTGATTTTGTCAATGTGTTCTTTCGAATACCAAAGACACGAAAAACTTGCACTTTATTTACATAGAACCGGGATTCCTCTAACTAAGGAACCGCGGATCAATTAACGCATTACAATAATCCGATGTTCCGATATCGATCATTTCAAAGAAAACTAGATAGAGCTTTAGAGTTTTCTGGAGAGAGTTAATTTTGCTATATAGTCTATTCATGTTGCCTTAGATACTCGTATTGGAAATATCTTAATCATTTTCCTCTTTAAATCCAAAAATAAGGTCCTCGGGATACGATTTCATAACTTTGTTTTAAACTAAAGTAAGATCCCGATTATGTATAATCCGTGTATAATCGAGTGTCCGGCTGCACAGACGCCCCAATGAGTGCCATAGCGCCCTGTCTGATTATGTACCTACTTCCACTCGAGATATTCTTAACCGCTCGATTTATTTTGGCAAGATTTATACCTATTTTTGGCAAAAAAAAAACTTGCCTAAATCTATAGTACAGTGTTTTTAAGCAACTATCAACACAAAAAACAAAATTCTCTTCATTCTTATTCGAATTTTCAAAATATTTATCAGCATTTTGCATGACCAAGAAAAAAGCTCAAAAAGCCCCTTTTTGTGTAGTGTGTAGTGCCAATTCTTTCAAAAAATCAACAAAGCGAACGAGATTTTAAGGCTAAGTATGGAGACTTTGGTCATAAAATTCTTTATTGAATTTAACCGGAGTGTACGTATGTCTTTTTAGTTTTTCGATCTCTAATTATTTAAATAAGCAAAACAGGTGGCTTTTTCACTCCCGCGCAGGAAATATAACAAGGGAAATGAAAAACTATATGAACAACAGGATGATAGTCATAAAACGCACTTTCTTAGAAGAATAGACTTGAACAGCATTACTCACAATTTATTTGTAGTCTAGCCAGATTGTCTGTCATAAATTCCTGCGGTAAACTGCTCGATGACTGGATAGTACAGTTCAGATTTTTAGAAGTATCTAAATAATTTTATTTCATTTGCTTCCCTTTGAGTCGAGAGACTAGGTCAGCAGGGTAACGAGGCTTTCTAGGTCTCAAAAAATATAAGATCTTTTTTAAATAATATTACCTACGCTTACATGTAATATAGCACACAGAGGCAAACAGAGGAGAGATCACACCCATAGTAGCGTCAGTATAGAGTTAGTTTACAATTTGCCTTCCCTTTATGTTAGAATAGCGACCCACCCCAGCTTTCCCCAGCCTTCCATTTGAATCACATCAAAATCGATTGCGTAGTTTGAAATATCTAAGAATACATAGAGACAGACAGACAGCGGGAAGTGAATTTGTTTTATACTATACTAGCGAAACGCCCCGGCTTTGCATGGTTTTATTATACGTATAAACCTTCCTCTTGAATCACTCTATCTATTAAAAAAACCGCATCAAAATCCGTTGCAGATTTTAAAGATTTAAGCATTCAAAGGGACATAGGGACATAAGGACATGGGGATATAGGGACAGAGAAAGCGACTTTGTTTTATACTATGTAGTGATAGTGAAGGAACACGGTTATAGAAGAAGAGAGGCCTACTTATTAGTTCAACCGAAGTGATACTTAGGTAAAGCTAGTAATAATAATTCAGTGGGTAAAGGTAATATAGTCCAAACTGAGAGATGAGTGATAATATATGTTAGATCTTAGGCAGCTGTCCCACCGCCGACGATGAACGAGAAGCGAGTAGAGCTAGAAAGTAGATACAAGTTGGCGAGCAGCGCGAAGCGAGTGTTTAGCGATAGTTTTGTTTTGCGAGTGTGCGAGTGCGACGAATGATTGGTTAGTTGGTTGGGTTAACTACTCTCTGTTGCGTGAATTTCGACCGACAAGCGAGCATCTCACTGACCAAGTATCGCTGAGCGAGTATTATCTTTGATAAATATTTAACTGGGGAAGCGAGTTCTTGCCAGCAGTGTCACAGTCAGCGATGCATAACTTTTGTTTACGCGGACTGTATATCTATATTACGTTGCTTGATCGAGAAAATAGACGAACGGAAGTTGCTTTCTCGCGGCGGTGGGACAACTGCCTTAAGCTGTGGATACACATGCCAGTAAATCGGGAAAGTAGGTGGCATGAAAGTTACTGACATGTACGAGTAACTAGCACACTGCGGATACATTTGCAAGTAATACTGGCATGCATACTGTGCCCTGGCATGCCAGTATTACCCTTGCGTATGCACAGGACAGTTCGTGAGAGTATTTCGTACCAATTCTTGAGTGCTAAACATAGATAACATTAGAAGTGAATTAAACAAAATCGTGTTGTTACTAGCAATTGAATGTGTAGCAAAATTAATGAGATATAAAAAGAAAAAACGTAGACGGGTTTGGGTAAGAGATTGGATTAGTAGAAGGGAAGACTACTGGCATGCCCGTAGCTGTCGCGTCTGTTCACACGTGCCAGGTTAGCAGGCCCCCGCGTCCCCTCCCCCAACGGGCATGCAAGAAAATCAAATGTTGTGCTAGCTACTTGCAACTAGCTAGCTTCCAGTTACAGGCATGCCAGTAAGTGAATACACATGACTGTAGCTGGCACTTGCAAGGAGCTGGTATGCTAGTGTGCAAGCTACGGGCATGTGTATCCCCAGCTTAAGAGGTTGTTGCTTGCTTTCACACCTCTATGGACTAGAATAAGATACATTTGCTATAGAAACTTCTTGATCAACGACACTAAACGTCACCAGACAGAAAAGAACAAAATCTCCCGTCAACCAGCGCAAATACAAAAGGACAAAAAATGATAATAATATTAAACAAAAAATGAACAAAACTTTAAAAATGTGATGGTGTGTATGTTATCAGTGGTCAGCCTGCTGAGGGTGATGTTAAGAAGCGCCTTCATAGTCGCTTTCTTCACCATACCAACACCAGTCGTGGCGTTCGGCGGGATCAAACACTGGACGCGTAAAGCCCTCTACAATAAAATAGACCTATGCACGCAAGCCTGCTATACCCAAATTCTCCCAGGTGATTATCACATCTTTACTAAACACACAATACTAAAAGAATTTCAATTTAAAACTCAAAAACTGTCTTAAAAACCTCAAAAGACTTTCATCACCACTTAGAGACATAACCGTTTTGATGTTTGTGGTAGCTAAGGTGGTAGCTGTTTTCAGTAAATAGGCATTTCGTTCCTTTAGTCTGACATGAGACACGCATCAAACCACTCAGCCATCGGAGTGATTAAATCTAAAAAAAAGGAACATCTTGGTGGCTGTAGAATCAAGCAAGGTGACGTTTGAACACATCCTTAAAATGCTCGACGTGTCTCCACTTACCTCCACCATAAAATTAAATGAAAACAAATTTAGGTAAACGGTGGTAAACGGCGATCTCCATACGGAATGCATGATGAACATCCGGAGCTACATAAAACAAGGGTAAAAAGGGTAGGGTCCCGTCCTATTACTAAGACTTCGCTGTCGGTCCGTCTGGTTGTAACCAGGCTGTTTCTCAAAAACCGTAATAGCTAGACTGTTGAAATTTTAACAAATGATGTATTGATGTTGGCGCTACAACAACAAATAAATATTTAAGGGTAGCTCCCAGACATTTTTTGCCGTTTTTATAAATACGAGACCCTTCAAGCACGAGTCTTACTCGCACTTTTTTTTAAAATGAGATGAAAATTGAATGTGCGAAATTATTGCACCCAAAATATCCATACATAGTCATGATGATGTTTGTGCATTGTTGGATTTTTTTTCTATTTAAACTTCCGCATTTACAATCAATGTTTGATAACAAAAGTTTTCAGTGCGTCCTACCCGTAATGACCTACGGAGCTGAGACGTGGACACTCACGGTAGGGCTGGTCCACCAGTTCAAAGTTGCTCAGCGAGCTATGGAAAGAGCTATGTGAGGAGTTCCTCTGAAGGATAGAATTCGTAATGAATATCTACATCCGATAGATAACCAAATTTATCGACATTGCTCAAAGAATTAGTAAGCTGAAGTGGCAGTGTCATGTCCGGTCATAATATCTCACGAAGAACCGACAACTATTGGGGTAAACGTGTTCTTGAGTGGAGACCGCGACTTGGCAAATGTAGCGTAGGACGCCCTCCGGTCAGGTGGGATTACGATCTGCGAAAGCTGGCAGATGCTAGATGCGGCAAACTGAAGACAGGGCGCTATGGTGCTCATTAGGGGAGGCCTATATCCAGCTGTGGACCGATATAGGCTGATGATGATGATTTACAATCTCAGTTTGATTCCAGGGCTCTACCTCAGTAATGCCAGAGCTGCTGCTGACAGAAATGTCTTACGCCGCCTTAACATCACCCATGTGCTCACAATTGAGGCGCACCAGTTACCAAAATCAACTTTCGAGGATACCAATATTAGCACGCTCTTCATTAGGGCCTACGACACTCCTCAAACCAATCTGCTGCCCTACTTCCCAATGGCCAACGCATTTATCGATGAAGGCATACAAAAAGGTAAATAATAATTATAATTCAAGAGTTAATAATAATAAAAATAATTAAATCTGAACTGAGTAGCACTGCAGTGAAAACATAGCAGAATAACCGTAGTAGCGCATCCATAGCAGCAAAACCATGCAGCGAAACCGTAGCAGCAGAGAAACCGTAGCAGCGAAACCATAGCAGCGAAACCATAGCAGCGAAACCATATCAGCGAAACCATAGCAGCGCATCCATAGCAGCGAAACCGTAGCAGCGCATCCATAGCAGCGAAACCGTAGCAGCGAACTCTATCCCTGGTACTTTTAAGTATCAGAAAATGTTGTTGTGGAATTTTCCCCTTTTATTAGAAACTACCGATCCGCCCTGGCTTCGTACGGGTTAATTATATATAAACCTTCCTCTTGAATCACTCTATTCACTCTATTCACTAATATCAACCGTATCATAATTCGTTGCGTAGTTTTAAAGATCTATGCAAAAAAAGGGACAGACAGACAGCGTGAAGCGATTTTGTTTTATACTGTGTAGTGATATTATAAGTAAGGAAGGAAATCAGAAATGCTTTCAAAATAAGCAATCAGACAAGTAAAATTTTAAACTTAAGGTACAAAATTATCAAAATAATACCTTACTATTATTATAAACGCGAAAGTTTGTATGTTGAGAGAGTTAAGATGGATGTATGATGGATGTTTGGTACTCTTTCACGCAAAAACTACTGAACGGATATGGATGATATTTGGCACAGAGATAGATTATAGTCTGGAATAACACATAGGCTATATTTTATCCCGGAATTCCCACGGGAACGGGAATTACGCTGGTGAAACCGCGAGACGCTGCTAGTATCAAAGTAATATAAAGTGTCAATTGATTTTCTCTTCGCTCCAATCTTTTGTGCGTCTTTTGGATTATTATAAATATTTAGGTACGGGTATTTATCGCGTTAATTAACCTTTTTTTCCCGACGTGTGTGCGATAAATACCTGTACCTACCTAAATATTTATAAAAATGTATTCTGATCGCGTAAGTTTTCAAAAAGTTTGATCGGACAAAAGATTGAAGCGAATGGCAAATCAATTATCACTTTATTTCTTATATTATTTTGATAATTATGTACCTCCCTATAGTATTAAATTTGACTTGTCTAAGTGCTTATTTTGTAAGCCTAAAGAAATAAAGATATTGATTTACTGATTTATATTATTAGGTATTTATCGCGTTTATTTACCTATTTTTCCCGACGTGCGTGCGATAAATACCTGTACCTAAATCTATTTAAATAAAAATGAATCCCTATTTCCCTTGGTCACGGCATCACGCCTGAACGGCTGGACCGATTTCGCTAATTTTTTTTTGGTTCTGTTCGTTATTATCAGGAGAAGGTTCTTATGAAAGAAAAAATTAAGAAAATTACGCGGATAATTCTAATTTTTCATAAATTAGGGTGTCAACGTCTGTCGGGTCAGCTAGTTTTTATTATAAATGTGTTTTGATCGCGTAAGTTTAAAAAACTTTTGTTTTTCGGATATTGATATAGAAACGTTTCAGGAAATGTTCTCGTCCATTGCCACTTTGGGGTATCGAGGTCTGCCACACTGGTGATAGCCTTCCTCATGGAGAAGTATCGTCTCACGTACGAGCAAGCATTCGCGTTTGTTCAGCAACGTCGCCGGTTCATCAACCCTAACTATGGATTTGTTAACCAGCTGAAGGTAAAGAAACTTACATTAATTTATGTAATTATTATATTATCATCGGAATCTGGCGCGTCGGACAAAGTCAAATGTTTGAAGTCTGCTAAATATCATCACTACATAGAATAAAATAAAGTCGCTTTCTCTGTCCCTATGTCATTATATCCCTTTGAATGCTTAAATCTTTAAAACTACGCAACGGATTTTGATGCGGTTTTTTTTAATAGATAGAGTAATTCAAGAGAAAGGTTTATACGTATAATAAAACCGTGCGAAGCCGGGGCGGGTCGCTAGTTATAAATAAATAAATAACGCTGGTCAATTCACAAAGCATCATTAAGGCAAGCAGAGTTTGTGCTATGGATTGGGTAAAAGATGACTGATACCCGGCAGACCTTGGCCCACCGCGCCACATCGATGGTCAGGTCATGTATAAAGGCTCCTGCGTCCAGGCAGGCTTTGACCCACCGCGCCACATCGATCGTCATATATTAAGGCTCCTGCGTCCAGGCAGGCTTTGACCCACCGCGCCACATCGATCGTCATATATTAAGGCTCCTGCGTCCAGGCAGGCTTTGACCCACCGCGCCACATCGATCGTCATATATTAAGGCTCCTGCGTCCAGGCAGGCTTTGACCCACCGCGCCACATCGATCGTCATATATTAAGGCTCCTGCGTCCAGGTAGACTTTCGCCTACTGCGCCACATCGATCGCCGTATATAAAAGCTCCTGCGTCCAGGCAGGCTTTGACTCACCGCGCCACATCGATCGTCATATATAAAGGCTCCTGCGTCCAGGCAGGCTTTGACCCACCGCGCCATATCGATAGTCATAATATGGCGATCGATGTGGCGCGGTGGGTCAAAGTCTAACTGGACGCAGGAGCCTTAATATATTATATTAAGGTAGACTTTGGTCCACCGCACCACATCGACCGTAATATGTAAGGGCTTCTATCCCCAGGCAGACTTTGACCCACCGCGCCACATCGATCGTCATATATAAAGGTGATTTCTTTGTTTTTCTATCATTTTATTTCTCTTTTCCAGGAATACCAGAGGATGAATTACAACGTGGACAACTTCCACAGATTCGAGGCGTTCATGCAAGTAAACGCGCGGAAGCACAAGTATAAGATAGCATCGCTAGCGGCCGTCGCGGTAGGCCTCTTAGTACCAATCGTTGTTCTTGTAGGTTGATGGATTTGTAAATATTTATTGTTTATGAAAGAACGTGTCAATTTTTTTAATACAGTTTGCTTATCACACATTAGTGTCTTTTTATTTATTTTTTTACAAGCCATCCGCCGCAGCTGCGCACGAATACATTATTTATTTTTTAATTAATACTGGCGAAGCCGCGTGGCGCATCTAGTATTATATATAATATAGTAGAGGTTTGTTTTTCAAAATTTAGGAAAACATAACAGCTAGGTTTTAGGAAAAGAAGACAATTAATGCCGGCACTAGCGCATGTGTGTAAAGATCCAAAGGATAGTTGGGCTGGGAAAAGGTTAAAAGTTTTCGCAGTGTATATCGGGTGTAACATTTAAATCGGTCAGTATGGGAAAGTCTGAAACCATAAAACATACAAAGATCTCTTCTTACGAACCACGTGTTGAATTTAAGTATTGAAAAAAATAACGTTATGAAAACAATGCATTTTATTAATTTTAGACATAACGTTTCATAGTAACATTTACTCCTTAAGACCTACATAATCGATATCTAACTAAAAATAGTGAAAGTTTAATTTTTCAAAACATCCGGGTTCGATTCCCGGACTGAGTAAAACATGTTTTAAATGTGAATGCAGTTTTTGTTGTCACTAAAATCGATGACATGGTTCCTAAGAAGATATCTTCGTATGTCTTGTCTTTCCCATACTGACCGATTTAAATGTTACACCCTGTATACTTAAGGCTCTAACTGGAGGTATACAAACTTATGTTACCGTGACTTATTTTATATTATTACAAAGGAATTTCCAAAAATCAGACGTTCAGTTTGTTATAGCTAGTTTTTTTCAATAAATCTTTAGTAGTTTTATTTTGTCTATTTCAGAAAGAGTTACGAAAACAGAGTTTGGTGTCCTCCAAGAGCAACTTCGTATCTCGTCGATTTAAATTTGATAACAAATAATGTACTTATAATGAAAATAGCATTAGTACAAAATTGAAGAAAATACACAATACAATAGGCCTTTGTCCAGCAGTGGACTAACATAGGCTGATGATGATGATGGCACAATACAACGCGAAACAAAGCCAAAGATCACCAGAATTCATGGCAGAGCGCAAGCGTTTAAGCTAACATGCAAATGAATTAAATTAAATATGTTTTCACATGTTCTGCTCAGGAAGACGTAATTTAATTAATCGAATTATTTATTAACTAAGGTAGCCTGGGAGAATCGCTCTCAGCGATAGGGCCGCGGTTTGCACTATGTTCATTAAATAATTAATAATAATAATAATAATAATGCTGGACAATCCACACAGCACCATCTAGCCCCAAAGTAAGCTACTCAAAGCTTGTGTTATGGGTACTAGATAATTGATATACTTAATACAATATATAGATATTTTTTACATATATAGATATTTTTTATTATACATATTAAACACCCAGACCAACGAAACAAATTTCTGCAGATCGTGCACAAATTTTTTCCCAGGCAGGAATCGAACCCGCAACCTCCTGCGTCGCAGGCGGACCTTCGCCCACCGCGCCACAGCGGTCGTCGAAATTAGAATATAATTAGATATAAGCCTTTTATATGTATGATACTTACTATTTTAGTACAATAAAGTGTTCATTCATTAATAACTATTATCAGCCCGCGGCGTCGGACGCTTTGTTTCTGTGGAAACGTTTCTATTTCTATCTGTGTGGGGTAAAAAGTAGCCTTTGTTTTATTCTAGGGTTAGAACTAGGTCTAATGAAAAATCAGTTGTTTTTGCGTGACAGATAGTATGAGATCCGACTGCAGGATGAGCCCGCTCATCGTTTTTTGCTTAAAACAATTTTTTTGTTTGTTTGTAAGAAGGAGATATATACTCGTATCTACCAGGTTGCCTATCAGAATTTGGCCGCAAGTATTTTAAATTTAATATTTATCATCTTTAAGAACACTTTGGCAAGCCCTATTTGCTAATCCTGCGGTCGGATCTTAGACCATGAGTTACAAACATCTCTATAAATCCAGACATCCATACATCCACACAAGTAATAAGGATAGGATTAGTAAAAAAAACAGGTGCCTGGCTAGAGTAATAGTAAACGAAAAAAATCTAATTATCTCTAAATTCTCTAACAACACATTTTTAGAAACGAATAATTAATTCCACTGTGTTGAGTGTGTTGATATTGTAGTAAATAATGCGATAATTAGAATAAAATATTACTACATTTCTCTGGCAACCCTACAGCGTTATGTAACCCTGTTTAATACTTCTACACTTATTTTACAAGACGTTTTGTATATGTTACGCTCAAAGATCAAAAACAATCTTTGAGCGAATCTAAAAACTGACTTCAAATGTCATGAATTAAATATAGGATAATTCTATAGTTACTGCTAAAATCTTAAAAGTATATGGGACTACATAAGGAACATCATCTTTCGAAAAAAAGAACCATGAAAATCCGCCCACAGTCGAATGAAGAATCCTTTCTTCAACTGGCCGCATCAAACATTTAATTGCAGTCTTTCGTAGGATTTTTCGTATAGGTACTACGTTTACCGAGGCGCGGGCTCCATTTAATAACACAATTCCCCAACGGTTGACTGTTCTTCGCGAGATATGAGCTAGTTTGTCCATGGCTTTTATAAAAATAATTTTCAATAATGCGATATGGCGGTTGAAGTTAGAAAATTGCAGAACTCAGCAGTTTTATCGCTAAATTCGAATATTATTACCAATATAGAGCTTAGCTCAGCAAGCAGCAGTGGATAAATACTGATTGTAAATACTAATGATGAGATAATTATAAGAAATAAAAATTTCTATCTTTCTGAAATACCTTCCCTTCCTAATACTTATTATTTTCCGCTGTCCTTTTATATACTTGGATCTTTAAAACTACGCAAAGAACTTTGACGGTTTTTTGTAAAAGATTCAAGAGGAAGATAGTTATATTATATTACTAGCTGCGCCCCGCAGCGTCGCCCGCGGGGAAATTTATTTATTTGTCAAATATCATATTTTTCATAATATGCTATTCCCGATGAAGACAAACCCAAAAAAACAAAAATCATAAAAATCGGTCCAGCCGTTCTCGAGTTATAAGTGTTGTAACAAACACGACTTTTTTTATATATATAGATTATATAACTAGCAGCGCCTCGCGGTTTCACCCGCGTTATTCACGTTCCCGTGGGAATTCCGGGATAAAATACAGCCTATGTGTTATTCCAGACTATAATCTATCGCGTCAAATTTCATCCATATCCGTTCAGTAGTTTTTGCGTAAAAGATTAACAAACATCCATCCATATATCCATCCATAAAAACTTTCGCGTTTATAATATTAGTAGGATAGGATAGACGTGCGAAGCCGGGCGGCTCTATAAGAATCTAAAATAATTATTCTTTTAGCGATATTTTCCTTATTATTCCTTCCTTCAAAGCTTTATTGAAACGTGGTAATGCAGCCAGTGTCTTGGGGACGCTTCCGACTGGTATTGACATGGATCAATTGAGCTACCTTTAGACTGTTTGCAACCGTCTGCAGTTAGCTCAATGGTTTCAATTGTCAATACTAGTTGTAATTTTTCTATTCCTTGCTTGTAATTTTCGTTGTTAATAAATATTCTTATTCTAACATCATATTACTGTGGCAGAATCACACAGCACAGATGTCAGCCGTAGGTTAGGCGAGCTCCATTTAATTTTATGATTTACGGAAACGCGTTAAAGAGCACGTGCACCGCTATTTATTTTTATATTAAATAGACAAATGTTTCAAGGTTTTACAGATATATCAATTAGCTAAATTCCTGGGACAGTTTTGAGCTAATAATTGAATGTACCTTCTGAAGGAAATCGGAGATATTAAAAGTGCTTAAAAAGATTTGGAACTTAGGACTCATGAACACGACATAAAATTCATTTAATTTATAAGTAAGATTACGAAATAAAGTGCTCATTTCGATTTTCTTCAATATTTTGAAGGTAAAGTAAAGAAGCGATCAAGAAACCTTTACCTTGTTGCAATTTTAGTTTTTCAGTTGGAGAAACCTCGTCCCAAGCATTTTGTCCTCTATAGGAAAATCTTATCTATTTATTTCCTAGTCCTACTCTGACGTGTGTAAGTTCTAAAGGAATAAAAAGCACTTTCAGTTTCAGTCTAAATTTGATATTATTGCTTCTGAACGGAGTTAGGCTTTGCTAACAAAATGAACGGGTTTGTCCACCTATTTATATCACCTAGCTATAAGTTATAAGCCTAGTGGACCAAAGTGAGTTCAAATGCGGAAACAAGAGTAAAACATATAACCCTCAATCACTGAAATGATAGATGATGATAGCTTTCAATCACATGTCAATATTATATTGCACAACATTTTGCAAACGGTGGTGACAAACCCAACAATAATTTGGCTCAGAACATTAGGTCGATAACATTTTTATAGAGTTGTCTCGTGAATCTGTTTGTTTAGTTTTGTAGATTGGTATCTTTGGTTTTCAGTTCAGTATTCAAGCGATGGGTGCCTGTTTTTATAAGAAACTAGCAGCGCCTCGCGGTTTCACCTGCGTAATTCCCGATCCCGTTGGAATTCCGGGAACAAATCACACCTGTCACACAAATCCTACTATAATATTATAAACGCGAAACTTTGTAAGTATGGATGGATGGATGTTTGTTACTCTTTCACACAAAAACTACTGAACGGATAAGGATGAAATTTGGCACAGAGAAAGATTATAGTCTGGAATAACACATAGGCTATTTTATAACACATACACGCTAATTTCCAGATAGCCATCTCTGTGCAATTTCATCCATATCCGTTCAGTAGTTTTTGCGTGAAAGAGTAACAAACATCCATCCATCTATCCATCCATACAAACTTTCGCGTTTATAATACCTATTTGTAAGATTTATTTGTGTGGTGACAGGTGTGATTTGTTGCCGATTCGTGAGAAAATGCATTTGAATGCAAAAGGTCTGACAGGTTGAATTGATTACCTTTTTTCTTAAGGCCTTAGAACTTAGATAAATACGATCTGCAGATATTTGTTAATTGGTTTTTGGTGTTGTGTTTTCTATGTAAAAAAATGTATATCTATGTATATCTTACTATTATAATAATGGGAAAGTCTGTGTGAATGTTAGTTATAAGTAATCTTTGTAACTTTAATTTAGTAATCAATTTTGTGGGTTGTGTAATCAATTTCTGAAATTTGTTTGAAAAAACATCTGTTTCGCGGGAAAAGCCGCGAGGCGCATCTAGTTATATATGTATTAATTATATTCAGTCATCTATTAGTAGCCATAACAAAAGCTCTGCTTAACTTGGAGCTAAATGATGCTGTGTAATGCAAACAGCATCCAGCAGACCAGCTTTTTTTCATAATATTTAAAAATCTACAATGTTAATCAAGATCTTAACCTAATAAGATTTCAGCTCAATCAATTTCCAACCAAATTAAAAAAAAGAAGAAGGCTATCAAATTGAATGTATGTAATTTTTTTCGTCGCCTCAGACTTTTTTCTAGCTGAACTGATTTTGAGCTAGTATTCTTCACGAGGTCCCATAAATTCGAACCTGTTAGTTTTTATTTACATTGAAGATGTTCTCATTTAGCTGTAAAGAATTTGAATTACGAGTAGGTATAGTTTTTAAAACACGCCAAATCATTTCGTTGGTTTACAATCAGAAAACATTTCTTATGGGAAAAGAATGATTTTTCCTTTCTCCCACTACTTTTTGGAATTAGGTCCAACCGAAAATATCTTTTGAATTGAAATATACAGAGTTCTCTGAATTTAATATGACTCACAATGATATTCACGATTCTTATCACTTTTGTACTTTTAAATGTTTCTTAGCTACCTACTATGCTACAACATTTCAAGCTCAAACACGATTCTAGGAAATTGGAATAGTATTTCAATTGCAACTCAACAGTGACTTTTAATTTTATAAATGTGAAAGTTTGGATGGATGGATATTAGTCCAAAACTACTAAACGTATCGTTCTGAAATTTTGAACAGACATAGTTCAAGGCTTGGAATAAAACATAGGCTTAAAGCCTTGGGTCGCAGCTAGTGTTTTATAAAGAAAGAATGTCATATAAGTACTTAAAAGAGATGTGTTTTGAACCTAAGTTTAAATTAAAAGATAAAGACAGCGATATTAGTTTTAGGGTTTTATATTATTACGATATGAAAACTCTGGTTGTAACGGTTAACTGAAATGAATTGACTGCAGCATGTATGTTTATATAAGCAAGCCACAAAGATTTCCTTCTGGAATCATCAAGGCCCATCACACAATGTGTCTTCAAGTGCTGTTCGCCTTTTGCCACAGTCTTGTCATAGTCCTGGTAATTCATAAAACCCCACTTGTCCTCAACACCTGTAGCTCACCTGAATCAAATCCAGGTCAAATCATCTAGGTTAACGGCATCTTGCATTTATACCATCCCAATCTACTATTTATAAGCCCCGAGATTTATACCAAAGCCTAGGTATTATAAGTGTTGTGTACACAATGATGGGTATTTTTGGAGCGACGAGCGTTGCGTAGGGTTCGCAGCACCAGTTGGGTTGGAGCAAGCGGTGAGCGCGCTTCTTGAACCACGTCGCGGTCGGTATCTGTGCAGTGTTCTAAGTGGAGTAAGTGTTAGTGCTAGCCTACGCTCGGCATAACAGAGCTAACACCGCATATGTGCTAACATACTAACGCATGGTCTATGTTGCGTGGGCGCGAGTGGGCGGAGAAATTTGATAAGGCGAGAACTGGCCACTTTTGTATGCAACGGCGAAGCGGGCGGCCGGCGACTATTTTAGTACGGCCGTGTGGCTTGTGTTTCTAAGGCGGGCGGCGACGCCGGACGTACGCTCGCGATAAAAACTGGATGAAATAGGATAAGTACAATGGTTATTTTGAGACGGATGAGTCATTAAGTAGTTTTGGTCGAAAATATGATACTTTTGACCCATAAACGAGGATTAAAATATTTGTATGATTGAACTTAGTACAAGTTCAGTGCGTTGTGTAAAGTTCTTGTTTGTAGAGACGTTGTCGACGTAAAAATAATAGTAGAGAAAAATAGTTACAGTTTTAATATTCAACGTTTTCAACGTTAAGTTATAACGACAACTAACCTCAAAAAGTTATTATTTCGTGCAATTAGGCTGTTTTTGAGATATTTCTCAACGAAATCCATCAATTTCAACTAGTAACCTAATTGCACGAAATGAATAAATAAACTTTTTAGGTTAGTCGTCGTTATAATCTTAGTTTTGTTGACACAATGCTGAAATTTTACTATATTTAACTTATATTTAACTTACATATTAACAGTAACTATTCGAAACGATCTGTAGATTCAATGTTGTATTGAAATAAACCTAATTCGTATATGAAGTTGTGGTAAACTACAAGAGATACCTATAGGTACAATATTCGCCAATAATATTGGTAGTAATGTTTTTATGTTATAATAAACAATGTACCATACATTGTCATTACCTAGTATAAAACAAAGTCGCTTTCTCTGTCCCTATGTATACTTAAATCATTAAAACTACGCAACGGATTTTGATGCGGTTTTTTTAATAGAGTGTTTTGAGAGGAAGGTTTATACGTATAATAAAACCGTGCGAAGCCGGGGCGGGTCTGTAGTAAATGATAATTGTTTACACCGATTTCTGAGTGTAGTGAACCTCATAAAAAACCTAGTCTTAATCTGTCCAAGACAATAAAATAATACAATCACATTCGCAAATTAGCTAAAGTCACCTCTGGTCACTGACCTCACTCAGGGTTAGCAAACTGATAGATGCAATAATTGATCTTTGTTCATAACATTGAATATCTATTGGCCAATTTCAATATCAATTATATCCGTAGTTGTCATGACTTATTTGTCATTGGCAACTTGTAACTGCAATTTTTTTTCAGTTTGCCATTCCGATTCGATCTCGGTTTCTCGTCGGTTAAATTGTTCGATTTTAGGATCATTAATGCAGCCAGGGATGCCAGGGACATGGATCAATAATTGAGCTACCTTTAGACTGTTGCTGACTGTTGACTGCAACCGTCTGCAGTAAGCTTTAATTGTATATACCAGTTAAATTTTATTTCTCTTCCTTTGTTGTAATTTTCGTTGTTAATAAAGATGTGGAAACAACCAAGAGATTAAGTTTTACGTAAATATGAGCACTCAAAGAGGTGGCAGGGCAGGTAATTGGTCTCCACAGAAATCAATCTCAAAGAACTCCAAAAATTTAAAAGCAGATTTTGAGCTCACAATCACTCACTTGACGACCTTTGTGACAAAGTGGGCGAAGGCTCAACTTCGACGCATGGTGTTCGGGTTCGTTTTTTGTCACGAGACATATGTTTGTGTATCTACAGATATTTATTCAGGGTGTTCTGGGTGTTTTCTAGGTATAGTAAAAATATTTTATATATAACCCATAACACAAGCTCTGTTTAGCTTGGCGCAAGATGATGCTGTGTGGATTGTCCAGCATTATTTATTTTTATTTATTATTCATAATGTAGATAGAATAGAACTGTAATCGTTTATGTATTGATTAGACAGTCGGCAGTATCTTAATTACTGAGCATGTTCTTAGGAAAAAAAATCAAATTCAAAACTTCCATTGCCACATTAACCTATCCTGCGTCGCAAGCAGACCTTCGCCCACCGCGCCTCACTGGTCATCCCTTTTATCAGTTTCTAAAAATCTTAGATATTGTAAAAAACAAAACTGAAGCCACACTCTCCATGACCTACTAGACAAATAAAAGGAATGTAGTTTATTATTTTTCTACCACAAAATTACTCTGTAATGACAGAACACAGTCTTAAATGTCAAATTTGACAGCTGTCACATTGCGTTATTCATAATTACTGAAATAACTGGCATGATGCTTTTATGAATGTTTTCTTTACGTCCAATTTGTAATTTTACTGAATTATTTTTGTGGGATTAGTTAATCCGATGGCATTTCGACTTTTGCTATTCAAATGTAACTTAGTAGGTATTTACACTTTAAATTTATATGCAGGGTTTCTTTTACCAGCCTACTTTTCTGTACGTAAGCCAACCAAATGGATAAACTGCTTACTTTGGTCAAATCATAGCAAATCTTCATAATGAGATTTTGTGTAAAATTCCAAAAATGAGGCCCTCAATTTCGGAATTTCATAACTTAAATAACGTTCTTTGCTTCATATATACATCTTTTCATTTAAGGAGGAATCTGAGGTTTAAATCCATAGAAATTTTAATATAAAACAAAGAATGTACTTGGCCAAGTTTCTTGTATTAAACCGTAGAGGGACTACGGCGTAGCACTTTCGTAGCACCCTCGTAGCTTCGTAGAGCATCTACACAATTGCTACAGATCCGCTTTCGTAGCGGATCTTTAGCAAAATATTTATAAATCTAATTTGATGTGTTTTTGTTAAATGTAAGCCGACTTCAAATACTAGAATATTTATTTATTTATTTAAGAACCATATAGCTTACATATTACATAAATGTTTAGGTTACTTATTGAATATTACGTATAGCCAAAATTTGTTTCCAATTATGGATTTACGCTGTTTTTTTATGTTTCATGGGAAGAATGGTCGGTAATCGCTCGGGAATAAAACTTACATGGAACCAATCATACTTTTTACAAAATTTAAATAATCATAGTGGGGATTGTCTTGCAAAGTTCATTATAACTGTGAAATTATTATGTTTTTGATTTCAGTGATCTTTATTTATTAAAATAGCATATCTAGCAGTTACGTTGAAGTCAGTTCAAAATAGTGCATTTTGTTTTCGTTCTATTCAAAGTAGAATGCTTTGCTGCGAGATTTTTTTGAACCAATGAAATAAATCATGACGTCATGAAGAATCACGTGTGAATAAATGTCATGTGACAAACGGTAGGCACGTGGGTTAACTCTCCAGAATACGTAGGTAGATGAGATAGAAAAAAAAAAGAGAAATAGTCAATGTAGTGATAGTTGTAGTTGATTTCATGTTTACTTATTCCACTATTTTTTTATCATAATATCATAACATTGCTATATAATTATTATATTAAAATGATTTATAATATAACATATTATTTATAATATATTATAAAAAATATATTATATTATAATTTTATAGTGTCTGACGCTTTGGAATATTAACTATAAGTCAGTCAACAAAGTATGAATAAATAAATAGATAAATATAAAATCGCGGACTATCCTTATATTTGTAAATGAAGTAGGCCATGAAATGACTTTCAAATGTCAAGTACAGGATGGATGGTTATAGCGTAAATCGATAGTTTTTGCGCACATAAATAAAAAAAAATTGTTCTGCACAATCCACATAGCATCATCTAGCCAAGTTTGTATTGTATGAAGTCAAACGTAAGTTATTTATATTAATCTCAAATGAAAATTATTCCTACTGCTATGTAGAAATTATTATCATAGCATCAGAACGAAAAAGAAAAGATAAAATTTTATGCAAACGAACTTACCTGTACGTGAAGTTCTTTCATAAAAATAATAAAAAAAATATATCTTCTAAGTCCTTAGAGGTTAATTTTTAAAAGCGAGTGCAAAACTGATACGTAAATGAAATTATGAAACTCATGTACATCGGGCGCTTAACTAATTGGTCGCTATCTATTAAATCAAATTTGGCTTAAACAGCCAATTACATAGTTACGACAATCATTAGCTGTCAGCTTATCAGATCTGGCAATACTCGAGGACTTTGTAGATGTGAGATTACGAGGAATTGTTGCTAGATAATGTTGCATGCAGTCTTTGCTGGCAGCTTTGTCTGTGGAATTTTTCTTCGTTTTTCATTCGAAGGTCTTATTTTTGCTAGAAATAGATCATAAATAAAAAATCCACTATATTTATTAAATAACTTATTAACTAAGAAAATTACAATTAAAGAATAATAAATAAATTAAAACTAGCTTGTACCATCGAAGCGATCGAGCTAACTGCAGATTATTGCAAACAATCTAGGGTAACTCAACTAATAAATTTAATATACCAGTCGAAGAGTCCAAGACACTTGCTGCATTACCACGCTGTATGGCAATGCTGATGCGCTGCACCAGATACTCACCAGAGGGTCACGCGTTGCAATAGATAGACATATCACTACACTATATTTTTATAATGAAGTTATTTCATATAGTAAGTAGATAGTAAAAAAAGTTATATAAAAAATGGAGAGTAATTTTAAAAGAACAATTCAATTTGAAAAGAGGTTTCTTTTATCCTGGAAGAAAGATTTCAAGACAAGTGCAGAAGCCAAATAAATAAATAAAGCGGGACAATTCACACAGCATCATCCAGCCTCAAGTTACGCAGAGCATGTGTTATGGTTACTAGATAACTACATTTTATTATTATATCTACTACATAGATATCTTTACTATACAATACAATTAACAACGAAAATTACAATCAAGGAATAGAAAAAACTTAAACAATTTAGCTAATCGGTTGCAGACGGTTGCAAGTCTAAGGGTAGCTCAATTGATCCAATACATAGAAACCACACAGAATTCCAAGCAATATCTTCCGATCGTATTAACATCTGTCCCAGAGCGGGAATCGAAACCGCAACCATCGCCATGCACCACAGAGATCGTCAATCACCACATTTATGTAATTAACAGACCTATTATTATAAACATACATGACAGAATAATTTTATAGTCATACAACCGCAGAGTTGGCCATCAAAACAGTTGGTGATAATAATTTATAGCTTAACGTCCAATTATATTTTACGAAGCGTTCATTATTCAACGATAATATTTTAACTACTAGTAAAGTAAATTATTGGTAGGTACAGGTTGTGTTGTATTGTAGAATTTCAAGAACGTATAATGCTAGAAGCTTTTTAGAATTTATAAAATAAAAAAAAGTTGGTAACGAAATTAAACTTCAACTTCTTGTAGAATGGCTTTGCGTCTGGTGTGAGGCAATTCTGTTATTCAACGACTTATAACATTCCAATCTTTTTAAGCGAGTGCTCATTACGGAGATAGCAATTATCCTTACCATCCTTACTTACATTATACTAGCGACCCGCCCGGCTTCGCACGGTTTTATTATACGTATAAGCCTTTCTCTCGAATTACTCTATCTATTAAAAAAACCGCATCAAAATCCGTTGCAATGTTTTAAAGATTTAAGCATACATTGGGACATAGGGACAGAGAAAGTGACTATATTTTATACTATGTAGTGATGATACGTGCGCTTGTTTGCGTAAAAGTACTGAATTTATATCTCACATTTGTTTTAGGCTTCACTTTTGAATGACACTATCCTTGTGAAGTCAGCATTTTTTTTAAATAGCGTTCGGTCTCTTTCTCACGTAAGTAAAGACTATGGCCTAAGATGGAGCACGCTTTCCCAGAAGGAACTTACATTATTCACTCTTGATCTAAAGACTCCAGAATACGAGATCGTATTCTGGCGGGAAAACAGACGCAGATAGCTCATTTCACTCTCTGGCCGTGCTTATTTTGAAGGTTATCATGTTTTTTTTTTCATTTACATGGTATTCAAAAGATGTTAATGCAGCTGTATGTATCAACATGTCTCTTCATAAGCATCGTAATAAGACATCTGACTGTACTAGTTCCGATAGAAACAGTCCACGAATGAAAATCTTCACAGCAAGACCTTCATCGGAATTTAAACTACATCTATATCAACCAGTTTCCGTTTAAAACCAGATATACCGATACCAAAACATATCAACGCCGAAACCCCAAATATTTGTGTAACCAGAAAATTCTTAAAATCAGTTACTGCTAACCTTCACTCAACGCAAAAATAGCCAAGAACTACCTATTCCCGTCGCAATAGCAACCTTAGCATAAATATTTTTCACACAATATCACCTGTCCTTTTTCAACTCAGGCGGAAACGTATTGCTGTCGCGCCTGCGGTGGCGACGTGCCAAACTACTCGTCATGCATGCGTGTTACGAAATATGAATATTATAAAGTTTTCGGTTGTGCGTTTTGTAGAGTTGCGGTCGAACTTGGAGGCTTGAAATTATGAAATTAAAGGAAAATTAGATGTATAAACTATGTCTAACGAATGTTTTCAGAACTACATTCGACTTTATTGCTGTCATGCATGACTAACCACCGCTATACTGTTGCTACCGGCGATGAGAGCGATGTTACGAGACTACATCGTCAAACTTTCTTGATTGACTCACTTCCTTAATTATTTTTCTTCCATACAACGCTCTAAATGCATCCTACATACATTTTAGTGGATAATGTCACGATGATAGCCCTATCATGGTCACAAGTATATTGCAGTAGGACTATTATGATCGCAAAATCATTACTAATATTATAAACGCGAAAGTATATAAGAATGTATGGACGTTTGTTACTCTTTCACGCAAAAACTGCTGAACGGATCGGGCTGAAATTTTAAACAGACGTAGATTTAGCCCTGGAATAACACATAGGTTACTATTCCATAAATCAGTTCCCATGGAATAGAAATAGCTTTGAAATGTTAGGGCCATAGAAATAACGCGTGCGAAGCTACGGGCAGATATTAGTTTTATATACATGGTTAAGTTTCAGCCTCGAAGGCCTTTCATGCCTCTGCTAAGGGCTTGAATGAAATTATAGATAAGCCGTAGACATGGGCTGATGATGATAATACTCAAGACCATTCAACCTGTATTCGTTCGTAGTGGATACAAAATCTTTGCCAAGCGCATCGCGTCGTCCAATAACTCAATGCTGACTGTTTTTCCAAGCATTGACAAATATTTATTAATAGGTACCTATTTTTCTCAGTTTCGACCGAGTCACTCCAATGTGAACTCTGAATAAACTCAAGAAAAGGTGAAAGTAGAAAATGCAAGTCCATATTGCAAGTATACAACGTAGGTTTCAAAGAAAAAGACCATTTATTGTCAATAGGAAGTATCACTAACATATATATTAAGTACTAATTAATGCGTAGGCATAGGCAGGCACCTATCAAAAAATCGTGAAAATACAATGTTCATCAGTTTTAGTTGAGCTACCTCTAGATAAAAATATCTTTTAATAAAGATATTTTTATCTACATAAAAAATACAAAAATTACAACTAGTATTTACAATTGAAACTATTGAGCTAACTGCAGACGGTTGCAAACAGTCTAAAGGTAGCTCAATTGATCCATGTCAATACCAGTCGGAAGCGTCCCCAAGATACTGGCTGCATTACAATGAATGGCAATGCTGAATCCTCTAGATTGATTGCAATATTATTGCTCTATTGTTTAAATAGTAAAACTTACTAGGTAGTTCTCATTTGTATTTAATTTTTGTTTCTAATTTTCTTTGGAAAAATGTAATAATTTATATACTTACTGTTGAAATTTTGGGATTTTTGTAGTTCTAGCAAAAGATAATTTACAATAGCAGGTCAGTGGCGAAATTATCGGTGTAACAAAACCACGTACCTTGGAAATTGCGTTCAGCTGTTGGTTCTACGCCTGACTTCTTCCCGGTGGTGTCGGTCTGCCTTCCCATAGGATTATGAGAGTGCGGGAATAGAGATTGTAACTTTTTTTTGCACACTTAAGCAATATAAAATGTCCTGTACGACCATTCGTTAGTCAGCGATGAGATTGGCCACGGTACCGTGAACCTACGAGACTAACCTACTAGAGCACTTACTTTTGGTTCCATCAACGTGGTCAGTGAAAGAACTAACAGATATTACAAAGATTGAGAAACCGCTATGAAAAGCCGCTAGATTAAAATCAATTACTCGCCTGTAGGTACAAATAAGTCGACAACGAATCTGCCATATGGTGAACCAGTCCATAATAAAACGTTAACGGAACAAATTGATCGAAGACCACGCGATTAAAGCCATGGGTAGAAGCTAGGTAGCACTAAACCATTTATGTATGTATCAATAAATTTCTTATGAAGAATTACTTATTACTAATTTATTATTCCTTCATTGATTAGATCGATGGCGTTTTGGTCTAAGATCCGACTGCAAGATTAGCCCGCTCGTCGTTTTTTGCTTAAAACCAAATTTTTATCTTTATTTTTAAGAAACAGAATATGTATCTACCAGGTTGCCTATCAAAATTTGGCTGCAAGTATATTTAAATTAATTTATGTTTCATACATTTTTGGAAAAAAATTACGTTTATTTGTTTTTTTAATAAAATAACGTCTACATGACGGCTTTATATGTAACTTTTTACAAATATAATTAAAAATTTGGTCTTAAACTAAAAACGATGAGCGGGCTAATCCTGCTGTCGGATCTCATACTATTAGTTATTACTTGCTCTGATATTGATTGCTCCCACACCAACATACTAGTATTATAAGTGTGAAAATTTGTATGTATGGATGTTGAATCACTACATAGTATTAAAACAAAGTCGCTTTCCTCTGCCTCTATGTCCCTATATCCCTATGTTCCTTTGTATGCTTAAATATTTAAAACTACGCAACGGATTTTGATGCGGTTTTTTTAATAGATAGAGTGATTCAAGAGGAAAGTTTATACGTATTATAAAACCTTGCGAAGCAGGGTCGGGTCGCTAGTATGTAATAAAACACATGTATTAGACTCATTAGTGGACGTGCTAGTGGTTTCTAGTAGTATCTTTTTCATTCTTCTACCAGTGAACAAAAAGATTTAATCATAAGATACATCTCACTAGCTGCGCCCCACGTTTTTATCCGCTTAAAAATTTATGATGTACCCAGTAAGTAGCCTGTTTTTTCCAGGCCTATACGAATATTAAAAACTTCAGGCTGATGCTATTTGTAGCTTTGGCGTGTAGAGTTAACAAACACCTATCCAAGCTTTTGCAATTTACCTCTATATTATAAGGGGATATGATTTCATAAACATTGAAAGTTAAAAATTTTACTTGACTAAAATGACTACTTGAGTAGTAGTAACTTTTGTTTAGGCTACAGAAATAAAGTTTCTTGTTATTATTATTGAGTTCCGAGTTCTAATAATAATGAGTATTTAATATTACAACAACGAACGTTGTTATACAAATGATTTCAATGTCTTCTGTGTTGCCAACATTGATTAAAATTGATTACTAAAGTTGCCAGTAATAAATTTGGCAATCAATTCGAAGCGATCAAACGATAAAATAATAATGAGACTCAGATTATAAAATCTAAGTCTATTTTCAAATAATCAGTCATAATGTCAATAGATGAAGAAAGTTCAAGATTTTGGCACAAGTGTTAGATTGGTATATATTGATGGAAGAGTTTGTTTCTTTATTTCATAACTATCACAGCTTAAAAAGTATGTTCCTTGTATGTCCACCACCTAAACTTTCCTTTATTATCTACTAGCGACCCGCCCCGAATTCGCACGGTTTTATTATACGTATAAACCTTCCTCTTGAATCACTCTATCTATTAAAAATACCGCATCAAAATCCGTTGCGTAGTTTTAAAGATTTAAGCGTTCAAAGGGACATAATGACATAAGGACAGAGAAAGCGACTTTATTTTATACTATGTAGTGATGAACAATTGTAATTGGCCTTCCTTATATTTGTACTTTTCAGTTCCATGGTTTAGCCGTAAGTTTCCTTAAAATAAATAAATAAGACGATGTTTGTTTAATGTCTACAGAACTCATTATGATTATAAATGAGTAACTATATACCTTTTTCTTTATATCTTAACTAGCGACCCGCCCGGCTTCGCACGGTTTCATTATACGTATATAAACCTTTCTCTTGAATCACTCTATCTATTAAAAAAAATCGCTTCAAAATCCGTTGCGAGAACTCCCTCGAGACTTCTTCAGAGTGAGTGCTGTTCTAGACGCGGGTGTTCCGCATCCCTACGAGCATTCAAGTTTGTATAAATACGATATATAAACAAACACCCTACAGAACTATTTAAATTTATCTATAGATGGATCTCTCTCAGTGTGTTTGATCTTTGTAGATTACGTTGAAGAAAATCGGGTAAAAGCGGTATTCCACTACACGATATTCATACCCTTACCCTAACTAAGAGAGGTGTAATAATAGAGATAATAGATAATAATAGATCGGTGACTGGACGGACGCGGCAAGCCTTGCTCCCTAATCGCCCTAACTACCGGGCCCTGAATATCGTGTAGTGGAATACCGCTTTCAGGGTACATCTCGTCCGAATAAAAACTCGTCCGCGTTTGGACGCGGAGGGGATCCGCTCCGTGAAGCAATCTTTTTTCAAATGTTGGCATCGTTTGACAGATGACACTGACAGATGCTCGACAATAACATCGACCCATTTTTATGTAAAAGAGAATAAAGCGGCTGCTGCAGCTTGCAGAAAATGCCGCTCAAATATCAAGTGATTTAAAACACATGTCTTGCGACTACCTATACTTCCTACGTGTCCCCGAAATGTCATCGGCGTTGGGAATAGAACATGGTTCATTTGAGCTAGCGTTCCAGTTTCCATATGAGTACGAACGGTCATATGACTTCCGGTGTTTAAGGTTTTAATGTTCAAGAATGGCAACAGGCAATAGTAACTAAAATTTTAGGTCACGCTCATTGTGTTTCTACTTTAAGGGGGTAATTTATAATCTTATTTATTCTTGCAATTTTCTGGGTATAAATTATATTGGCATTACACAGACACATAACTACAGATGTGAAAATTTTGTACCTATTAATGTTCAATATACTTTAAAAACTTTCTGTTGAATAAGCAACCCTTTAAATCGTTTGGAATTTGTTGTATTTTTTATAATCGTGTCTATGCAGCAACTATACCTACAATTGTATATTTTTTGCTGGTATATTGGAATAACATTTTACATAGGATTATATGACATTGGTACAATCAGTAAAATTTGGTGGTTTGAAAAAATTATCGTCGAGATTCGCTCGCTTAAAGCCTCGTATTCACTAGGCGACAAATCGTCGCAGAACCTGTCTAGGCACATGTCGTCTACGTGTCGCCGCGACGTCGCGCTCTGTTCTGCGACGTCGCACGCGACTATACAGCGACATCTACGTGTCGCAGAACAGGTTCCGTGTTTTGGCTCGCGAGACAGAACTTCCTGCGACATCAGTCCTGCGACCGTGTGGACAAGCAAAATGTATCACGACATGTTACCAAAATGTATCACGACATGTTACCAAAATGTTCTGAGAACACGCACCGTAGATGTTCTGTAACAGTCTCAGAACTTGTGCCCTAGTGAATTCGAGGCTTTAAGTGACTGAAAAACAATCCAACATCGTCGACTGATGATTAAAATTCAAAACAAGATTTTACATCTGGCGTTGTATTGTAACAAACAAACACTAATTAGTTATAAATACGTCCGTTTAGCTAATTAGATGAGATGGAAACTCAGAATAGGAGCTTCTAAATGCGCTTGGCCTGATTCATAGTTTGGTATATTCTTTAAAAATTTGTTAAGTGTTCAGATATTAGTCAGATAGTCTCTATACACTCAGCGTTTATTCCACCGGCTCCAAAGTTTCGTGTTATATAAATCTTGAGAAAAAAACATTGTGATTTCTGAATACAAGAGGTATTCAGAAATTACAAAGTTTTTTCTCTAAAACCTCCTAAAGTTCTCGAGGACGAAGTGACAGAGTAAGCTAGTTTAATAATTAAGTTCCGTTCCCACCTCAAATACTACAGGTTTCTGGATTTTGATTTTGTTGATTAAATTGTTGATCACTTTAATTATTGTGCACTTCAATCTTTTTAAGATAAAGTAAAGATCTCTTCTTTAAAAAATTGAATCCTTTACCTTATTAGGTAGTTAGTTTTCAAGTTGGAGCAAAACTCTTTCCAAGCTTTTTATCCGAGATATAAAGATTCTAGATAATCTGATATTTTGTAGTAAGTACAAAGAATAGTTTTCACAATTTGTTTGAATTTATTTACTGATAATCTTTGCAACTCACTTGGAATTTTGTTGTAAAAGCGTAGTCTGAAAGCTACATTAAATCGTTAAGCGATTTTATCGTTATTTTAGGGAAGCAATTGATATTTTTACTTCACTCACGGTAGGGCTGGTCCACCAGTTCAAAGTCGCCCAGCGAGCTATGGAAAGAGCTATGCTCGGAGTCTCTCTGAAGGATAGAATTCGTAACGAATACATCCGACAGAGAACCAAAGTTATCGACATAGCTCAAAGAATTAGCAAGCTGAAGTGGCAATGGGCCGGCCATATCTCGCGAAGAACCGACAACCGTTGGGATAAACGTGTTCTTGAGTGGAGACCGCGACTCGGTAAACGTAGCGTAGGACGCCCTCCGGCCAGGTGGGATGACGATCTGCGAAAGACTGCTGGCAGATGCTGGATGCGTCAAGCTGAAGACAGGGCGCTATGGCGCTCATTGGGGGAGGCCTATGTCCAGCAGTGGACTAATATAGGTATATGATGATGATGATGAATTGATATTTTTATGAGTGTACTAAACGTTTTCATAAATATATGAGCTCAGATTTATTTACCCGAGTAAAGTTTTGATACAGCACGACCAAAATTTTCAAGAAAACTCAAGCACTTCCACTTATGATTTACTCTTCATAAATTATCAGCAAAGCACCTGAGAATCACAGACGGAGTGTTTACGTTAACATCTGTTAGCGTTCTTCTGTTTATTGAGGTGAAGTTGCCAGGTGTATTTCTAATGATATTTCAGGGTCGTGTCTATTTCGTAAGGTATTGAAATCCGGGTTGTCATTGTCAATACGGGTTTTAAATGAAACCTATTAAAACCTGTGTGCCCATAGGTACAGATGGATAAATTTTAAAGGATTACTCAGATGTTATTGATAGTAGGTAGTAGGTATTCACACAGGTAGCATAAGTAGGTAGTATTCATACATCAAACGTCAAGTTAACCGATGAAGCCGCCTCATTGTCCATTTGTCTATGTTATTATGTGATATCTATATTATACATTTTATAATGAGAAACCTCAGAAGTTATCATTTTAGGACAGTGGTTATCGATAAAACACTAAGTAAACAATTTAATACAGCAAATTATTGTAATTATGACCAAACTCCAAAAACACAAATTAAAATGTATCTTTTAGTATATTTTATATTTAAGTTATGGTACTATTTGGCCGATACCTTTTGGTGAAAACCTACCTCACTGTTGAATGAATGAAAACTTGTGGTTGGTTAAGGAATACACAAGGAAACCGTTTCAAAACAATTTACCTAGGAATATTTGATTACCATACAACCATTAGGATCTGTCAAGTGAGAGTGTGAGTCGACCCCGGCGCACTTTTCTATAATTGTCAATTAAGGCGCAATTTAAATAGGACCTAAAGTGTAGGAAGAGATACGAAGTTGCCTTTGGCTGTTTTCGTATCTTCTCCTAAACTAGACAAAATGAAACTACTAAAGATGCACTACAAAATAGCTTATGATAGGTTTAACAAACTGTACGAGTGAAATTTGAAATTCCTTTGTTAAAGTTATATAATAAAATAAGTGGGGTCTCCACTTTAGGTGTTGTTTGCACCTTAAATAGTTTTACATCACTACATACAACAAAGTCCCTTTCTCTGTCCCAATGTCGCTAGTCCCTATGTATGCTTAAATCTTTGAAACTACGCAACGGATTGATGCGATTTGATGCGTTTGTTGTTAATAAATAGATAGAGTGATTCAAGAGGACGGTTTATACGTATAATAAAAAAGTGCGAAGCCGGGGCGGGTTGCTAGTACACTATACGTGATTATAGGAACGATGGCGTCTTCCGGGATCTTTCAGCGTTTGAGAGCAAAATTTCGAAAAAAGAAGGTTTAAAAATTTTGTTAAAGTAGTTTCCTTATATTTTCGAAGAATATTCAAACGTTTACTTTTAACTTCCTTGTTTAAAAAACCTTTCTAAGTATTCTAGCTAGAATAATATTTGTCAAACTGTACAGGATGTAAGAATCATCAAAACATCCATACCGCAGCGAGAAGCCAATTGTTTGTTCCCACTCACTGAAATAGATTTCCTGTGATCCATTCATGCATAGCTGCTGTACCTACTTAGAAATTTCTAATTATTCTGTCTTACTAATAGCGTGGACGTCATTGGGTACATCGTTTTGGTGCTCACTGATAAAGAATTTGTAGAACCTACAACTTGAAGAATAAGCTTTTTATGTACACACCTTCATTTGTGTATCCACACAGTATCAAGTAACTTGATGCTGTGTGGATTGTCCAGCATTATTTATTTATTGTTCAGCATTTATTTCATTATTTATTTATTGTTGCTAATAACTGAGCCACACACAAATGAAGGTGTGTACATAAGAAGCTTATTCTTTTTATTTGTAATAACTGCATAGTTAGATTGGTAGAGAAGCTCAGTGCTTTCTTTTTTTCTCTACTAATTTATGAATCTTAGAGGTATTAAGGATGTTAATATATTAAAACTACTACATAGCTAAGTATTGATTATGAAACATATGTTCAACGATGTAGATAAATTATGAAAAATGAATTATGATAATAATCTACAAAATGCATATGTTGATGACAAATCTCCTAAATCAAGACCGCCTACAATAAATATAATCCTAAGCCTCACACTAAAGTCGTCATACAAGGCATCAATCATAACTCCAAAACTAAAATACATGTTGACAATCCAACCGAAGATTTATAGGTCAAGCGACTTCTCCTCCAGTTGCCAACGCGCTAAATCCAGAACGCTGAAGAAAAATTTACGACACAATCTGATTTATGAGCATATAAAACCAGGGCCACTTGTTTGTCAGTCTCGCTGGTTACAGATAAGTTTACATAAGTCCCGACAGTGCTAAATGATCTGCACTTGGAA
Organism: Eupithecia centaureata; assembly: GCA_944547425.1. Taxonomy (NCBI): domain Eukaryota; kingdom Metazoa; phylum Arthropoda; class Insecta; order Lepidoptera; family Geometridae; genus Eupithecia; species Eupithecia centaureata. The sequence continues at coordinate 3,899,630 of OX155702.1, read as the reverse complement.
ATGTTAATGGCACTGAAAGTGAGAAATAAATCACGATGTTTTGGGTGCCATTAACAACTGCAGTGAAACGGAATATGTGACTGAATAATGTCATATATATAGGACTGTTTTCTAAGACTGAAAAGTCGAACAAATGAATCATTTGATGGGTATGAATGATGAATAACTTTAAACTACGAGTATCTGCACAAGATTCCCTTTCAACGGCTCAATTATGTTCCAAAAACAACAATTTTCATTCACTAGCCTCATTGAATTTGGCATAAGCCCTATCCCAATAGTGCAAGAAAGATCCCTAAGGTGTTAGATCAGCTTCTATCTTCAGCGGAAAACACCTCTGCAGTGGTACGTCACCGCATGACGGGTTCGTTATCCAACCGCTGCCGTCGGTTGCAGCGGCGTGGGCGGCGTTCCTACGACGTTCCTGTCCGCCGGCCTCGGCCGAAAGCCAAAATTTTCATAGTTTAGTTACGATTTCGAAAACGACCCGACGCCTCCCGCCGCCGGCGAACCGATTTCTCACGAAATTCACTTGCCATCGTCAAGTTCTCGAGCGTCTTGCTAAGTGTTTGTGTTATTGACATAAGTGCTAGTGACACTATTGGATTTTATTTCACCTGTGCACCGGTACGTACTTGTGTATTTTCAAGTTCAATGTCGAAGGATGCCTAGAATAGTTGAGTGTCATTCTCATAAGACGTGAACGATGGAGGTCCAAGTATCTAACCTTGGAGGACTCCAAATTAATTATTTCAAATTTATAGTTTTATATTTTACTAAATTAAAAAGTCTTTCAATAATTTTCATACATTCTTCATGCAAAATTATTCGATTAGATAATCGTGAAAAGTTCACAACTATAAGTTATAAAAACTCTACGTTGCTCTCCATGATTTCGGGGGCCTTCGGCCGATACAGAAATAGATCGAGACGTTTCGTTCACACTCGTGAAAACTTTAACACTGGACACCCACCCGATTACACTTCACCTTGCGAATAGAGATGGAGCTGACCACTTGACTCATGTCCGTTCGATCGTCGTCTTAGCCAGAGATTTCATATTTCTTTCAGCTATTCTTGCTGTGATGAATGTCTTTCAGCTCTGACCCAAGCAATGATTTATTAAATAACAGATGGCGAATGATAAATAGACTAATAACTAATGTCTGTTATTCAAGTCGTGATTAGATCATAATTGATTCAATCAAATACATTGTAATACTTACAAATAGTACTAATAAAATACAGTTTAGTTTATGGTTACGAGACATAGTAAGTTGTAGTCAGGTGAAATTAGAAATAGGAATCCCGAACGGGATGCATATATTTTTTAGATGATCTTAATATGCAGCCACTTGGAGATCATACTCAAACAAAAGAATCTTAAAATCGGTTCACAATAAATCGTAAATAGTCATCTTATATATATAAAAGAAAGTCGTGTTTGTTACAACACTTATAACTCGAGAACGGCTGGACCGATTTTTATGATTTTTGTGTTTTTGGATTTGTCTTCGTCGGGAATAGCATATTATGTATAAAAATATGATATTTGACAAATAAATAAATTTCCCCGAGGGTGACGCTGCGAGGCGCAGCTAGTATATAATAAAACACAGACAGATGAATAAACAACACCTTTTTAAAAAACGTTAAAAAATAAATATTCAGACTGAGGTTGCTATTAAATTTATCATCATCAACGTTCATTAACATTTCAAGGCATCACATAAACCATTTTAAATGATATTGTAATAATAGTTACTTAATTTGCCTTATAGGATACTAGTGACCCATCCCGGCGTCGCACGGATATTGAACGAAAATATCTTAAAATATTAAATTTTAGCACATACACATTCAGACAGACGATTTCAAGCATTGAATCGGTGCCCCAGTGACGCCTACATCTCGCATAGTATAGGATAAGATAAGGAAAAGTTTATTTGGTTTCCACAAAATAAACTGTATTAGCTATAACTAAAACATGCAGCCAGTGTCTTGGGGACGCTTCCGACTGGTATTGACATGGATCAATTGAGCTACCTTTCTATTCCTTTGCTTGTAATTTTCGTTGTTAATAAAGATTTTATACCTACATATTAAAAACTAAAACATAAAGCAATAAATACATGGAACCAAAAGGGTGGCCACGCAGCGTGTGCTACAGGAGCTCGGGGACCAACTACAGCGCTGGGGCCGAATTCCATTAAATTTAAAACAAAGGTGTCAATAGTGCCATTCAATCAAGATGATTAAAATGATGTTTGTGCATTTGGTATCCTACTATTTTTTGCGCTTGAGACTTTTCATAATTACTATGTCAAATTGGTAGTCATAAACGTAAATCGTCACAGCTCATAGCTGTGTGTGTATATGAATCTCTAAAAGTTTGTGGTAGTAGAATACCAAAAAGAGTTTAACACTGACATTTTGACACGATACTATTTAAATAGTGAAGCGATTTATTTAGTGGAAAACGGGTTCTGGTCTTCCGAGACACCTTATTATAGTGTAGGGCGCGTCACTGGCCATAACGGACTCTACAATAAAGCTAGGTACTAAATAAACTGATCATAGAGATATCTATAAGTGTAAGAACCTAATTAATATCCCAAAAATATATTTTAGGTATATTTATTATTTTTCCTTAGAAATTGTGAGAGTTGTGAGTGATAAAATAAAACACTATTAAAACAAAAATCTTTAAGATTCTGCCATTCGCCAATAATAAACAATTCTGAGTTTTTAAGCAAAATTCTGAATAGGTTTCAGTCACTAAAACTGACAAATTATAATAAACAGTACATACTCGTAATAGTTAAGACATGAAGATATCATAAACTTAATTATAATCCTATTTAATGGCATAATGTAGGCCAACAACATATCTATCCAATAATAAACATAATAAAATGTCCGTCTTATGAAACATAACTTTGGTTTTATTTGCATATAACTGACAAATGTTATAATTTTGCACTAATCTTCTTTCTGGAACAAGGCGATCGTAAACCTTAGGACTTTATTTCTAAGCTCTGCATAGGAATCTTTCTTACAGAGAATTAATGATCTTACAGCCCAAATCCCACGCTAGATAATAGATAAACACAATTATTTATTTAGTTGGAGCATAATATGTCAGTTAGACAGAGTTCTAAACTGGTTTATTAAGAGATATTAGAAGGTTGGTAAATTCATCTGAATAAGGAATCTTTGAAGCTATATCTACCTTGGTATACTACCTACCTATGCTAAGACAATCCGATGAAATCAGGTACCTATCGTAAAAACTACATTTTGACAAAGATTATCTCAAGAGCTAACGTTTAAAAATTAATCATATAAGTACGTCAATGTGTTACCATAATAGGAACGCAGATTGTTTCTTGAACACTTTACTTACTTTTTCACTTTACTTTTTTGGTAGGACTTTATAAGGTCCTAATTCACAACCCATCTTTTGTTTATCTGGCCTTCTAAAGTAACGCTGCTAGAAGGCCATTCGTATCCATATTCCGATCATGAATAAAGGTATAGTTAATCCTTTCTCTTTTCTGGTTGTAAATTGGACTCTCTCTTTCCTCATCCTATTTACTTCTCATCTCAGAACTCACATTCCACATCGCAAACCAATTCCTTAGGTAACTCCTCACATCACATAATCATATAGCAAAAATGAGACGGATACAGTTTAGTTGCTATACATATTTGCTTGTTCATCGTCATTCAACGGTCTTTAGTGAGCAGTAAGAATATTAACTAGTACGGTTAGTAGTTCTTTTACAGTTTATATAGGAACTAGAAAATGTGATGTAGCATTAATTTGCTCATAAACCGTTGAAACTGCCTTACCGTGAACTAATTTGGTTGCAAGGTATTTTGTTTACAACTAGCAACCCGCCCCGGCTTCGCACGGTTTTATTACACATATAAACCCTCCTCTTGAATTACTCTATTTATTAAAAAAATCGTAACAAAATCCGTTGCGTAGTTTTAAAGATTTAAGCATACATAGGGACAGAGAAAGCGACTTTGTTTTATACTATGACTTTTTGAATTTGAATGACTTTTTTGAATATAGCCATTCCTCTGATAACAAGCCCTATTTTCTAAGATACTCGTTACAGTTCTATAAAATTTAAATACACGAGTTCTTCTTAGCCATTTTCTACCTTTTGGATGTGGCCTTCATAATTTTCCATTTCCTGCGACCTTGTGCAATTTCCATCCATTTGACTCCAGCTGATCTTTTGACGTCAAAGTAGCAATGCATTTGTAGTCTCCCCCGTGGTAATTTTTCGCTCCATGGTCTACATTCTGCTAGTCGTTTGCACCACGAATTTTTCTTTTAAGTGCGACGTGACTCTTTGCCATATGAACTAATGCGCTTTATACCGGCGACTTTGCTTTGCACCCTGAGCTGATGGTTTCTTTTGCGGTCCTTAAGTGTAAAATATTAACACTTTTGGTTTTCAACATTTAAATTACTTCTTATATCATATGATTAATACTTTGATAGCAGAAATACAAAGCTTTGACCATATACTTACGAGGCAAACATAGATGATTTTTTAATGTTCTTTAGTATAAACAATAAAACTTGTAAAAGTAAAGTTTACCTACGTACGTACCACAGAATATATATATATATATTATAAGTACCACAGAAGTCGGTTTATTCAGTGATTGGAAACGTGGAATTAAATTTCAAACTAGCTTCTCGACTAACATGCACGAAACGACTTGACAATAATTATTATTTGCATAAAATTATTTAGACAGAAGAACACGCTTAGCAGGCAGATCGGTGATCGCAGTAAAGGTGTTAAAATACTCAGAAAGAAGCTGTTGCCCTTCTGATAGATTCCCTTAGTCAGTTCTTACGGCATCCAAGGGTTGAGTTGAAGGGGTGGATACTTACGCCCTGACCGTCACGCTTACACGGTCACAAAAATAATTTATTTGAAAGGCCAAGGAACTTATATGATTGAAGACAGTAATCGCCCAAAAGCCTCTCAATTTCAAACAAATTCATGACTAGCTGCCGTGGCCGTGGCTTCGGTTGCATGAAAGTTTTATTCGAGATATAATACCGCTCCAATCAGTAGTTATGGCGTGACAAGATAGCATATACATCCATCCAAACTTCCGCATTATACAGGGTTAAAGGTATCTAATGATTAACCTCTTAAAGGCGACTTGGGTGAATCAAGACTAACAACTTTTGTTCTATGACTTTTGCTAAAACGTAATACATCTCCAGTTTTAATTTTTTTTAGTTTTGGCGGGCATTTCTACAAATCCCGCTTGCCTCACCGCAACCCCTTTCTTTCTTTGCTAGATATATGTATACGACATATAGGTCATGTACCAAACCGACAAGTCTCAATCTGTGACGCCTAGACAGAGCTAAGAAGATTAGAACTGGAAATGTGCATATAATTTTTCTTTCTATGGGAAAAAAATCATCGAATTAGAAAAAATCGTAGAACAAAAGTTGTTAGTCTTGATTTAGCCAATTCGCCTTTTCGAGGTTAATCATTAAACACCTATAACCCTGTATAATACTAATGTAAGAGTAAAGTAAAGTTTATTTTATTTTAAATAATGAGATAACTGTGCGAGTAATAACGAGAGATGATAACAGGTTTCTTTTATGTTCCACTCTCGTATTCATAATTCATGTTTCTCTGTGCTTTTAAAGTTGCCTATATCACTCTTTAAGAATAAAATGGGCACGGCCAGCCATTGCTTTGAACTGTAATTGATTTAGTTTTTAAATCAAAAAGTTATCTAGTACTTATAACATTAGCTTTGCTTAGCTTCGGGCTACATAATGGTGTGTGGATTGTCCAGAATTTTATTGCTTTTGCCTTTGAATTTTTATGTTGTGATTTTGTGTAAAATGATAAACAACCGTAACTAAGGTACCCATAATTCGCCTTACTTTGAGCAGCATGATTCTGTAAAATGTCCAACATGAATTATTTTTTAGGTAATGATTCGAAATACTTCATTATTTCATTAGCAATGCTGATACATAACTGAAGCAATCTTAATAATCCTATCCTATTCCAGCATATACATTTGATGGAAAGAGTTTTTGATTCTATTGTTTATTTGCTACAGTTAAGAGTTCATTTTTAAAAACTTATCATGATCATAAAGGGATTCTTAATGATCCCAACTGAATCCCATTTGAATTGCCTTTTTGCCCACAATTTTAGCATAGTGTTTTTAAGTTTTATTTATGAAAAATCAGACCTTTTTTGACCAAAATGTGATGAAAAATCTAATATTTCTGAAGGATTAATACTCCATACTGATTTGATTGTTTCTTTGCCCACAGCGTCAGCACAGGGGTCATTTACCTACCGTAATGACCTGTAGCTAGCACCATGGGGGTATCCGACGACTTAGCCCCGAGTTTCACGCAGAAGCCGGCCCTGCGCCAGGAAGACGATGGCAATAGGCTGGTCTTCGAATGTCAGCTCCTGGCGTCTCCCAAGCCGGAGATCAGCTGGTACCGCAGCGATGAACTGCTCAAGGAGGATACGAGGACTAAGTTTAAGTCAGTTTTTTCTTTATCTCTGTTTACGTAAACCGGCTTCCCGCGATACAGATTCTGAACTTAGTGCGGGGATCGTAAGTAACCAGAATAATTAAGTTTTTTTAGCAAATAAATGTATTTGTATTTGTACAGTTAGTCCGTTTCAAATAGAGCGCGAAATTAGTTCGTAGAGCTTTTTAAAATTTTTTTGCTCGACTGCAAAGGTATCATATTCGAAGCGTTTTTGAGAAATGTATGACAGTTTTTCGCATCTCATTTGGAATGGACTGTTAAATTATTTTATTTAGTACCTACTCCATGTTCTTCGATTCCACGTTCTTCTTGTGACGTGATGTCGATGGATGAAGGCCCACCAGCGTCCCACGAGGTTGCAGATTCGATTCCCGCCTCTTTCATGGCGGGTTTTTTTCTACTATCTGCAATTAATTGTTCCGGTTATTCTGGGTGTTTCGTACGTATAGTAAAAAAATAGCTCTGCTTAGCTTGGGACTAGATGCTGCCTGAGTTATCCAACAATAATTATTTCATGTTTTTATTTTTCATTTATAGGTACAACGCATACCTACGCGCGTATCTAATCTACCTAATCTAAAAGCTCCGTGATACAGAGTTCTATGGAATGGGAAAATTGCCTGTTAAATAAACAGACTACTAATGGGTAGGATCTGAAATGAAGAGTAACCAATAAATAACTTGCAGTTGAGCGACATTATGAAAAACAACAGCATTATGTTATCCAAAAAAAACGTATCGGGAAATTCATTATTATTTTTGTTTCGTTTGTGTTGGATAATAATATTCCTCTTCCGTTAAGCAGAACCAATTTAAATTCACAAATCCACAGAAACTCTTCATCTGTTCTCATTTTCTCCAAAACCTACCTAAAGATCGAAATAAACTTTGCACAAATTATGAGAACCGCGTGCTAAATACTAAAATGTAACACCCGTTGCAAATTATGCTAAATTTATATGCATTTACTAGCAATAATGCTGCGACTTCGTCTGCGTAACATTACTCATAACTAAGTTTATTACACTAATCACTAATCAAAAATTAAAGAATAAATAGAAATTTTTGTCTTGATCTTCTATCCCCCGAAGTGCTTTTTTCAGGTAAATTTCAGAAAACTCGGAAAATTGTCTTTATTGTATTTTTTGTTTCACATTAAACATATTGTATTGTATATTGTCCCTTAGTATGCAAATTATCAAAATTCCTTCATTCCTACCAGCACCCAAAAAGAAACCAACACTAAATTTCCACAAAAACATAGACCTTAAAATTTTAATACTTATACAGTTCTGCCGATTAAATCGAAATGGTAGAATATTGTTTTTTATGTGATAACTACAGCTTCGAAATGAATTTAGGTAAAGTTATTACTATGATATCGTACCCATGGCTTCACAAGCGTTGTTTCTATAATAATAATAATAATACTGGACAATCCACACAGCATCATCTAGCCCCAAAGTAAGCTACTCAAAGCTTGTGTTATGGGTACTAGATAACTAATATATTTAATACATTATATACATAGATAGATATTTTTTATTATACATATTAAACACCCAGACCAACGAAACAAATTTCTGCAGATCGTGCACAATTTTTTTCTATGGAAACGTTTTAAGGCTATTTGTATTCCATGAGAACTGATATATGGGAAAAGTAGCCTATGTTTTATTCCAGGACTAGAACTACGTGTATTCAAAACTTCAGCTCGATATGTTCAGTAGATTTTGTGTGAAAGAATAACAAACTCCCAAACATCCATACAGTCAAAATTTCGCATTAATTATTATAGAAATAATATTTAAATAAAAATAATTCCAGACAGTCCACACAGCATCATCTAGCCCCAAGCTAAGCAGAGCTTGTGTTATGGGTACTAGATGACTGTTATACTTAATACAATACATTACATAGATCGATATTTTTATCATACATAGAAAACACCCAGACCAACGGAACAAATTTCTGCAGATCGTACACAAATTTGTTCCGAGGCGGGAATCGAACGCGCAACCACCTGCGTCGCAGGCGGACCTTCGCCCACCGCGCTCCAATATATTTTAAAGGAAGGGCAGGATATTAGTAAAGATTTATTAAACGACGGTTGTTGGTACATGGATTTCTGTCATCAAGTAAGAAATCTCATGGTTACTAAAGTGTTTACACCTCAGTGCAACAGACTGTGGCACATAATTGTTGTTCTACCTTTGCCAAAACGATTAGGAGTTTCGAGGTTAAAATCGCAAGTGTTCGTCACAGCGTTTATCGGAGCTACTCAAATATCGAACCTCATCATTTAATATTTTAAGAACTTTGTCATGTTGGTACGCTTGAAACTTGAATTTATTTTTGGGATTCGTTACTTTATTTTGATATTATGATACTTTATTATGATGACCACTGAAAATAAATTCACATTAGTTCATGTCCAAGATTTGAATGCATCGCAGGGTGCCACGTATTTGTACCTTACCTACTAAAAGACTGAAGGGGGTGGATTCTGGATCCCCATAGATATATTTTGCTCTCCTTAGATTGGGGCTAGATAATGCTGTGTGACAGACAGCATTATCTAGAAAACAGGGTGAATTGCATATACATATTACACGGTCAATTATATTAATACAGTTGCGAAAGCACTGTGATTGTTACTTTCTTTAAGTGACCAATTTCGAACCACCAAATTCATACCGTTCGAATTCATCAAAGGCAATTCAATGCGAAAGCACTGTGATTGATACTTTCTAATTGTGACCAATTTCGCACCACCAAATTCATACCGTTCGAATTCATCAATGGCAGTGTAGCAGACTTGGTAATTAATAGGAAATTATAATGAAATTCCAGGCCAAGTGTCAACGCACCCTTGTGCGTATTTCGAAGCTTCCTTTGAAGTACGTAGATACTAATCCAACTGAAGTTAGCCAAAGCTTGAATGACACAGTTGGCAATCGTTAGCGGTCTCGCGTTTATGAAAATAACTTTCCGTCACTTCTACCAATTAAAATTAGCCTGGTGTATCCCACTGCTGGACAATGGCATCACTCTAGTCTACTCATGAGCGAGCTGGTCCCGTGCTTCGTCATAGGTGTCGTAGTTCGTCACGCTTTAATAAAAGCCAGCAACATCTAACCCCAAGCTAAGCAGAGCTTGTGTTATGATGTGTATACTAGATAACTGATATTCTTAATATACAATACAAAAATTACAAGCAAGGAAGTGTAAAATTAAAACTATTATATACATATATATTGGAACCATTGAGCTAATTGCAGACGGTTGCAAACAGTCTAAAGGTAGCTCAATTGATCCATGTCAAAAACAGTCGGAAGCGTCCCCAAGACATTGGCGGCATTACCACGCTGGCACGCATGACAATATGTGCAATACATAACATAGATCGATATTTTATTATACATTTACAACACCTGATAATATACATACCTATATGAATTTAAAATTATGACTAAAACAGTTTTAATATTTGATATTAGAACGGCTACCTACCAATTCGAAGTTTTTAAATTTAATTGTACCTAATACTTTGAAGAATTCAGATCAAAGAGGTTCAACATCGATCATAACATAAATGTGTTTACCTAAACTTGTTATTTTTGTTTTAATGTGTTTCATAGCTGAACCACTTTCAACCTTAATGACCAATGAAACACCATTGGCGTTGGAATTTAGCACATAATTCCATTTCATAGCACATATTTTGGAGTTTCTTGCAAGTATGGCTCTAGACTCGATCTCGTAAATATCGAAACAATATTCGTAGATGTAGAGAACTTCGATTTTCATGAATAAATACTAGTTTTAATTTGTTTCAATACCTTGATTGTAATTTGCATTGTTCAGGGGCCGGCGATGGCTGCACAAAACTCTAATTCGAGGCGTTCCAGTGTTCCGTAATACCAGTAATAATGACTGAAAAATTTTATAATTTCGGACAGTGCTGTTAATTTGTAACTAGAAAATATATGCTATGTCGAAAAGTAATTTAATTGTTTTTTTTATATTATTTTTTTTTTTTGACAAAAAGCTACTTAGGAGCATAGATAAATACTATTCAAATACAAAAAACACCAAAATTTTGTGGAAACATTCTCGACTTACAAATCATTTTGGTATTCCGTTTGTATGCGGAGTTCATAATCCACTGACCCCTAGAGTTCACTCGCGATGACACTTTATTTTATCATATTTGTTTGTCACACCTATCATAAGATTTTTTTTATTGCATATGTGGTAGTTTTTTTTTAGAAAGAGATTCGAAGTTGCTCTTGAAACAAATTCTGATTTCGTAAAATGAGTGGCGGCGGCGCTAGTGTAGGTACCTCTCTCTAGGTATCACCTTAATTATAAACGTTAAATGTCTCTATAAGGAAGAGATACGAAGTTGCTCGTGGTGGCCACTAAACTCTATCTTCCTAAAATAGACAAAATCAAACTACTACAGATGCATTAAAAAAAGCTTATGATAAATACAACTAACTGAACGTTTGAATTTTAGAAATTCCTTTGTTAAACATAAAATGATAAAATAAGTGAATCCTTTACTATACCTCTACATAGCGCCTTAATAATAAACGTTATATTTTCTCTACATGCATTTGAATGTTATTCTTCTTCCCCAGGATCCAGAGCATCGCCAACAACAAGTTCCTGGTGGTGCTCGAGTTAGACGACGTGATCGAGACGGATGCGGGGCTCTACAAGGTCAAAGCTAAGAATAAGATGGGCGAGGTGGCCGCCTCTATTAATCTTAACTTTAGCCGTGAGTATTACTTTACTTTCACCATCTGCAGGTCAAGTCTTATAGATCAGTCTCTCATATTCTTTACTAACCTAGACATAACCGTTATGGTTGTTGTCTATTAATCTTAACTTTAGCCGGGAGTATTACTTTACTTTCACCATCTGCAGGTCAAGTCTTATAGATCAGTCTTTCATATTCTTTACTAACCTAGACATAACCGTTATGGTTGTTGTCTATTAATCTTAACTTTAGCCGGGAGTATTACTTTACTTTCACCATCAAGGTCAAGTCTTATCGATATTCTTTACTACCCTAAATATAAACGTTATGGTTGATGTCTAGAGTGGAAATGATGAAAGTTCTTTTTCATCATTTGTAAGTATTATCTGTCAGTCTTTCATATTCTTTTCTGTTGTTGTCTATTAATCTTAACTTTAGCCGTGTATTACTTTACTTTCACCATCCTCAGGTCAAGTCTTATCTCTTAGATTCTCATAGTCTTTTGTACCCTAGACAACAACCATAGAAATTTCACTATCTGCAGGTCAAGTCTTATCTGTCAGTCTCTCATAGTCGTTTTTGCTTGTCGAGTGTACAAAATAACTTTCACCAACTGCAGGTCCAGTCTTATCTCTCAGAAGACTCTCATAGTATGTTATACGCTAAATAACAACTAGAAAATTTACACCGTCTGCATGTCAAGTCTTATCGGTCAGTCTCTCATAGTCCTTTTAGCTTAAACAACAACCACTATGGTTGTTGTGTAATGTAGAAAATAACTTTCACCATCTGTAGGTTAAGTCTTATAGATTAGTCTCTCGTAGTCTTTTCTAGCCTAGACAACAACCTTAGCGATTGTTATCTAGTGCAAAAGTTATGATAGGTAACACATTAAAAAATAATAGTTGAATTAAGAATCTCCTCCTTTTTCGTTGTTTCGTTTTGTTGTCTTTTGACGTTGTTTGATGATAAATTGCGTAAACGATTGAAGTTTCTAGGTAAGTTTAGTAAAAAATTTAGAGAATTAGAAGAAATTTTAATGTAATTTCAGAAGGTCTTATCTACACTATAGATAAAAACATTGTTTATAATGATTATGATAGTCTAAAAGTAGAGTAATACGAAACTTAAACTATCTATCATAAACGTTGATTATGAAGTTATACAGCACAATTATACTGCAGAAAATATGAATATCTATTACTAAAACTATTAACACATTTCTAAATCGTGTTAACTAAATTGTAACACCATTACACGATGCAAACACCCGTCAAACAAAACCAAACATTTGTCAACAGTAACTCAACACTGCCAAGGCAGAGAATACCAACTATTCTACCGTAGCCAAGGTTTCGCAAATAACAGAGTTAGTCATAGTCCCGAATTTCAATCTAACCCACGTATGCTTTGCGCCAAACATTCGAGCACGTCCGTTGGCAGAAAGAATGTACGCCATGTGACTGGTATCGATCATTTTCATACGTAAATCTAAACTAAAGAATGCATAGCAGTAAATTATAGAGTTATAAATAAAAGATAGATAATATAATGAGAACCTTCGATGAGTAATTTTGGCTTGAAGAGCGAAATGATTGAAGACTGAATCGTAACGCATAAAACAAAGTTGTCTTCAGTTTGATCATTACATTTTGAGAGGAGGAAAGTGAAGTCAAACGAAGCAGGCCCAACAATATTGTAAAGGATAAAACAGAGAGTTTGACATAATGAATATTGCATGATAATGTGCATTATACTATTAGTGTACAATAGTTACAAACAGTTCCTCAAATCAAATTATTTAATATTATTTTTAATTTAATGTTTTGCTCTTGAATTGTATAAAATTTGTATTTTTCGTTTAATGCATGCAATTAGGTTTAATTATATTACTTATTTCCACTTAAAATATTACGCAGAACTGCTTTCACATAGTTCATGCTGTGTACACATGCCTAGGGATACAATTTAGATTTTATTACTGTGTCTTTTAATGTCCTACATTTGATTGTATTCTGTTTTGTGTGCCAATAAATAAATAAATAAATAATACAATTACGACTGCTATCATGTATTTGTTGTTACGTAGATATACATTCACAGCAGATTGTAAAAAGTATTAATTAAGGACAGACTAATAATAAAAAACTAACAAAATAGGTATCTATTGAATGGACAAATTATTTCATCTAAATTTGTAATTTTATATGACAAGCATTTTGAAAAATGAGCAATTGAGCTTAGCAAATGACACAGGATAGGTACCTACTAAAAGCAAAAAAAACCAAACGGCGATGAACATTTCTGAATCATATACCTTCAATGAAAGCAAATCTTGTTGTATAGGAACTAGATTAACTGTGTATATTAAAACTATTTAAATAAAATGCATGAAGGTTGAACTAACAACCGAGCCGCAAAAGTTTGTGGTATTAACAGTTAGGTTATTTCTAGATTTATCACTGCGATCTCAAATGTTTATGTCTGGAACATGTTTATAAACCAGCCTCCTGTTAGTTGAAATGATCTGCTAGAAACTATTATTTTATACACTTTGTAGACACATGTTATTAGAACATAATATAATTTTGAACAAAAAATATTATATTTTAACAAGATTGCACAATCATTTTCGAAAACTCAAATGAAGTATGATTTTAGCTATTGTTGGGTTATTAAGTTGGTATTAGAGTAATAATTTATGAAGGAATCAAGATTTGAGTATATTTCTTAAAGAAAAATTTGATACAAAACGCTTAAAATTGTGACCTAAAGGTGTAGTATAGCAATATAGAGTATTGTATGTGTCACTTATAAGCATGCGCGCCATAGTAATGATTTAGCTAGAGTTATAAGATAAATATTTTCCTACATACTATGTAGGTACAAAACTATACTGCTAACGTCGTCATAGGTAATTGGTGTTGTATGCTCTTGACTAATGATTGTATTTGTATTTTCAGCCGCTGACGAAGAAAAAGAAAAGTGAGTATAATTTATTTGTATTATGCCAAAACTCTAACACAAATATGCCAATCATTCTAGGTTAAGTTCAGCTATACGTTGGTTTATTAGTTCATATCTATAAAACAAAGTTTACGCTGGTCGACGATATACTATTACGATCGATTGATTTCAAAATCTTAAAATAAATACAAATCCATTAGTACTATGACATCTAAATCCATGACCGAACTTCAACAAGATCTGAATAACTGACCATTGTTTATTTTGTCCATAACATAAAATATTATAAGATCATCATCAGCCTATATCAGTTTATTACTAGACATAAACCTCTCCTAATGAGCGCCAAAAGGCCCTCCGCTTAAGAACGTTCTATGGTAATTTTATTTGAGCCATGATATAAAATTGTTGTGCTATGATATTAAATTTCGATGTTTGAAATAATAATCAGAGACATCAATCTATCAAGTCCTTAAAATTCATCGTCTTTTTCAAAATAATCATTGATAATTTAGGTTCATCCAACTTCATTCCTCAAATCTATGAGCTTCGAACGAAGTACCTAACTTTCCATCGGTTTTTTGCCCAATAGTCCAATAGCCCAATAGTCCCCATATAGTATTTAATTAGCGTTGCTAATTATTTAGCGTTAGCGTTGCGTAGACATAAAATAACAAATACCTCTCCACTTCCAGACAAGTGGACGGAAAAGCGCCAACGTTCGCGCGCAAGCCCGCTATCCGACAAGAGGATGACGGCAAGCGCCTCATCTTCGAGTGTCGGATCGAAGCCGAGCCCGTGCCCAGCGTCGCCTGGTTCCACAACACCGAGGAGGTCAAGCCTGATGCCAGGCACAAGGTAAACATCATCATCAGCCGATATTAATTCACTGCGGGACATAGGAGGTCCTATAACCCTATATCTCCTAAAGAGCCATAGGGCCCTGTCTTCAGCTTGCCGCTACCAACATCAGCATTTCACCTTACCGCGCCGTTTAGCCCCGTACTTCTCAAAGCAATAAATAAGCAACTCAGGCAATTTTCATCTGCATACGCAAGTCACAACAACGGTGCACACGTGCCCAAGATAACAAGAAGACGACAGTGTGTTAGTAAGAAAGGCCTTTTTATAAAGTGGATTTTGTGGCGTTTCTTTCGCGGCATCGTGATCATTCGTGCCGTTTCCGAATGCTTATAAAAAAGGGCTTAAAGAAGTATGTCTTCCCTGTTTATATACATGAAGAATTTTTTTCAAACAAATAAAATTAATAACAATTAGCACAAGTAAAGATAAAAAAAATGGCAAATTTGCATGATCAATGAATGATGAAATATATTTCATCAAGACACCAAGTGATATTCTGGAATTCGATGATATTTAAAATCGTGAGCGTATTTCTATTTCGACAAATAAAATTTATAAATAACAGACTTTAGGTGTCCTAGTTTTAAAAGTGATTCAAGATGGCCTTGACCCCAATACAGTTGGCTAGAGCAATGGTATTTGGCTAGATCTCAGGCCAGTTGGTGACCTCTAGACCTAATTCTGTCATATACATCACGTGCGTTTATAAAATACTGTCTGTTCCCTGCAGTTTCACCAGCGTTTGATTCAAATTTCATAATTAGATCTAAAATGCGAATTTGATGTTTCACCAGGACAAAAAGTAGCCTATGTTACTCTCCATCCTTTACTCGCTCCATTAAAAAAACCAAGTCGATTACTTATTTAGGGCGTGAAGGACAAACAAACACTTTCGCATTCTATTAGTCTTCTTTTTTTTCTTTTCATTCCTAGTTCTAGACCGTTTCCATTTTTACACCGAAAGGTTCATTAACTAGGTTTGCAAATAAATTTTTATTCATGGTCGTTTAAATGCTTTACTTCCTAGAATACGGTTTATTTCATTCAACTTTTTATTTTTATTTATACTCATAAATAACTGGGACTTTTACGATTTTGTTGTTTCGAGATGTTCATCCTGTTCTTTATAGCAAATTTTTATTTGTTCTTTTACTACATAGAGTCCACTTTTTATTATATTGTTTAGTGTGTAGTTCTCTCAGGTAATTTATTAAAAATACCTGAATATTTATAAAAAACATGTCTGTTTACTCTGTTAAATAACTCAAACTCCAACGATGTCGATCTTTGATTTGCGATCTATATTTAGAAATCTTTATAATTTTGTTTAGTATAATAAATATTTAAAAATATTTATTGAACTTTAGAAGATAATTAGGTAAAATTTTATTTAAACTGATAATTTAAGGAAATTGTATTGACAAAATACACAGTTGTTGAATATCGGTTAAAAACTCCTACTTTACAATTTTTTTTGCAAACCATAAAATGTAACACAGATAAAATAAAAACAAATACAGATTAAGTTGTGCAATGGAAGTAGCGCTATGAGCTTTTTCTGTACGCTAATCTTTGGATCTAATCTGATTGTGAATTCCCCTTTTCAGTTGACCGTAAACAAGGATGGAAAGTCATACCATGCTTCCTTGGAGATAAGCAACGTGACTGTGGAGGATGCTGGCAAGTACAGGGTCACGGCCAAAAACGAGCTCGGCGAGAGCAATGCGACGATCAGCTTGAACTTCGATAGTAAGTACTGCTTTCTTGTAGATTAGAAACCAGATGTGGAAGAGATCTTTGTAAATAATGCTGATATTGTATTTATTGAACAAAAAGTTGTGGGGATTGGTTGTTGTATAGGTAAAATACTATTAGTTATGTTATTGGTGGAAGCGTAGTGTTTTAGTATATCTAAAAACGGTATCTCGATGGTTTCTCTTAAAATTTTGACTAAGCTTCCATATAATTTTTAATATCATATAGGTGACCCTTACTTTTATAGGATTATTTAAAATTTAAAGAATAAAGAGATTCTTTGTCCTGCAGTGGGATATGATTGCCTCCTACAAAATTAACAATATCAAGAAACAATTTAAAAAATAACAAGGGATGATAATGAAAAATACGTTGATATTGTTTTATTAAAACACGCTTAAGTTGTTGTAACCTTATTTGTTTAAATGTGTGGTCCTAATGCACTAGTTATTTGTAATTATCACGTCACAAACGTAGATATTGCAGCAAAGCTTTTGTGATCATCGACTAATAACGTTACTCTACATAATACACTGATATTTTATAATTTTAAGATGTTTTCTAAGTTTTATAATCAGTTTGATTAGGACATCACACATGCTACACTACACAAACACACATTCGCACATTCATAAAACACAGTACTCATCAATATGTAGCTCCTTTTAGTTTCTTAGTTGCATGTTTACTTAACCTTTATAAACTTTATTTATCTCACTTTCACCGTTATTTGTATTAACCATTGAAACAACTAGGCTTTATACTAATTTAATCCTAGTAATTTTGTAGTTAGACATAATTTCTGTGCTTTAGCGACTGCACAAGTAACACAATAATCAAAGCAACTGTCATGCGTACGGTTTGATAGATTGAACGTAGACTGAGGAAAATTATACAAGAATAATACAAATTTTATGTATATGTACCTACCTATTCTATTGATATCATTATCTATTCTATTGCATTCCTCAATTAACTCTATTTGAATTTGGCTGCGGATTTAATAATACACAAAACTAAAAGAAAACATCTTAAAATTTTGATGATTAAAATTATTTACGTAAAAGTGGACGCTGCGAATCTCCGCGTGAGTGATGGAATTTCCAAGATAATAAAAACGTTTGTTGCTGAAATAGGCGACGAAGCGCCCGTGCCTGAGGACTTTATCAAACCGACTTTTACGGAGAGACCCGTCATCAGGCAATCGGAGGATGGTACCAAAATCACGTTCGAATGTCGATGCGTTGGCAAACCGAAACCAACCGTCACATGGTAAGAACAGAACGCATTTTAACTGCACTGCACTCCAATGAAGTAACAACATTAACACTCACACCCGCTGCTACAGGTACCAAGGAAAGAAATTAATAAAAGAAAGCAGTAGATACAAAATAACGTTAGAAGAGGACCAAACATTGTATCACATGGCGCGGCTAGAGATAACAGGCGTTGAGAATTCGGACAGGGGAGAGTACAGGGCATTAGCGAAAAACAAGCATGGTGAAGGTGTAGCCAAAATAAACCTAAACTTTGAAGGAAGTGGAAAACCTAAGTAAGAAATAGCAATATATCTTTTCAATGACATTAGTGACAAAAGTGTTTTTTCTAAAATGTTTATCTTTTGAACAGAATACCAGATGGTAAAGCACCGAGGTTCCCTAAAAAACCGACAATTAGGCAAGAAGGAGATGTTTTAATTATGGAATGTGTACTAGAAGCATATCCAGTTCCAGACATTAATTGGTTCCATGGAGATAAGGAAATCAGAGACGGAGCAAAAATGAAAATGTCCAGAAAGGCAATAGGAAAAGATACATTTAATCTGACATTAGAAATTTTAAGTCCGACTAGGGAAGACGGTGGCAATTATAGGTGTAATGCCTTCAATTTGTTTGGTGAGAGTAATGCCAACATTGCTCTTAATTTCCAAGGTAAACGGGTCATTATCACTAGTTAATTTAGTCAAAATTATGTAGTCAATATTTTATGTACGCATACAGTAGCAGGAGCATGCTAAGCTTTCGGCTTTTGGGCTGCATGATAAGCTTCAAAAAACCGAAATATAGAAGTAATGTCAAACTTGTTCCTTTAGGTGGGGATGACGAGAACGGTTTCGCTCCGTCGTTCATCGAGAAACCTCGAATCATTCCCAACGAAGATGGCACACTCATCACTATGCGGTGTGTCTGCAAAGCTAAGCCGGCGGCTGAAGTCACGTGGTACCGAGGCACAACGGTCATCAAGGCTAGCAGTAAAATAGAAATCAAATCGAAAGTAATCGAAGAAGATGTATACGAGTTGGTGTTGCTTCTAAGTAACCCATCGGCAGCGGATGGTGGCGCTTACCGCTGCTATGTAAAGAATGAGTTCGGAGAAAGCAACGCTAACCTCAACCTCAATATCGAAGCCGAGCCGGAACCGGAAGGTGAAGGCCCGACGTTCGTTGAGAAGCCAACGATCCAATCAAGGGACAATGGCAAATTAGTTATTATGGGATGTAAGGTCAAAGCTAGCCCGAGACCGACAATCGTGTGGTACCACGAGGGTATAGAAATCAAAGAATCGACGAAAATAAAGACCAGAGTCGAAGTGCATGAGGACATCTACACTATAATCCTGGAGCTTGTCGACCCTGGCATTGAAGACTCCGGATTGTATAAATGCAACATTAAAAATGAACTTGGAGAGCTCAACGCGAATCTTACGCTCAATATTGAAAGTAAGTTTATACGCTCAATTTTAACAGCTGACTTGTGCCGACTGATGCTGTGTTGACTAATGGCTTGGTAATTAATTCAATGTTTTTTTACAGTCATTCCAGTTATCAAGGAGAAACCGAAGGTCATTAAGATAATTAAAAAGAAGACTGTTATTGTTGAATGTAAAGTATTAAGTAAATTTGCACCAGCTTGCACGTGGTTCAAGGAAGCCAGTGCTGTCAAAGAAGACTCTAGGCATACTGTGCTTATTGAGCCAGTGAGAGAAGTGAGTTTCTTCTATTTATGAATTCCATATTATTAAAATTTCTTTTAAATAGATACTTATGATTTTTGTTAATATTACGAATATTCTACAGAATGGTATAACTTTGATTTCAGGGTGAATTCACAGTTAAATTGGAAATTTCAAACGTATCACAAAACGACAAGGGTTCCTACAAACTAGTCGCCAAAAACGAGAAGGGAGAGGCGATATCGCAGCAAGTGGAAATCGAAATACCTGAAGAGAAAGGAGACAAACCTACTATCATCAAACACTTCAGGAGTCTAGTAAGTTTAATTTTAGCAAAGCAGATATGTTTTGTCGACTGCTTTCATAACTCGTGAAATACGTTCAAAAAAGAAAACTGTCAGAATAACAATGTATTAATTTCAGGCTAAGAAAGAAAACGAAGAAGCTGAGTTTGTCGCGGTCCTCAAGACCTCAGACCAGTCGTGCCGATGCACATGGTACAAGAACTCAACCGTCATCAGAGAGTCTTCAGAAATTACCACATCATTCGACGGCACTAACGCTCGGCTCATCATTAGGAAAGTGACATCCAAGCACATTGCCAACTACAAAGTGGTAATCAAGAACGAATTCGGTGAAGATGAATCAAGTGCCGATTTGACACTAGTCGAAGAAAAGAAAAAGAAGAAAGAGGAAGAGGAGGAAGAAACAACCGTTATTGAAGAGTCTGAGGAAGAAATGTCAATTGTAGAAGATAAATCTTTAATTGAAGAGAACCATGTGGAAGAAAAGAAGGCCGCATCTAGAAAGGTATCTAAGAAGGAAGAAGTTCACATAGAAAAGATGGATGAAGATATTTCAATGGAGTCTAAAAAAACGGAATCAAAAACGGAATCTAAATCAGAATCTAGGACGGAATCTAAAACCGAGTCTAAAAAAGTCGAATCGAAAATCGAACAGACTAAAAAGGCTGAGCAAGAACTCGAAGAAACCAAAAAGATTCTTGAAAAGAAAACAGCTAAGACTGAAGAAGAAAAGAAAGCTCTTCTTGAAAAACTCGAGACCAGGAAAAAGTCTATACCAGAACCTGAAACTAAGATAGAAGGCATTCCAAAACTTAAATCAGTGAAGCCGAAAGAGGAACCCAAGGAGGAAAAGAAAGAAGAAGCAGCTAAAAAAACAGAGGTTAAAAAGAAAGTTGTCAAAAAGAAGGTTGTTTCAAAGAAAGATGACGTAAGTGTTATTTTTTTTAAACTTTGTTAAAATAACTAGGTAGCTATTGTAAATATTATGAAAGTGAAATTCCTGTACATGTTGAGTATATAGAAGTAGATAGATTCTCCCAAAATTCGTTCATGTCTAAGAGCGGTTTCAGACCTGCGATTTGTACACCTATAAGCTCGTTTTTGAAAAGGTAAATGCACGTATACGCGCGCTTTTTGTCAAACGCACAACTAGTACGACCGTTGACGCTTCTATGAGCGCGAGCCGTGAGTTATTGATACTGACTCACCACTACCAAATCGAGCGATCACGTCAGAATAAGCCCGTGTACGCGCAAAATCTAGCTACCATCTAAGGCGTAAACCTAAACGACCGTATACGCGCAGAAAAAAAACGCTTGTCTGAAACAGCCTCAAGTAAACCGTAGTCCCGCAGATTTGAAACCTTAGTCATTTAGTATTTGTGGTAACTAGTATTTATGTTGTGTGTTCTGTGTTAACGTTATGTGGCCGTTATATAGGATGAACTTGAACTCGATTTCGTCGATGATTACGAAAGACCTGTATTGGAGAAATACGAAAAGATAACACCTACACCACTTGCCAAAAAGCCGAAAGAGGAGGACACACTTAAGGTAAAGACACAACACAACATTACACTTTACATATTAAAATAAACATAAGATAGCTAATAAATACAAACTGATTTAGGGTAAGCGCGCTTCGATATCAAGCATAAGAAGCGAACAAGACAGCGAAGAGGAACCATCTTTAGCAGGCTCTATACCAGAGAAAAGATCAAAACCAACAAAGGATAAGGTATAATAAATAACGTTAAAAACAAAAAAATCATGAGTAGGTACTTTAGTAAAACGATAACAATTTAAAACATATAAAAACAAAATTGATTTAGGTTGACGAAAAGGTTGAACCTAGAAGACTGAGCATCAAAAAGGGACTTCCTCGAGTCGAAGAGCCCGCTGAGGAGCAAGCTGGTGTAAAATTAAATAAAACTCCAGTCAAACAAACTGAAGAAACTCTTGAACAACCACAAGTTGCTAAATCAAAACAACCTGTTAAGAAGGTAACATTTTAATATTTTTTGTAATAAGTAGTTTTTTATCTATTACTATAAAATAAAACACAATGGTTTAATGTTTTGTAGCCTGGGGAAGAAAAAGAGTTTGTTGACGACTACGAAAGGCCAGACCTAGAAAAATACGATAAATTTACACCAACTCCGTTCGATAGGGTCAAAAAACAAAATGGAGTTGATAAGGTATTCTTTTTCTTTATACATATTGTACTCTAGAAAACACGTACATATTTGTAGTTTTTTTATTAACAAAATTATGTACTTATGTAGGCTGAACCTGAGTTCGTCGATGATTATGAAAAGCCTGAACTTGAAAAATATGAAAAATACACACCTACTCCTAAAGATAAGCGTCCTATTGAATCACAGGTAAAATCATAATCAAATTAATTATTAACTGACATAAACGCGTAACCTGATAATAATATTAAATGATGTTTGCTAGGATGATGTTGACATGATGAAAGGCAAAATAAAGCCCAAGGAGAAGGAACCAGAGCCAGAAGTACCAACACTTCGAAAGCGTTCTGTTGTGAAAGACAAGGTATACAGTTATTTTGATTCAAAAACAACTAAAACCTTTCAATAATATTTCAAGATACTTACTATTTTTGTTCTCGTATAGGAAGAAGAGAAAAAGTCTGATGAAAAACCAAAAACAAAAACAGCAAAGAAAGACGAACCGGTCAAAAAACGACCCTCTATTAAAGAAAAAGAGGTAGTGCACATTTTTACACTTACAATAACATGTGTTTAAGCTTAGGGTAACAGTTTAATCGGTTTGCATTCAATATAATTTTGCACAACACTTACAAACACACATAATTTCTCCTCTTTCTACAACGGTAAGTTTTATTTTCGTAGAGGCATTTTTGGAGATAATCTAGGGCTGTTCGCATGGCAGAATGTTCGGCTTTGCTTCGTTTTGTCTTTTAAGGTTTTCAGATGCAGCAAGGGTTCCAAATAAGAAGGTATCTAATATCTTTGTTAATAATTGAAAAACAGTAACAACTCCATAAAAGTTGAACAGAAGCAACGGAATTAAAATATTTTTCTCCTTTTTACAAATCAAGATGACGAAACTTCTTTTGACTGATCTATTTAATTTTCATGTACTAATATTTCTCTAACCACACAGGTTGTTGAAGAAGAATTTATCGACGATTACGAAAGGCCCGTCCTCGAAAAATACGAGAAAATTACACCCACACCTATCGAGAAAAAGAAAAAGGTACATACACGCATAACACACATTTACATTAGGGACATAAGGACTCTTACACTTATTTTAATGAAATACATTTTATTAGGAGGACACAAAACCTGAAGAAGAAGCACCGGCTTCAGCAATTCGACGACGTTCGTCAGTCAAAGCAAAAGACAAACCAGAGGTAGAGCGTATTATCTTATACATAAAATATTCTATATTAAGTACAATAATCACGTATTAAACTCTCAACATTTATGTACTAGGAA
Organism: Eupithecia centaureata; assembly: GCA_944547425.1. NCBI lineage: Eukaryota > Metazoa > Arthropoda > Insecta > Lepidoptera > Geometridae > Eupithecia > Eupithecia centaureata. The sequence goes on along the minus strand of OX155702.1, from coordinate 3,875,943 downwards.
ACCAAAAAGCCTGAAGAAGATACGCCGTCATCGGCTACCGCTACCAGGCGTCGTACTTCCGTCAAAGACAAAGACAAACCAGAGGTAGTAAGCAAAGTAAAAACAAATAAAAAAAAATTGATAAGATTAAATGAAACGTTCACAATATTAACTAAGCAATATTTCTACAGCCAATGGAAGTTGACGAAAGTGTCAGCTTGTCAAAGCCTAAGGCTCCAATGAAACAAGGAGAAACACCTGAAGATGTTTCTCTTACACACAAAACACCTGCTGAAATTACACCCACGGTTCGTAAACTACTTTCAAATCAATAATAAACATAATTTTCACACAGAAATCTAATAAAAATGATTTTATATATAGGCGGACGAAGCGGAAGCTAAACTAAAGATAAAGAAACCAGAGGTGGTTGAAGAAAAAACTCTTAAGAGACCTACACCTAAGGGCAAGGAATCTAAGGTAATATTTCAAATAACAATGAAGCTGAGGAAAACAATCACATTATTCTAATAAAATACTTTAATGATAATATAAAAATTCGCAGATAGAAATGGACGAAAACCCTATCATACCTTATTCATCAATTATTTTAAAGCGATTGAATGTCCTAGTAAAGGTAAACTAGATAAATTAAGACAATGTAAATTCCTGAACAATATTATGCGTAGTTCTCACTTAGATTTTGAACTTATGTGAATACACAAACACACTACGTTTATTAGAGCTCTTGTACACATTATTTTGCAAGTTCTCACTTTTTTCTTTAGCGGTTTTTTAAATTTAGATTAGATACTTAGTTACTTCTAGGTCTCTTAAATATTTAACACCTTTTAACTATCTCCTTCTTGTTTGCTGCATTATAACACGTGTGTTTCTACATGGGGACAGGGCGAAGACACTGAGGAGTCCGTCAGTATGACGAAACCCCGTCAAAAGACAAGCACAACTGCCCTTGAAGAGGCATCGCTCACACAAAAAACACCGAAGAAAACACTCACGGTACCTATGATTTCTAACTTTTGTAATTATCTCAGCGAAACTTTTCAAATCGTAACTTCAATCTTCTATCTTAGCTTTGGATAAATACACCTTGGAGTTTTAATTTATATTTTAAAGCATAATAAGTAAAGTAAAAAAATGCTAATGTCTATGTAGCAAATGTTATAGATTATGTTTTCAAGATGAGAAGAAATGTGTTATAATGTACTGAAACACAAGGCTATCAAGTGCGAAAGAAGCAACCGCCGGCATTTGCCCTATAGTGGGATAATTCAGGGTTAAAATAAAATGAACATGTTTTAATAAAAATTTAAATATTTAGCAGGGAGAAGATGGCGCTAAGCTGAAGATTAAAAAACCAGCTGTCGTCAAAAAAGACAAAAAAGATGACGATGAGGTAGAATATAGTGTGAACGTGACATATAACAGTTTTGATGTGCCCATAGACGCTGAGATAGTTAGAAAAGTCATACTAACATTTGACGAACAAGTAGTTTTGGAAGCATGTAGTTTCCAAGCGATATGACGCATCACCCGCACTTGACGCTGCACTAAACCCAAGCTTATTGATTACCATTAAAGCTTTTGTTGATTCTTTAGGAGCCTCTCACTGTACATGGTGGAAAGTTCGAACGGCCGCAGCTGAAGAAAACAGTAAGGATGACAGCAGAGAAGCCTAAAAAGGCTGGCATTAGTGAGAGAGATATCAAACTCGGGGTAAAAATGCACAGTCCGTTGTCACTGTCTGTTGTCCTGTATCTTCGTAACGCACAATTTCAACGCACTTTCTTGAAAGACTATTGTATAGCAAATTTAAGCACACACAACACACTTACACAAACACTGTAAATTATACAAACACACCAAAATAAATCAAAACTCTCAATAACACTCTCTACATCTCAAATGATATTCACTCTCTTCTACACTGTCTTTTGGTTTAGTTGAGCACAAGCACTTTTTCAAAATTTTGTAAGTACCTACACATATTCACACTGCGTTTTATTACTCGTTTTTTGGTTTATAGCACTATCTTTCTTTGCTAATTATATAACTACACAAATGCGTTTTGTTGACACTATAACACACACCAACTACATCACCAAAAATGATGTACCTACTCACACACACCAAAAATATTTTTTTAGATCTTGTAAATAAATTGATTTCTAATCGTCAAATTTCTGAATCCTCCGTCGGTTTCGTCGTCGATATTTTTTCTTTGGGGTGTCGAAATTCGCATGTTGCTTGTTCATGTTTTTATGTTTTTTTCTCTTTGCAGGTTTTTATCGTATGCTCCTGAATGGAATCCTGTATCCTTCTTTTGTTTAATATATTTAATACTTATCATATGCTTTGCTTATAATGTGTATTTATGCAAATAAAGCAATAGATATGAATTTGAGTAATAGATATTCTACGATTATAATAGCTTTTGGTGCAATTGTCTCTGAATTTATTAAAATTGTCAATCCAGACACGCAGAACCTAGATAATCTTGTAGAATTTCTACAGCAAACAATACTGGAATGCAAAAATTTAATTATTTTACACATTTTTCAGTATGAATTGGACTTTGTCGATGATTACGAAAGACCTGTTCTTGAGAAATACGAGAAGATGACTCCAACACCTTCAGTTAAGGAGAAGAAACAAAAAGAAGAACTGAAGGTAAGCAAAATACTCTGAATTCGTAGGTAATGGTTGAGTTCCAGCCACAGCATTTCTACAGTGCAATGGGAATAAGTCGGATAAATATGTTCATAATTACGAAGTTTTTGGATGATATTAATGCTATTTCAATGAATTAGGTCTCGATGGCATCTGAACAAAGTCATCTCGCTGTCGAAATGAAGGTAGAGAAAACAGTGTTTGATGAAGCATGTATACTTCCGATACAAACACACACATGACTCTAAAATTTTGCAAAAGAATATGTTTATTATATTCTATTTTTGACACTTTCCGACACAAATGTTGAAAACAAAACTCGCACTGTGTGATCCATTCTGTAAATGTTATGTCCCTTGCACCCTTATGTTTGCAAGAACGATAAAAAATATCCTCTCCTATACATCATCATCATCAACCTACATAAGTCCACTGCTGGATATAGGCCTAACCTTATGAGCGTCATTATGGCTTTCAGCATATTGGACTTTATCTAAAAACCGAATTGTTGTTACTAAAGTGTTCATTTGACCCTATTTCCTTTTCTGATGATATTTTATCAATACTATTTTTGTATATATTCATGTTCTCATCATCTGATTTCGTATAGATGGGAATGTATTATGAAAGACACCATGAGTTGTACTTCCATGTCCATGTAAAATTATATACTTAGATCCTTTTAATTACATATTATCGTCTTGTATGTCCTTTTGTTCTGTGCTAATTTGGTTTTTATTTCTTTAGAGCGAAAGTCGCAGAACTTCTATTCAAACAGAGGTGTGTAAAGCAAGAATCTAGTAGCATTTAAGCTTTTACAACAACGGCTATTTAATTATTCTCGATTTGATTATTTTTTAAATCGTTTTGCTTTTTCCAGATATCGCTTCTTTGCAGCTTTTTGAATTAAATCTGTGTGTCGAAAATACTTTGGGAATGATTTCATACTTATTACTTTAAGCCTAGTTTTTGCTTTTATTTAATAAAATACTTTGAAAGTTTGTGTAATTATGTATATTTTCTACAGGAAACTAAGACTGAAAGCAGACGCAGCTCTATCATGGAAACTAAACAAGGTGTTACGGTAAATATCTTCTAAATTGTTGATAGAATTTACTGCTTAGTTATTCTAATTATATAATTAGCATCTGCCCGCGGCTTCGCGCGCGTTATTTCTATGGACTTTCCAAGGCTATTTCTGTCCCACTGATTTATGGGATAAAAAGAAGCCTATGTGTTATTCCAAGGCTAGAACTACGTTTATTCAATATTTCAGCCTGATCAGTTCATTAGTTTTGGCGTGAAAAAGGAACAAACGTCCATACATCTAATACATCCATACAAACTTTCACGTTTACAATATTAGTAAGGATCTTATAGATCATAAAAGCTGATTTAGTTAGAATAAAAAATAAGATAAATATAATTTTAAATATTTAATTTTTAAATAAATATAAATTATATATATAAAAAATTATAGGTAAACAAAACAGTGATGACCTACGACCAAAATCACGCACGATCCCAAATTGGCCATACATGTATTGTATTCCAATTTTGATACAAAATATTGAAATACAAAACTTGCACTGTGTGATCCTGTATCTCGACGTACCTACGGACGGACTACGGAAAGGAAAAGCTAGCAAAAATGGCGGGAGACCTTGCATTTTATTTCATCATCATCAATAAATAGTCCACGGCTGGACGTAGGACTCCCCTTATTACTTAATTTTATACATTGGGGGTTTATTTTGAAACTGGAATATCTAAATAGTTGACTATTCTCTACATTAATATGTTGCTGATGATGATAAAAGTAAACTTAGTAAAGGTAGTCATATATTTGGTATGTGCTAAGCTTAGTCAAAACCACAGGTTACAAAGGAAGCGGCTGAAAGCAGAAAATCATCAATTGCGTCTGTCCAACAAGCCCAAACGCAAGAAGCAACTGCCATCAAAAAGACCGGTGTCAAGGTTAGTATCGTAGACTCGATTAGGAAAGAAACATGTTTGGCAGACTGATTTTGGGAGAACCACAAAAAACAAATTAAAAAAAAGAATTAGAATTAGAAATTTATCAAAATTCAACAGTAAACTGATATATTTAAAATAAATTAAAATCGATAACAAAGAATCTTTATGAAAATTATATTAATATCATTTGTAAAAAAAATAAGAAGTAATAATAATGTTGAACAATTCACACAAGGCTAAAAATATGTCGATTTCAACATAGAATTTTAAACAATATAAATTATTACTATGCATAAAAGATTTTATAATGGGTTTTCTATTTGTCAAATTGGATAAATTGTGGTTCTGTCAATAAACTACGCAAATCATTGAATTTCCCTCGCAAACAGCGTTTCCCAGATGGTTTGATTTCTGACTTTACCCAGCTAAAGCAACCTTACACATAAAATCCTCCCAGAAAGAGGTATACAAGGCTTTTTACAAAGTTGTATTATATAGATACAAATTTTTAGAAACTACACTTGAGTTATGTAGTCGAGTTTCCGTTTATTTTTTATGTATATAAAGTACAATCTTTCTTGTTTTTCTAAAAAAAGGGTTCGTAAAATTAAGGCCTAATAAAGATGAAACATTGTACTTTATTGCACACCATTCCAAGACTGTATGCCCCCTTTTACGCTTCTACATCCCATTGAATTGATTTTTAGACGACAATAAAAGAACCAGAGGTAAAAGAAATGGACAAAATAAAGCTGAAGGTAAGTTCCAATATTCAGCTGCATGCATGTCCAAAATATATGTACAAAAAACAAAACGGATGCTATTCTATGTTCTTTTGTAAATAAAATTACGTTTCAATGATTTTCAAACAAATTGGTACGAGTTTGAAAATCGCAATGTAAAGTAACTACCAACTTGTATATAACAATTTTAACAATGACGAACAACGAGATAGATAATTTCTTATTAAGATTAAATTATATAGCAGATCGAAGAAAATAATATTTGTCGTGCGACTGGACCGAGCCCGCAACCTTTTACGTCTCCAGCAATTATCGCCCTAAAAAGTAGGCCGTATAGGCTATAGAATTTTATAAAAATAACATTTTTGTAAATAGGATATCAATAAGGAAGAAGTGGTAACAGATAAACCTACAGACAAAACAAAGATTAGGCGACCTTCGAAAACAGACGCACAGGTAACACAACACGTTCATACATCATTACATACACAAAAGAAATAACTACTGTACCCACTTACAAAATACTACCACTACTTCACTTTAATAGGAAACGACGTCAACGGTGGAACCAAAACGTAAAACTAGTTTGGATAAAACAGCAAAGAAAACTCCGGGGCGGCGTCAAAGCAGTATTGAGGTACAAATTATCATATTTCATTAACGAGATAAAAATTTACTTATTTGATCAAATATAAATGAATAAATAATAAATCTTGATAGGACACTGAAGAAGTCGAAGAGACGAATATAACTGAGGAATCAAAAGTCAAACGTAAGGTGTCCATCGATAAGCCTTCAGAACCGCTCAAACGTACAAACAAAACAAATGAGGTAAACTCTAAGTGAATTTACATTTTTTTAAAGATACTAGGCAGTAACTGTTTGTTACATTCATATATTTGTGCAGGAAAATATTATGGAGATACAGAAATCAGAAAAACCTGAAATCAAAAGAACAGTATCGTTCGAGGAGCCTACAGAAATTAGATGGCGAAAGCCAAGCATGGTTGATGAGGTAAACCATTTCTTTTAAAATAATAATTGTAATGTTTGTACATGGCACATCAATACAATAAAATCATAACGACTTTTTAATCAGGATAATGAAAATATTCTGGATGTTGATGGATGGTCCATCGAAGAGCCTGCAGAGCCTTGGCGTCCACCGAGTAAAGCTGAGGTATAAAAATATCATTAAGATAAACTGAATTTCATATCAAGAATATTAAAAACTCGTGGTTTGAGACTACTAGTAAAGAAGACGAAGTTGAAACAATTATAATTTTCAAAGTAGTAAAAGCCAAAACCATTTTTTCCCAATTATTTATATTCTAGTAAAAGATGTGCTTCCAAAGAATGGCGAATCAAATGAATAATTTAGAGGCATTACCTTTTTAATTGACTTCGAAAATGTAAGGTTCTTCTGTTTTTACTTCCAATGTTCAACTGAATGTATTTTTATTGTTTCCAAATTCTTCACTACATAATGTGAAGCGATTTTGAAAATTGATTAGGAATATTTGAGAAGGAAGTATAGATACTATCAAGGTCTCAAGGGTACTCATAAAAATATGGTTCCTGAGGTATATCTACTATTTGTCCCGTAAAAGTTAATTTAAAGTCTATTTTTTTTTGGTCCAACAATAAAAATTAAATTGCATTATTGCTCAAACGTTTTAAGAATTTCCATTATTTTAATAATAGAGAATTGACGATGCACAATCACAAGACAAAAACAATCTAAAACACAACATCTATCTACCATTCAATGAAAAGGAAATTAAAAAAAACAGTGGTAACATCAAAACACTCACATACCTATATTTTACTCTTTTTTGTTATTAATACACTTAACACACAATTTTAGGAAATTCCTTTACCAAAAGAAGAACCAAAGACACAGAATACAATAAAAGAACCACTTGCATCCAAAGACACTGGCATAATACGGAAAGATTATGTTACACCAAACACTCATATACCTGAAACAACGAATGTAGTAGCTTCTCCAGACAAAACAGAACAAATATCAGAAACACCTACACAACCCACACCCTCTTGGAGAAAACCACGTACAGAGGTAACACAACACACACACAAAACACAAAAGTGCATCGTCAAGTTTTTTCTTAATTTTTATTTAGAAAAATATTTAATACGATATCATTTATCAGGTGCCAGCATTAAAAATACCTGAAACTAAACAAGAAGTGCCATTCTCTTGGAAAGCCATTCCAGAAATACCTCAGGTATAAATTTATTGAACATTATCATTATTGCGTCTCGTTTACGAGAGCATACATTTTTAAACGTATGTTTTCGAAACTAGGCTGAACAAGCACCGGAGTTAGAGGATGCGTTTAAACCAACACTATTGGAAGCACCTGATACAACCCCTTGGAGAACGAATTTGAGGGTACTTAATCATACTACCATCAAACACTTAAACATTCACAAAACAAAAACAGCTTAAAACTACAAACGTAGCTAACATTCATAAGGCAGGAAAGGTATTCGGACTAAAGTGGAACTAACTCGGTTTCAACAAAAATACTCACAGCACATCACTTCATACACGCACACAGATGACTGGCAATAATCAAGACTAAGATTTATTACCAAGCTTTCGAAGAGTCGCCATTCAATAGATACTAAATAAATATTTACTCTATAGGCCGAAGCAGCTGAAGACAAAGTTAAATCAGCTACATTAGGGATACCACAGCCTACTTTCAAACTTGATGATGAGGTATCAGCGAACTGGAATCACTTTGTCACGTTTTTAAGCACTAGTAGTTAGATTTTAAGCACTCGCACAATAGTTTTTATGCACAGTTGTTATCGCTGAATCAAAGTAGACTTTGGCAAAAGTAGTTAGAGGTAAATAGGACTTAAAATTAGAAAAGAGTGATTTTTTGTAAAAATGTATATTATTTAGATGTTTATGTGCTCAAATAATAACTAAGCAATGTTTTAATAAGACTGCGTCTTATCTTTTCAATGTTTTCTTATTGTTTCCTGCTTCAGCTTTTGCTTATTAACTCCACACTTTTCATCTATGTATTGTATTATGTAACTTTAAAACAAGCTACCGGTAAGTTTAAGTTTAAGTAAAAGAAGAAATAATCGAAAAAGTATCTGTAGAATGATATATAATACGTACATACTCTACTACATAAAACAAGCAACTAAAAAAATATTTGTTTTACAGAAAACTGCCATAAAGGAAGAAAAGGTTGAAGCTGAAGTTAAGAAAGCTAAAGTGACTTCAGTTAAAAAGAAGGCTGAAGATTTGCCTGAAATTCCTGATTATGAAAGACCAGAACTTGAAGTTTACGAACCAAATGACTACACACCCTCTGTTAGAGATAAGCCTGAGAAAGATAAGGTAAGATCCTAAACGGGAAAAAACTGAGTAAGAACTAAGATTAGAATTAAAAAATGTTTTGAGAGCTAGGAAATAAAAACAAATGAAAAAAATGAAATGGTATTTTTTCGTAGCCGATGCCAAAGGTACCTGAAATTAAGGCACCAGAGACAATTTCGGCACCAAAGATTGAAGTAAGCCGTGAAAGGTCACCAAGACCGGACATGCCCAGAAAACCATCTCTGGGTCCTGGCCAACCCCCAGCAAGACGTGGTTCCCTTATTCCTCCACCTGAGGAGATGGGAAGACGCCCGTCTCTTATCATCAGCGATGAGGTATGTTCTCTTATTTGTATATTAAGTTTTTATATTGAAAGATTTATATCATTGAAAAATGCATTAGAGTTGACATAAATTTCAGTGAAGGTATGAAAATATTTGACTCTTTTGTACTGTCTTTTACAGTAGAAATTATCCACATCATTCTGACACAACAAGCTATAATATTGGAATCGCTTTAATTGTTTTCTGTCATATTTATTTTATTTTTATATAAAAAAAAAACATTAAGCGATATTCTTGAACATTACCGCTCTTTGAAACAATGTTGAACCTTTTATGTAGACCTTCCTACTCTCTCAAGCCGAACCCATAACATTACCCCCAAGTACCCTATCAGAATTTGCCAATGCCAACATCAGAACCTTGATGATGCTTCACACTCTGCCACTTCGAGCGCTTGCTAGTGACAATGACAAAATAAAGTTTTTTGAAGATGGATTGAAGCTTGAACCCTTCAGTTCCCTGCTTTTAGACCTAGACACTAGCTACCACACTGCAAATATTGTAAAAACACAGTTTTGGGAATCAAGTAGCGATATTAAGACCTTGCAAAACGTAATCCACAGGAGCATAGAAAACTAAGACCTGGTGAAGTGATCGAAGAGAAGAAGGTAAAATTATACGAGGCTATAAATTCACAGAATGCTAAACGTTACGTTGCCGTGATAAATGACTTAACTTTATCTGTAAACGTATCCATTTAACGCACTTGCATCGGATTCAGTTTAAGACCGGCGTAATAATACTGGATAATCACATATCTCTAGAAAATCTGCTGTATAATATGTGATTATCCAAGGTCAAAAACATTTTGTCGTCAAAAGCACCAAGCTACATTGCACACTTGTGAAGTAAATGCACACAGATAAACCGCACAGCTTACAAGCACGTATCGCACACAAAATAACGGTAACAGGGTCCACGACCAGGCGTTTGACAGAAATGGTGTGTCGGAGAAGGCTTCAGACACTTGTCGTAAATCTGACACTAACAAGAGGAATTAACATGAAAATGACGCAATATGTAACGTAATAACTATGCACTGGCTGGTTAGGTCTGCACCAAATAATGCGCACAAACTTTAGTTAGGGCACCCAGGTTCGGCAACGGAGATTTAGGACAAAACATGTAACTCAAAAGGATTATCCATATTTTTCACAACAGGTCACCAAATTACGCCCTGGAGAAGTTTTAGACGAGCGAAAGGTGAGATCGACTGGGCCTGGTCAATTTTAGGTGGAAGTTGCTCGCTTTGCAAAGCATTTTGTCTATAGTTTTATTTTCTTCTTTACACAATTTGACGGATGATAATTGTTCAGTGAAACACGATTTAGTTTTAAGATTTTCACCACACGATTTAAATGTTTAACTTAATTTTTAGCACACTTTTAAGGAAATGGATCGTACACTATTATAATCCCAATATCATGCCATTTTCTTTTATCCTACATAGTTTCTATAGACTCAGCAAATACCTCTATAGATTCATTTAGTCACACTTTAGTCGAAACTTTTCTTTCTGAAATATTATTTCTCTAGAAATTCTTTTGAGTAAATTCTTCTAGTTTTTAGAATTCTTAAAAATTTTATAGCTGCCGCTTTGCCGACCAGCGGGAAAACTTGACGAATTCGCTGGAGTTTGAATTTAATAAGATAAATGAAAGAATTATTTTCACGTTCATTTTTTTAACCATATACAAAAATCTAGTTGTATAAATGTAAAACTTTTTTACTTGAATTGTCTCATTTTTGACAATATTTGAATAACATTAAACATGTGAATTAAATTCTTTCATTATTGATGCTTTTAGATTTTTAGTAATAGCTCTAGTTTTCAAGTTTCGATTTCCAATAACGTATTAGACTTTCCGCTTAATAACATAATTATTATTATTGCAAGTTTTAGTTTTAAATGCAAACCTTCTTTCAACAATAATTAAAACCTTTCAAAACTATTACCAATAACTATCTTTCATTCATCATAATATTATAACGTTACACAAAAGCTGAACTACTTATAATGTAACACAATAATATTGTATTTGAAGATGCACTCTGCACCACATATACACAACTTTCACCCAACAAGCACACGTACACACAAACTGTAATATTTAATTTATTTAGGCAAATGCACAAAACATTAACAGAGAATGTTGTACTAAAACTTATATTTTTTTCCAATAAAAGAAACGCGGCAGGCCGGGAGAAGTCGCTGAAGAGGTATTATCACAAACAGTGTGGAAAATAAATGTTTAGTGAAAATATATGTCATAGAAGAAATATTTCTTTTAGATACGTGGCTAACATAGAAAGTGATTAATGTTCAAGTTGAATTTCCAAAATATAGCAAGTTCAACCACGTAATTTGAAATGAGTTACGTAGTTGAGCGGTCAATGGGTCTTCGATATAGTTTATAGAATCCTAATAGACAACTAATTCACCATAGTACAGAGCAACTAATCCCTTGTCATTATAACACTCTCTAAAGAAAAATCTTAATAAACAAATGCTGCATGTTTCCTTATTAAAATGGAAGTTAAATAGTTACTAATGTTATGCTACCAATATATTGGCGAAAATATTATCATAAATCTTTATACTATTATATAAAGAATTTAATGGTATGATTTGCGCCAATATCACGCTTAAGCAGCACGAGACCTGCTTTTGCAACATAATAATTGTTATATAGTAAGAACTAATAAACGAACATCTATGATCGTCTTTACCTTCAGTAAATTTGATCACGGATATTACATTATTTATTTAGGATGCCACAAAACTAAAAGCGTTTCGTATGTTACACGTTAATATGACAGTCTCTGCAGACACTTATTAATAATTGTACATTGGATATAGAAACGGAAGCTTAACAAATATTTTAATTAACAACCAATGATTCACGTACGAAGCCAAAGTGTTGTATGACGCAAATATCAGAATCACTTTAACAGTCAACCAAAATTATACGATTATTACCTGAGTAACTCCTGCTGTATAAAATACTCATGTCTAAATGTTCAAAGAAATTTAAAATAAATGTTCTCAAAATAAAGAAGCGACGAAAGATAATACTGATGATAAAAATCTACAAAAAAACGGATGTATAAAACGCAAATAGAAATAAGAAGAAGAACGCAAAGTGAAGTAGGTAACTAAGCCGTAAATTAAATTAGAGAAAAAAATTATTACACCTGTTTCATCTAATGACGTCAGAAATAACGTCAGAGATTTTAATAAAATAAATGAAGCGTAATGAGACATGAGCCAGAAGTAGTCTAATGCTTTGTTATGATTGATTGTAATTCTTATAAATATGAGAGGAGATGTAGGCCAAGTGCAGATTGATCTTGAAACGTTCTCACCCTTAACGCGATGGAGTTGCCAGACCGGATGATATATGGTCCGTTGCACTTGCATTCTCGGTGGTCTTTGCACTCCAAGCTTTCTGAAACAATTAATACAAAACTATACAATTTTTTATAATGTCTATAGTCTGTACAAAATAATAATTCTGACCTAAAAGATCTAAAATGAAAAGCGTTTGCATATGACATTGTAATATTTTAAATTGGTCATGAAATCAAAATTGAGTGTTTTGAGAAGTCCCCAGTTAATCTTCAGTCAAACAATGACTAACAAAAATATATAGATTCCAAATGGTTTGATAGAGTGCTTTAATAATTATAAATTGCTTCACAAATAGATTCGAGGACAAACTATTAATTATTAAAAACGATAAGATTGACAGAGCAGACGTGGAGGGATGGCATACCTCAGCACGCGTGGGCAGGACGACTGCAACTCCTCGTATGGTCCATCTACACGATTGTCTGAACAGAAATGTTGGCTCACACGTATCGGCCATCAGTTCCTCAATAAATCACTTAGCACACACAAACGCTGGAACGTTAATACGTATCGACGTATTGGAAGATACACCGAGGCCCCGCGACAGGCGCGCAAACCCTGTCAGTTCGATTACAATCGCACTATGAACGGGGGATACATTGAAAGCTAACTGACAACGCTGTCAACAGATGAAATAAAAATTTGTTGACTCGGTCTCAATGTGGATATTCGCTGCAGCGTGCCAAACATGACTACCAGCTGAATCTTCTAATTAATAACAAGGTGCCAATCAATCTTTCTATCACCTTGCACCCCTCGATGCTGTAATTTATTAATTACAAATAAGCGAGCATCCACTCGATCTTTTTGGACACCTCATCATTGATTACGACAGTTTAACGATTGTTCTTGATGTCAATATTTTATATAGCAGCGATGATATGATATGAGAATAATAATACTGCCAAGTGTCCGTGTCAATGCTAAATGAAACTTCAGACAAGTTTCCAGCGTTACAGCGTTGTAAATGTCAGGACCGACATGTGATCGATGTTGAATACAGGTTTCCTAGACGCTAAGCCAATAATATAGGTAAAAATGTTACAGGTTTGTGTCAACGGATCCATACGGATCTCAAACACGTCCAAGAACATGCTACACGGATGGCTCACCTTAATCTGATAATTAATTGAATAGGTCTGCTGATTTGTGCAGTGCACAAATAGAACCCGCGCGTCCCACCTCCCCCCTCTATGGCTAGGCGAGCGACCATGCTTCGCGACCCCCTCTTCAGTCTTTTGACATTCGCGCCCATTTTTAGATGGAACGACACTGACGAACTCCCCAAATCGAAAAAAGAAATTCCGAAAAAAAAGCAAAATAAATAAAAAGTGAAAGCACATGTCAAAATGCATTTATACTTGAAATTACTGTGATTATGGAAGGTGTAGGAGATAAACAGAATGTTAAAAAACTTTACAATAATTGCGTTGAACGGGCGAAAGCAGAAAAATATGTGATAAAGTTATAATTTAAAGAAACTTGTGTTTTCAAGAAAAGTTTAGTATTGTGGCATCTTAGTGGTAACTAACGTTAAAAAATAACTTAGAACAATGGCAGCGGTGGCAAAAAAGCTTTCTATACCTAAACTAAAGCCGCCTGGCGAGGACACGGTAAGTAAATGTGTGATAAAACATGTCAAAGGTCAATTTTAGAAACTTGTAACTTTAATTTTAAAACATCCTCATGTGTTCTCAATGCCAGAATATAATTTAATGACAGCGGGAACATACCTAAACGTATTTTTTTTAGTGAAAATTAGTTTAACTGATTGAAATCTCAATTTTCAATAGGAATTGAATCTTCTCGAATCAAGTGCCATAGGCTAACAAAACGAGCAATCTGAAGGAAAAGATATACTTGAGACTTTAAAATTGTTCTTTTTTATTTTATTTTTAATATCCAGATACGTATCTTATAAATCTCTCTTCATTCTAAAAGTCCTCGAATAAGTTAAAATATGCATTTTATTATAAATTCTAAATAAATTAAAACAGCTGTAACTAAAGAGATTTTTATGTCTAATTATATTACTCAGACAGTTAGCTATAACTATTTATAGATTATAGCCTGTTACGGCAGATATATAGGATACATTATTTAATTATTTTGATAGCTGGACTGGACATGTATCATGATTATGGCATAAGCACTTGTGTTTAATTCATCAGTTCAACGAGTTATCGAGCCATTTGGCGATGATCTTCATGTTATTTGTCATAACTTGAAATTAAGCGTGTGCTATTCCAATGGTTTCATCGTCATCATTAGCTAATTTTGCTGCATTTAGGGCAAAAACCTTTATTAAAAATTTCAAACTACGCTACTATCAAAAAAAACAAGAAGGAATATAAAAAAGCAGTATATCTTTAAAGAGGGATGATAGAGGGATTAAAATTACTTTGACCTTTGACGTATTTTACACACAATATTTTATAAAGAAATAGTGTTTATGTTCTCATATTAAAAATATTTGAGCTTTCTTTTTTCAATACAAGTTCATAGTAATTAACATTTTGAAACAGTCGCGGTGTATTATGTATGAATTGAGTACAATTTTTGATATCAAATATCACTGACCTAATTAATTTTATACTAATTTATTTAAAAAAGATGAACTCCATAATACACCAACCGTTTAAATCAAATGTGATTAACCATAGTGTGTATTAAAACTTAAAGAGTCATTATTCACATTTTATTAATTATATAGCGACGAAAATCTGGTGATGCGAGAAGACCTTCGATTCAAGACCTTGAGGATCTCATCAATAAGCCTTCAGTTCCTCTGAAGCCCCTCGGAAATGAGGGACCACCGGTCATCGTTGACGTGCAAGAAAGCTACTCGGCTGTTGAAGGTAAAGTCAACATTGAATTAAAGCTCTTTAAAATCAAATTAAAGAATACAGAAGTTACAATATAAAGACATTTTCAGATCAAACTGGATACCTGACGGTTACGGTAGAGGGCAACCCAGCACCGACGTTCAAATTCTACAAGGGTGTCGGTGAAATTATCGAAGGAGGTCGTTTCAAGTTTATCACCGACGGTGAAACTGGTCTTATCACACTCTGCATGAGAAAAGTAAAGCCTAACGATGAAGGCAAATATAAAATTGTTGTTAGCAATATTCACGGAGAGGATTCTGCTGAAATGCAGCTTTATGTATCCGGTAAGTAGAGAAAACTTGGTTAATCTTATCATTTATTTCTAAGTTATCATCCCTTTTGTCGTTGGTCAGATATTTCCCATTAGGCTATGTGCCCACGAAAAAATTATACCCACAGTGCCTACGGCTAATGAGGATATGACGGATATGACTGGTCAATCGGTCTTTTTCATACCATCTTTCAAAGTAAGATCTTATAAGCCGACTGACAAAAAATACTACCTAAATATCTAACAAGTTTTTGTCTATATTAAAAGAGTGAAAATAAACCGGAAGTACCTAGATGTTGCAAAAATTATTGAGTTGAAATAATGAAATTCAAATAACTTACGTATTCTATGACGATTCGTTGTCATTGTAGATTATTATTATAAATTCCATAACTCGGAAATAAAAGTAGGTTTATATTTTGAATGGATATGATGTGTTTCTTCAATAACTTGGAATGTCCAGACTCCAGTGGCATGGACTTCCGTGCTATGCTTAAGAAGAGAAAGTACGCAAAATGGGGAGAGAAGAAAGAGGATCCAGATTGGGACTTGAAGGAAACAGAGAAACCCATTCCTCCACTTAAGAAGGTCGATAAGGTAAGGTCTTTAATTCTTAATATAATGATCTGGAGAATAATATTAAGAACACAAAAGGTGGTGATATAAATACTGAGATTAACTTAAACAAATAAATAAAAGCTGAAGATTATATAAAAACCATAGCAACATCATAATAATGAGCGGAACTCATTTGGCAAAGGAAATGCATAATAAAACTCTAAAAATGGCACTAATTCTCAAAAGTCAAGACAAATGTGTTACATTTATAGCCGTAGCAGTTGTACAATTTATGAACTCAACTGTCAACAGTATAGCGCCAGCAAAACGTTTGGCATTGAAATTAGAATTAGCAATGGTTTCTATATTGTCTTCGAAATTATAAATAGAAAATACATAAAAGCTATAAATAATAAACCTGAAATAAACAAATGACAGCTCCATCAGGCAGTGACAAGAATATATCCTTGTTTCATTAGCATTCATGGCCATAATTATTGAAATGTGAAGAAAAAATATCTATCATCTTATTGACAAGTTTCACTGGATTCTTACTAATATTAGGATTGACCATCATACTAATATTGGATTTTATTGTAATACGAACTATTTGGTAAAATTAAATCTTTCAGTTATTCCATGTACATTTCGTTGTCCTGGATAAATGCAACGTTTTAATAGTTACAGCTCTAGATAATACTATATTATCCGAAAAAAAAATACATAAACTGATGTTTTGTTACTGACAATTACCTCTCTTTATTTCCTTTACACTTGGCAATGATTCAAAAATGTCATTACCTTCATTTAAACGGTACATTTTATTATAGAACTCGTTTTATAATATTAAAAATTATTATAACGGTATACATATTTTTGAACGGAATGATTTCTATGTAGGCCGTGGTTTTATTACTTTATATTTTTGTCTAAAAAATACCGGTTATTTGGATACCTACTTACATTCAATGTGGAATGCGGGTATTTGCGTAGAACCTCGAGTGCATCATGATAATTTGATTCTTAGGGCTTAGAAACTGGATATTACGAGGAGGACGGCTTCGTTGTGGTCATCTCTGAGGGTGTCGAGATGGGTAGATTCCCCGCTGACAGGCGCAGGAACTCTTCAAACTGGGACTGGTTTAAGGTCATCAATGTTTCA
The DNA here is from genome assembly GCA_944547425.1 of Eupithecia centaureata. NCBI lineage: Eukaryota > Metazoa > Arthropoda > Insecta > Lepidoptera > Geometridae > Eupithecia > Eupithecia centaureata. Next base: position 3,858,551 of record OX155702.1, on the reverse strand, counting down.
AAATACGAACTCATTCATTCCATCTTACATTGCCACTGTACTGTCTTAGCATTCAACTGTTATTATTAAAATTAACAATTTCTTGAGTTTTGAACTTGGAATTGAAACGACCAAGGACAAGCTTGACAGAACTCATTGGGTGTTTGCACATAATTACCTCTTTGACGTTGTCATTGATTTTATAAAACAAACTTGACAATGTCAGGATAATTTACGGATGTTTACAAATCGTAAGCCGTGTTGTTTTGATTGAAAATAAAAAATGTGGTTATCCAAAAGGATTTACTACTGGTTTAACGTTAGTATCAATCACTTTATTCATATAAAATTCACGATGAGCCAAACTCTCTTACGAAATTCATCATGGTCCATTTCACATTGGCTTCCACGTAACTTGCTTTAGTTTCACATAATTCTGTTACTAAGAGTAACATTATTATCAAATTCTAGGGTATTTATGAGATACGGAGACGTATGTCTCTGCCTGAAATAGTACCTGATTGGCCCAAACTGATGGAGGCTGTCAAAATAAAGGTTCGATGAGGAGACGTAAAAGTAAAAACTTTAAAATAAGAGAGTTTCTATCCTCTTGAAACCTTAGTTTGAAACTATAAAATAGTGGTAATTGTTCAAATGACAAACAAATTGATGCCTGTTTCAAAAGGATTGAAATGATCTTCTAAATAATGAATGAGAATAAATCACGAATGATAAACTAAACCTAAAATTGACCTCAGAAATTGTCGTTGTGAACCATTTGATTTCAAAAAGCTGATTGAATTTGACGATTTGAAATTAGTAATTATTTTCAACAAGATTAAATGAGTTAAAAACTATGAAGAAACCGTACACACCGAAAATTTCTGAGCGTTTTAAACAAAATGCATTAAACTGGACTTTAAAATAACTCACCAAGGTTTTTTGTATCACCTCTTCACGTTTCTTTAACTTGAACATGACTTCCAGGGAATGTAAGTGGAATGAATTTGATGACTTTTTTCGGTATCGTTCAATTGCGGTGGTATCTTTGACGACAGGTTGAGGAGCTTCTGTCACGTCATTATTAAGAATGTTTTCTTCATGTTATTATTAATTTCAGCTGATGCATCATGTTTTGCAGATGTTGGAATTTTGAATTTAGCTTGTATGATCCCTCTGAGACCCCGCTTAGTCCGCATGACGCCGGTTAAGCTTTAGTTAAGAGATCAGTTTAAAAAACCGACGATTACGTTGGCTGTTTTGACGACAAGTACCTACACACTAAGAAAGAAATGCATATTTTGTAGAGAACCCATAACAGAAGACCGTCACTTGCGGAACTGATACCCGATTGGCCGGTCCTTCACTCGTTCAAAAAAAACGAGGTTTGCCGATAACGATGTCACTAGATGGCACACAGCATCTTGAAAGTGTATCACAAAAAGCAAGCACATATCTTCTGTCATGTCCGCTGTGTATTCGAGTAGTTTAACTGGAGATCCTAACACCAATATCAGATCTGATAACAAGATAAGTTTCTTGTTATTTATCTGATTCAAGTACATTATTCATTTCAATATTCACGTCAAGTTAAACTTCTCTATAAGTTGGATAGTTTCCTGTATCTGATATTGGTGGTAAAACATCTTTAGTATCATGAATTACTTGAAACCCAGCTTCAAGGTCATCGACCGGACAATCTAGAAAGCACTCTCTTGGTACTTCTTCTGTTCTCTTCTAAAGCAATACTTCTGGGCACTTCTTCGTCGATATTATAGCAGCACAACGCACGGGCACCGATCGATGTTTAGGTCATTGTTGTCTTCTTTACAAAAATGATGAACGTTTGCTGTAAAAAATTATGTAGAGATCCAAAAACCGTTCATGATTTTTGCTTGCTGTCGATTTATGTGTGTTAAGTCAAATTTGTCAAATGAAAGTATGCAGTCACTCTTGCACATCTTGAAGGGGGATCCGATTTCTGTACCATAAGCATGGATTTCACTTGTCGAAGAATGGCTGATGATCCTAACGCCTCGGTTTATCCATAGACGATTGTTTTCGTTGATTTTGCACTCCGCGACCGTGTTATACGAGTAGATGAGAGGGAGTCCTTTACGGTCAGCACTTTCAGCTTTTTGTATGGACAGCACTTTTGTTTTGTCTGCACTCTATAGATCTGATTGATCAGGTATATTAATGTCCACTGGCTGATGTTTTCAGAAACAAGAATCGTTCTTGAAGCCCCTCGTAGATCAATTCGCTAAGGAAGGAAAGGATAAGAAGGTGACGTTCGAAGCCATCTTCACAAAGCCTAATTCTAAGCCAAAGTGGTTCTTCCGTAAAGATGTGAGTATCGCAATATTCAATCCTATAATTTAACGATTCCAAATATTATAACACACAATATTACGATTTTAATAACATGTAATAAACATTTTAGGAACTATTCCCGGGCAGCAAATACAAGTTTACGAATGAGCAAGACTCATACAAGCTCATTATCAATAACCCGAAGGTGGAAGACACCGGCAAGATCACAATTGAGATCGGAGGCATCACATGCACTGCGTTCTTGCAAGTAGACGAACCTGACCCAACTTACACATTCACAAAGCAACTGAAGAAGACCACCAGTGGTTACACCAAACACGAAACTCAACTGGAATGCGCGGTATCTAACAGTATTGCTATTGTCTCCTGGTGGAAGGGAGATACAAAGTTGGAAGATGGTGATGTTTACCAGATCTCAAAGGATCTGTCCGGTATCTGCAGACTTCTTATTAAGAACTCGAAGCTTGAAGATGCTGGCAAATACACCTGTAAGATTGAGAAGCAACCTGACAAGACGGAGACTGAAGTCAAGATTGTCGGTAAGTTGACTGTAATCGTTTTCAACGCTACTTGAACCTTATATTTATTTATCTCTAGTTTCTAAATTTAAGTAATATTCATAAAGCAAGATTTCCTGGAATTTACTATACCCATACATTACTACATTACTAAGTAAATAAATAAGATAGGTTATATTGATTGTTTTTGCAGAGTACCCATACAAGTTCACGAAGGTGCTAAAATCACAACAGGCCGTCGAAAAAGACACCATCACACTACTCTGCGAGCTAGATGATGCCGGCGGTGATGTGAAATGGTAATAACTTTTTATGCGTACTACTCAAAATTAATTGATAGTTGTTGAGAAAGATGAACTTACACGCTGAAAGACTGTTGGCAGATGCTGGATGCGGAAAGCTGAAAACAGGGCGCTATGGCGCTCATTAGGGGGCCTATGTCCAGCTGTGGGCTACTATAGGCTGATGATCATGATAATTAAATTACATTATTCCCTGCTTGTCCTATAAATAAATAAGGATTAAAAGTTATTCAAAACTTTATTTTAAGAAGTATGTAGTATATGTATATTTCACTAATAATTAAATTTATTATAAATCAACAAAATAAAAAACATAAGACACAAGTATAATAAGCGTATCGCTTAAAAACGATCTCTTCCAGTAAATATTGTGCCCAAGTAACCATATACAATGTAGGTAAGATAATTCTTTTAAAATAAAGTTTATAATAACTAAATAAATCAATAAAAATAAATAAATCATGGTGAACAATCCACACATCAACTTTTCTATCTGTAATCTTAACTTAATTTTCTTACCTTTATCCTTGGCGTAACTTTGTGCCTGGTATTTCTTGCGTTGATTGTCGCATCGTTAGACGTTCTGAGTACAGTATGCTCAGAACGTGCTTGCACCGATGGATAATGATTACTATTTGTGACGTCACCAGGTACAAGGGAGATGAGCCGGTGAAAGCCGACAAGCGCATCTCCATCGTGAAGGAGGGTCGCAAACGCAAGGTTGTCATCAAGGACGCCAAGGTCACTGACGCCGGCAACTTCAAGTGCGTCAGCAATGCTGATGAGACGACCTGCGAATTGATTGTCAATTGTAAGTATGCTATCTGGACTATTTAGGACTCCACTCGATAGACCGGAGACATTGTTGAGGTCACAGGGAGTCAATGGGTTGAGATGGCTCTGAACAGCTTTTAAGGTGTATTTTGGGGAGGCCAGAGAGATAGCTGCTTAGGAGAACGTACTAGATAGTTTGTCATTCAGAACATCCATTGCACTGTATCATAAAGAGATCCAATGCAGATAAAGTTAAAAGATAGAAAAAAGTTAGAAAGAAAGTATATTGGGTGCACAAGAAAATACATAATTAATGACTTTCCCTACTCTATATGATCAGTGATGTTTTGAGATTCGAATCCGCATCTCAGCTGGCTATTCACTCACAGATCCGTAGAAATCTCCTTTTTTTATTAGACTGAGTATGATCTAGAATAAGGGCTAGGCTACCCATTGTTTTAAACTACCAGACAATGACGATTTGCGTCAGTCCAGCAGTCTCGTATTGACTGGTTGTGTGTAGTAGTTGAATCAATCTATTGCCGAAAAGGAATATAGACAATATATTTGCATTGAAAATTAATTGTTTAGAAGTGACAAAACTTTTCAATAATAGAACGAAATGTGTTCTCGACTTTTGAAAAGTGATAATTGGTTACTTTGCTTTTCGTCTATTGTGTGTTTTGAGTTTGGTTCTGAATCGAATGATGATGTTTCAGACTTGAATCGCTTCAACAAGAAGTTGAAGGACACCGAAGCAATTGAGAGGGACAAGATTGTGATGGAGATAGAGCTCCAGGACCAGACTGCGGAAGCTGTTTGGTCTTTCAATGGCACGCCTATTGTGCCGAATGAAAGGTAAGAAAGAACTCTTAGGTAACATGCTATCAATGAAAGATCGGAATCTAATTAGCAATTTAGTACTTACCTCTAAGACTTAGTAATAAAACCCTGTATAAAATAAATAAGTTTCCAAAGAAAAGAAAAAAGTAACATGACCATTATATTACAATACTAGCGACCCGCCCCGGCTTCGCACGGTTTTATTATACGTATAAACCTTCCTCTTGAATCACTCTATCTATTAAAAAAACCGCATCAAAATCCGTTGCGTAGTTTTAAAGATTTAAGCATTCAAAGGGACATAAGGACATAAGGACAGACGACTTAGCAAAGCGACTTTGTTTTATACTATGTAGTGAAGTAGGTACTGTAAACAAAGTAAAAAATTTAACGATTATTTCAAAATGATAAATGGACCACCTTTGCCATTTTCTTATAGATTATTTCCGAAAACGAAAAAACTAATAATTGTTTATAAGAAAGTAATGTTCTGCTAAGAATAATCCTACAGGAGAAAAAAGCCTTACCGTAATACACCTTACTTCGAACGGTTGTGAAATTTGTGTTATTAAAATCAAGCACTCTTTCCAACTGATATTGACATGGATCAGTTGAGCTACCTCTAGACTATTTGCAACCGTCTGCAGTTAGCTATATGGTTTCAATTGTAGAGGTATATCTACTAGTTTTTATTTGTTTCTATTCCTTGATTGTAACTTTCCAATCCTTACTTATAATAAAAATGCGAAAGTTTGGAAACATGTAGGTATGGATGTTTGTTCCTTTTTCACGCAAAAAATACTGAACTGATCGGGGTGAAATTTTGAATAGAGGTAGTTCTTGCCCTGGAATAATAGACTACTTTTCATCCCATAAATCAGTTCCCATGAAAAAGAAATAGAGAAATAGTCTTGAAATCAATAGAAACAAAGCGTGCGAAGCTGCGGGCAGATACTAAATCATCAATATCTGCAGGATTGAGATCAAGAACCTGGGTGGAGGCAAGCACCAGCTGATCTTCAACAAGCTGGAGATGGAAGACGATGGTGAGATCCTCTGCGAGAGTGGAAACCTCAGCTCCTCCTGTAAGCTGACGGTCAAGAAGGGCGAGTCTAAGCCAGCCATCGACTGTCCGGAAGATTTCTACGGACCCGCTGATAGGCCTTTCGTTATTGAGGTGCCTTATAAAAGTAAGTTGTCAAAATTGCTTATTTTTATTTTCAGTTTCTGTTAACAGGTCTACAAAATATCCAGGCGGACCATTGCAACTGAGGTCGTAAAAAAAATTAAATGAATGTAGAAAATCGAAAGCAAAATCAATTTTAACATCCTGATCATTGATTTAATTTTGTTCCATAGTTGATGGCACCCGACAGACACCGATAGAAGGCAAACTGATCAAAGACGGCAAGGCCCTCCCTGCTAAAGAGGTAGAGGTCATAGTCGAGCAAGAGAAGGTTCTCTTCAAGCTCAAGAAGCCCGCTCGCGATCTTTCTGGAAAATACCAGATCAAGCTATCCAACGCCCAGGGCGAAGACACCAAGGATGTTACTATCACCATGCAGAGTGTGCCGACTCCTCCTCTAGACGTTGCAGTCACAGAGGTCTTCCAGACTTCTTGTGTTGTCGGATGGAAGACTCCAACGGACGATGGAGGCAGTCCACTTGTTAAATACATTATCGAGAGGCAGGATATGTCTCTCAAGGCTGGATGGGATAACGTGGCTGAAGTACTCTTTGGCCAACCATTAAGCTTCAAGGTAGAAGACCTCATTCCTAAGAAGACGTACAAGTTCAGGATTCGTGCTGTCAATAAAATCGGACCTAGTGAGCCTGGATTGTTCGGCAAGCCTGTATTGGCCAAGGATCCTTGGGGTAAGAAACCTTTTCTATTTATTTAGCTTCCTTTTGATAAAAGCATTGAAATCCGTGGTAAAATTTCTTGCGAATAACTAATTTGATGAGACGATTGTATTTTTAGATGAAGCATCCAAACCCAAGAACGTACAGCTGGAAGATTGGGACAAAGACCATGCAGACCTCAAATGGGAGAAGCCAGACAATGATGGTGGAGCGACAATCACTGGCTACGTTATCGAATACAAAGAGAAATTTGGCAAGGACTGGGTGAAAGGCAAGGAAGTGCCCGGTGACTGTCTAAAGGGAACTCAGGATGGTTTGAAGGAAGGAGGCACTTACGAATTCAGGGTCCGCGCTATCAACAGGGCTGGACCTGGTGAACCTAGTGACAGCACTAAACCTATTGTTGCTAAGTGCAGATTTGGTGAGTTACTAGTAAAATTACAAACCTTTCATGCAGCAAACCCTTTCCTTCAAACGTTTATATCAAAATGCTTGAAATTTTATAAATAACTGTCAATATTCTTGAATTTCTAAAAATTCTTAAAATGGTTCATTGCGTATTATTTGTTACCGTTTTGATGATTGTTTATCTCTCCCCAGTCAAACCTTTCATCATTGGTGAGGGTCTTCAGAACATGATCATCAAGAAGGGCCAGGTTATCACCTTCGACATCAAATATGGTGGTGAGCCAGAGCCCGAAGTCAAATGGATCAAGATCGATGAGGTATGCATCATTAGTATTATTATCGATCGTTATCACATCTATTTCACTACACTCTTTCAGTACCCTTTACAGTTTTGATTCTATGGACTAAGTATTCTATGGGCATCATCTGCAGGTACATTTTAAATTCACCAAAAATTGTCTATCCATAATTTGTATTGTATCTTTGTTTAATAACTATGTATGTTCATTTATTATTGTATTTTGATTAAAATTGTGTTGACGTTTTTTTTCATTAGCAGCTCAAATTGGACACTATCCTAACTAAATTATTTTGTTTTTTTTTTCTATAAAAGAAACGTGGAAAGGCGACAACGGAGAAGGTCAGATAGGATTGCAATTGCAACTAGATGTTCTCACACTTTATGTTCTAAAACAACGAATGACGAAACTTATACATTTTTTTCGAATTTACTCTTACAATGTGGCTAACATTTTATAATAAGCTATGCGTCACACGGTATTATACTGTTTCTTATGTCATGGGTCTCGCACGATTCAGGTACACCAACCTTTTCATCTATACAGACCTGATGACAGAAGAAACCATTACTTTACTACTTTTGCCCCAAACTGCAATTTGTCTAACCTAACGAAAGTTACGATGGCAGTATAATTCCGTGTGACAACATTTTAACAACTATGTCGCTATGGGCGCGATTTTACATTGGACACTGGTCACTGTAAACCGCAATGTCAGCTTTGGATGTTGTGACAACATTTTAATACTGATTACCAAAAGCATCTGAATCGAGCTGGTCAATTTATAATGCAACTTGTTCTAAATTTTATTAACTACCCTCACTTTCACTCTTTTGGAGTAGGTGCACAACTCACTATCTGGAATTCAGAGAAGCACCGACTCTATATCCATAACACAGAGTCCAGAACCCAGTACGGACTTACATAAGAATGAGATCGTATCTTCTTTGCTCTGCAAGAGATCTCTGCATAATGTGATAATAATGCAGAATGGCTTTACTGCGTCAGAAACTGCACTTAAACATAACAAGAAATCTAACACACTAGCTACTTTTTGGATTGTATTTGACTTCAATTCCACGCCGGAAGTAGACAAGCCAGAAATGTCAGTACTTACTCGTATTAAATGTTAGTATTGTTGTCTCATTTGTGAGATAAATTATATTATTCGGGCTACTTACTGCGAGTCCGAAGGGCCACTGACAAATAAATCAGCCATTGATTCCTATCTCTCAAGTATGAATTTATGAAATCCCGTCGAAGCTCTACGTTAAGTCGTTCTGAAATAATGTTAGAGCAATCCAATCATTAACGTTATAAGAACAGTTAGATCGAAGTTTCTCTATTAGATTTAGAACAACTAAAAAACAAAAGAAATCTTTTCTTCTGGCTTGTCTACTCTATCAATGGTATGAGTCAAATCAATCCCGTCATAACCCATTCTGATCTAATTGGATCGCAACAGGAGATCAAGGATGATGGAGACCGCGTCACGATCGACAAGTATGAGAAGAACACAGTCCTCAACGTCAGGAAGACAACCAGGCCTGACAGTGGAAAGTACAAACTGGTGCTGACCAACTCGTCTGGTAGCTGCGAGAGTATTGCTGATGTTGTTGTGCTTGGTAAGTTTACATCTCTGGGTTTGAACGCTACGCAATTTGATTGAGCAGGTGAAATTATAAGACGCTTCAGTGTTTGAAGAAGGCCTCAGATTCAAACTGCAGCCAGCTTTTTTTACGTCCTTCGGGCAAATTGAATTTATATAATTCACATTTGATTTAATAAGAGAGATGGAAGTTGAAACATGACCGTTCAATAACCGAAAGATCATTGAATGGATATTGAATGCAGTAATAAAATATGCAGTAACCTATTCATTCTAAGCGGGACTCTATTGTAGAACCTATTCCTTGACCAATACAAAAAAATGTCCCAAACTTATCTCACCATTATTTTCACAGACAAACCCAACAGACCCAATGGTCCTATCGAAGTGGTGGACATCCGTGCTGAGAAGGCAACTGTTAAATGGCAGAAGCCTGACGACTGGCAGGGATCGGACATCACTGGATACACGCTTGAGAAGATGGACATGGTAAGGGCTAAGATAAGCTGTTATATTATTTTCTGATGGGAATTCGATTAGTAGTACCTAGTAGTAGAAGTAGTACCTAGTAGTAGTAGTATTTTAAACGGTTGATCAAGTAGATACTAGATACTAGATGATCGTAAAAGGGGCACACCATATTTAATATGGTGTGCCCTTTTTACGATCATCTAGTATTTTATCGACACGAAAGCGACACGGTCAGAAAACGTGTAGTTTTACCACTCTGTATGTAGGACTTTATGTCTCAAGCATTGTGTGCTTTACGCCTATAAGTAGGTAGGACCTATGTCTCTAGAGATAATGTTATGATTGAATTGGTTCAAATACCATGGTAGCCTATCATACCTAATCCAAATTAGTTTCTCAATAAAATAGGTTTTGCCAGAATCACACACAACGCTCGCTTAACAGACGGGTAGTGGGGGTGTTACACAGAAGGAATCTGCTACAATTTCTCTGGTACCTAGATTCCCTTAGTCATCGCTTACGACATCCGCGAGCTGAGTTGAAGAGTTCGATGTCAAATATACCGTCAGGCAGGAAGTTCTCCAATGACAAAGTTCCTGACTGTTACGATGTAGTAACTTAAACCTGATATTTTCCCCAGGACACCGGTAACTGGGTGCCGTGCGGCGAGACCGGCCCGGAGCCGACCCAGTTCCAGGTCAAGGGCCTGACTCCGAACCACAAGTACAAGTTCAGGGTCCGCGCTGTCAACAAGGAGGGAGAATCTGATCCGCTGGAGGCCGACGGATTCATCCTCGCGAAGAATCCTTACGGTGAGCATGGGTTTTGAGCTGTGTGCCTATATGTCACCCTTAGGCCTCATTTACGCGAGGCAACGTGCGTTGTAGGTATATGATGCTGAAGAAGACAAAATAAAGACAGGTTGGAAGATGGATCTAAGTCCCACATAATTTTCTTCCAAAACCAAGACGGCAATATTATGAAATTTAAGGTTACAGACCCCCTAATTAGTACCTATTTAAGAAAGCAACGCTCAGCGTTATTCACTGTTTATTCTCGTTCTTTTTTACTTCTACGATACGTTTGATGGCCTCCTCATGACGCTTAATTTCATCCTTGTGGAATTGTATCACTGATCGGATATGCTTTTTAATTTCTTCTATATTTTCTTTCTGCACGTTGTCATAATCTCCGCCTTTTTGCCCATTATACATCCTCACATTGGTCCTCGTCGTACTTTTTATTGCAAACCTAATGGTAGAAAGTGAATTCATGATCCGATTTCACATAAAAAAAACATATTTCTATAAAAATCAGTTTAATTTCTGAATATATAAATGCATTACCAAATGTTTTTATGACCCTTGGACAGCAAAAAACTCAATGGCCACGATTATTACAGCTTGGCAAAAAAGTCTTGAAACGGAACTAATTTTTTTGTTTAATGGCAACATTCTTAAAACAATGACGTTTGATGTAAAATTGTAAACAAAGATTACGAATTCTCGGATTTTTTACTTGGATCGGTCAAGCGGTGGTGATAAAGTGACGAAAAGTGAAAAATAATGAATAAAACAGTTAGAAGTGCTTCCAGGGAGGTTATTTGTAAGGTATACAGGCGATGTCTGGCAGAATTTGAGGCCAGAACTATTCTTTCAGATCTCAACAATGTTTTTCGAAGAACCGCTGATATGACAGGTTTGTGGGAGTTTGTTTTGTAATTTTAAGTTGAATCAAAGGTAACTTGATGGTCCTAAAGCAGGATTAAATTAAAGTTCCACGGAACAAATGAAATATTCAACAATAAACATCGGGCAGTTAGGTTATGTTTACGTTTGTTCTGCGTACTCTGCTATAGCGCCAGTGTGACCAGATTTGAATTGACAAATCTACTGTAACATAGGGTGAAAAATACCGAAATCTACTTATAATAAGCTGGAGTCTACTAAAAATCTACTATAAAATTAACTGGGTTATCAATCAATTTAACATCAGGAATTCAGTCACAATAGGTAGGTTTTATTCTCAATGAAGGTTCATTTATCACAATTACACAAATCAAACAAAAAATCAAATAAATTAAACATCAGAGTTTTTCATTCAGGCACGGCGGGCGATGGTCCACGGTTGCCCTTGTAGCGACATAATGACCCGCCTAAAAGTCGCTAAAAGTCGCTATAAATTTTTTTCTCGCTAAACGTGGCATTTTGTCCGCTAAACATTCATAAAATCCCCTAGTTCTAGCGACAAAGTCGCTAGAACGGCAACACTGAAATTTATAATGAATGAAAATAGATTGAACAATTATTTACCTTCGGGGGAAGCCCCGGCTAGGCTTTGAGTGTTCGTTCTTTGAGTACGTGTGATTAGAAAGAGATAGACTGATTCCGATTCACATAATGGGGGAATTCCCATAAAATAATAGATTATAGAAGAGAGTTGCCATCTTCTTTCGAAAAAATACTACCAATATACCAAAAAATTGCAAATTCTACCAAAATGTACTGATATTTTTTTTCCTACTAGCAGCTGTTGCAAGTTCCTCAAAATCTACCGAAAAAGTAGAAATCTACTAACTTTGGTCACACTGTATAGCGCGGGCATAGAATTTGATACTTGAGCTAGACTGGCTAATATGTAAATCTATTTCTACATAATTTAAATGTTGTGTTATTTCTTTGTAATAAAGTTACTATAGCGTTTGTATTTTAAATGGTCTAGAAATTAGGTGCCTAAATAATAAACTGAAAAAGGTAAGATAAAGGTATCATAAAAAGTTTCTTCTTTATAGGAGGAGCTGAGCGTGCTAAAACGGAACGGTTCCAAGCTATTACGGAGGAGGATTGGAAGAATTCGTGCCAGCACGTAATAAAAATAGAAAAGGAATACTGTGAGAGAGAACTTACAATGTATTAATAAAAATGTATTAAATTTTAATTTACTCTATATTTTTTTCTTTTTATACTTACATAACGAGAACCTTGCTCAATTAAACAATATTTAATGATACTAGTATACCATGTGTGGATATAAATGTACGTAAAACAGAAATATACACCTAAGTATCAAGACTAGCTTGGTGCGCTATAGGTGTTGCCATAAGGACCTACAGTGGCGCCCCCATTATTTTCTACTCTTTTTTGCCAAGCTATAGGTACCTACCTAAAATAATCATTAAAGAGGTAGTATAGCAAGAGCCTGTATGGCCGTTGTCAGCTCTTAGGCTGTTTCAGTAAGAAAGAAACGTCTGAAAGATTTCTGCGCATAATGAAATGTGAAATAAAATCTTTCAAAAATGTTGTCTGTTGTCAATGTCAATGTCAGATAGAAAATCTCGCGGCGCGTGCCGCGCATGCGCCCGCCGCGCGCGCCGCGCCGCCGGGCGGGCTTTGTTTTGTAAACAAACTGTTTTTCTGTGCTCCGGTTTCGTACCATAAGTTTTTCACAGAAAAATGATGTTATCCCTTTGTAATGCTCACCAGATCCACCAAGGGCGCCCAGCAAGCCTCTCATCATCGACTACGACAATATGTCCGCGACTCTGCAATGGGAGCCTCCTAAAGATGACGGTGGCCGTCCTATCCTGGGTTACGTCGTTGAAATGAAGGACAAATTCTCACCTGACTGGATCGAGGTACATACAATTCTATTTAGAAAGCTTTTATCTTCTTGCTGCGTTAATTTCATGGTCCCATAAAGAGTATCTTAAGAAATTATAATACCTAGGTATAAGCGCTAGGTACTTATCGCATTTGTTTTACTTATCTTTGAAGGCGTTCAACAGGTTTTCAAACTATAGTTTGATAATCGATCTTATAGGTACACCGATACTTAAATAAATCAATAATGCTGGAAAATCCACACAGCATCATCAAGCCCTAGAGCTTTTATTATGGGTTGGTACTAGCTTACTGATAAATTAATATTACGTACCTAGATATACTACTAGTGACATTATGATCGTGTATGTTTAAACACTAAGTTACCTAGAAACTTCATAGTTGCCACAAATTTTAAAAATCATATTTTGCTAACGCTTTAATACTTCACAGGTTGTCAAAACCAACGATACCAAGACAGAGTACAAGGTGGAAGGTCTGAAGGAGAAGATGGTTTACCAGTTCCGTGTGAAGGCTCACAACAAGGCCGGAGTCGGTGAAGCCTCACAGCCCACCGACAACCATCTTTGCAAGCATAAGAATTGTAAGTAGCAGCTTGTTCTCGATCCTCGCTTGTTGTTTAGTCTAGAACCTTTCTTGAAAAGGAACTAGCACAATTGTTTGACCATAATCTTGTCTGATGGCATGTGAATATGTGGCCCATGATGCTAACAAAGGTCTACAAGACCTATTCACTATTGTAAGAACTCACACTACCCTAAGAAGCAAAATGTGAGCATCTAACAACTACCTTAACCTCTGCTAGTGACCTTCAAATTCCATAGGTACTGATGATACCGCATAAGCAGTAGACATAATATATCAAATTATCAATGAAGATTCAATCAACTGTTTCTGTATGAAAACTATCCTTTGTTACCAATAATCATTAGCTATGTAAAATAATAATCTATAGCTATGTAAAGTAATAATCAATGACTATGTTAATTAATAATTGTTGTCTTGTCTCTTCTCCAGTGAAACCACGCATCGAACGCAGTACATTCAAGTCTGTCATCATCAAGGCCGGGCGCACCCACAAGTGGTCAGTTGACGTCATCGGTGAACCAGTACCAGACACAACCTGGTCATGGAGAGACAACATCAAGCTCGTCAACACTGAACGCATTAAGATTGAGAACAAGGAGTATCATACAGACTTTACGATCATAAACGCTGTGAGGAGGGATACCGGAAAGTATACCCTGAGAGCTGAAAATGCTAATGGATTTGATGAGGAGACTGTTGAGCTAACTGTGCTTAGCAAGCCTAGTGCTCCTAAAGGTAAGTCCTATTTATTTATACCTAGCCCAGGCTTCCCTTGCATAGGCGCCTATATTGTACATAGGCGCCTATATTGTACATAGGCGCACCTATTGTATAAAAATTTCTGTACAATTTTAATTTTCTTATGTTACCTTGTTCTGAATAACAAACACAACAATAATTATATACAATTTGGTTCAGTTGTTTAGCACCTAAATACATTTTGGTGATAAATTTTAATTACATAGAAATATTAAGTGAAAAGATATAAGGGGAGCCTTTGTCCAAATGATGCACTTGGACAAAGCACCCTCTGTATCTCAGTGGCCTAAGATTTAGTGATTTGTGGCTTTGAGTCCTGACGCTAGGCAGAGTTAAGATAATCCTTATGGATAAGTCCACTAGATCTGTATTACTTTGGTACTATATGATGTTTTAAAATCCAGCATTATTAATGAATTTCCATTATTCTCCAGGACCATTGGATGTGTTCGACGTACATGCTGAAGGCTGCAAGGTGAAGTGGGAGAAGCCGGAAGATGACGGTGGCTCTCCAGTCAAGGAGTATGAGCTTGAGAAGATGGACATGCAGACTGGCAAATGGGTCAGGGTTGGCAGGTTAGTATTTAACTATAAAAATGTCTATAGTTTGACTAAGTCATTCTATCTGCAACCACAGCATTCACATCAATACAAGATCGGACAAAAGATTAAAGCTTATATATACATATAAATTTAGATTTTCTCTTCGCTTCAATATTTTGTCCAATACACCTTATTTCTTATATTGATTTTATAATTTAGTTTTATTCCAAGGCAAGAATTATGTCCATTCAAGTTTGTATGTTTTTTGATTTGATTTTATAAGTCTGGAATAACACGTAGGCACTTTTCATCAGTTTAGACGCAATATAAATTTAGATTTTCTCTTCGCTTCAATATTTTGTCCAATACACCTTATTTCTTATATTGATTTTATAATTTAGTTTTATTCCAAGGCAAGAATTATGTCCATTCAAGTTTGTATGTTTTTTGATTTGATTTTATAAGTCTGGAATAACACGTAGGCACTTTTCATCAGTTTTGAATTTTTCACTAAAAGTTTAATTTTTCTTTTTGATATGCACGCCCCGCTAAAAACTGTTAAGTTTAAGGATACCCCACACCCTTGGATTACTGATACCGTCAAAGATATGATCAAAATACGTGACGGATATCATAAGAACTACAAGTCACTTACAAATGATAAATCCCTTCGAGCCTTATCCATACAAAGACTTTACAAGGACATGAAGCATGTTGTCATAGCAGCTATACAAAGTGATAAAAAAGCGTATTTTGCCCAGAATATAAATAATAACATAAAAAATCCTAAGAAACTATGGAAAAATCTAAAAAATTCAATATTGCCCACCAAAAACAAATCATCTGAACTACCCCAGCAATTTGACAACCCTGATTTAATAAATGTTCACTTTCTCACAGTTCCTGGTGTAAATAATGTGACTATTTCACAGCTATCATACTTTGAGCATCATAGGTTTGGTTCAGAGATATTCTTCATAGATACTGTAAGCAGGGACACCGTGCTGACTATATTGCGTGGACTTAAGTCAAATGCGCTAGGTATAGATGGTTTATCTTTAACCATGCTGCAGCTGACTATGCCTCAATCCATAGACGCTATCACAGCCATAGTCAACAGGTCTATTGCCAGTGGAGTCTTTCCGGACTCATGGAAGGTTGCTGTTGTTAAGCCTCTGCCTAAAACTAGTAACCCTGTTTCAGCACAAGATCTGCGTCCAATTAGCATCCTACCATGTGTATCTAAAGTTCTTGAACGGGTAGTGTGCATGCAGGTAACCAAATTCTTGGAAAACAATGCCATCCTCCCTCAACACCAATCTGGCTTTCGGAAGAGACATAGCACCGCTACAGCTTTACATGATTTTGTAGATGGTCTACTTGAAGCTCAGGATAAAGGTTTAGTCAGTTTGCTTGTACTACTGGACTTTTCCAGGGCATTTGACTCAATCGATGTGTCTTTGCTACTGTCGAAACTTACTTACTATGGATTTGACTCTAGAACAGTAAAGTGGTTCCATAGCTACCTTGATCACAGACAACAGCTTGTTGAACTATGTAAGGCAGATGGGTCCAAATTGCAATCAGTCCTGCAGCCAGTCCCTCGAGGAGTACCGCAGGGTTCCATTTTGGGCCCCATCCTGTTCATATTGTACAGTGCAGACATAATCTCAGGTATCTCACACTGTAAATATCATCTATATGCAGATGACCTGCAGCTTTATATTTCCTTTCCCCCATCCGAATTAGCAGACTCTGTAAATAAATTAAACAATGATTTAGAAAAGATAAGTCATTGGTCTCATTGTAACTCACTTCTAATAAACCCAAAAAAGTCAAAATACATGTTGGTAGGTACACATCATAATGTTAATAAAACAAACCTAGCTGATATTAAAGTAGTTGTTGACGGGGTACAGGTGGAGTACACCACAGATGCTAGGAACTTGGGACTCTGTATGGATAATAACCTGAGATTTGAAAAACATATCTCGGAGTGTGTGCGGAACTGTCTATACAGAATTAAGTTGCTATACAAAATACGGCCATACCTCAGTGAGGATATTAGAGTCATGCTCTGTGAATCCCTTATTCTCTCCAGGCTTAATTATTCAGATGTGGTGTATGGCCCCTGTCTTCTGGGTAGAACTAAAAAATTGATACAGCGTGTCCAAAATGCATGTGGGCGTTTCTGTTTCCATGTACCACCGAGATCACACATCACACCATTTTTGAATTCATCAAATTTGTTGAAAATGTCTGCGCGGAGAAAATTACATCTCTCAGTACTCTTATTTGGGATCATAACTAGCAAAACTCCGAGCTATTTGTATGACAAACTTGTTTGGTCGCAGGCTCAATCTAGGTATCCCAGTAGGGCCTGTACCTCCGTGTTTGTCACACCGGGACATAGAACTATGGCTTTTCGAGGATCTTTCAGATTTGCTGCGTCCCGGTGTTGGAATGATCTCCCTCCGCCAACGCGTGCCCTGAAAACAGTTGGTACTTTTAGAATTAATGTTAAAAAAGAGCTTTTAGCATCGCAAAAGCTAGGCATTTTTGAGTAGGTCCCCTATATCAGGAGAAATACTCCACTTACCGATGTTATCCTGCACTGTAGGTACATAAGCTGCGAATGCACAGAGGTTTTTAGTATTTACGTAGGTAGTCTTGTATTGTTCCTTAAACACTAATCTGTAGCAAGGATTCTAGGAGTCCAGTCAAAAAAGACCACTTCAACTGATTATTTATTATACTTCTAATCTTCCTTCGTTTTTTAGTTTCTTCATTGTAATTTAATTTCTTTGTAAATAAGTGATTAGTTTTCATGGCTTTTGTTTGTGGCAATGAATGTGGCGTGACAGTGTTATCCGCCATCTGTCAAAGCGAGTTGTCAATGTGACCTCAAAGACACCAGATTGGACGAGCGAAATTGCCCTCTCTGATTGAGCGCCATAGAGAGCGTACTGTGTGTGTTCCACTTCCACTCAACAAAAGTAACTGGTTTTAGTCGTGTCATGATCCTGTATTGAACAGTAGGTATGCGAAAAGTTTGTGTCTATTATGATTAAGTACATTTACTATTATATTGTATTTAGTTACATAAGTAGGTAAGGTTTATTATTAGGTATCTGTCTGTTGCCCGTGCTAACACGCGCCAAAGGCCCTGTCAGAAAACCAGCGTTGCTCAACTATATGTGGAGCAACATTATGCTGAGACAGGACCTATTGGTTTGCTAGCATCACATGTTTATATCTTAGTTATATAATTTAGTAGGTACTTACAGTTTTTTGATGTTGGTAAACTAATAAAAATATTTTCTTTCTTTCTTTCTTTCAGTTTAGACGCAGGTGAAGCTGCTTGGCCCAGTTAATAACGGATAAAATACCATCTGTACCTGATCAATATTCCACAATGTCGAACTAAAAAATTTTGCTCAACCTTCATAATAAGCACGGCCAGAGAGTGGAATGAGCTTCCTGTATCTGTTTTCCAGACAGAATACAATCTCGGAGTCTTCAAACCAAGAGTGCATAAGTTCCTTCTGGGAAAGCGTGCTTGATCTTAGGCCACATCTTCACTTACTTGAGATAGTGACTAAACGCTCGACCATTTCCAATAATAAAAATATGTTTATCTTCCAGAGTGGCCGGAGACAAGAAACCTCTAGAAATGGAGGTGACGGGTCTAGAGCCAGGTCACCAGTACAAGTTCCGCGTGACGGCCGTCAACGACGAGGGAGACTCGGAGCCGCTCGAGACGGAGCGCGCTACGCTCGCCAAGAATCCATTCGGTGAGTTCATGTGAGAGGGAATTAACGAAGAATCAGCAAGCTGAAGTGCCAGTATGCCGGCCATATCTCGCGAAGTGCCGGCAACCGTTGGGTAAACGTGTTCTTGAGTGGAGACCGCGACTCGGCAAACGCAGTGTACACTGAAGATTTGCGAAGGACTGCTGGCAGATGCTGGATGCCGCAAGCTGAATAGAGGGTGCTATGGAACTCATTAGGAGAGGTGGAATAATATATGATGAGTCGGCAAACTTGTTCTCAAAAAGTTGCCGGAAAAGCCAAAAGATAGAACTTACAATAAGCCACAAATTAGTGGTAACAGTTGCTTAGAATCATATTACTGTATTTCCTTTATAAGTGTCGTATGTGTGTGCTATAAATACATATTTTTATGCTTTATTTTTTCAATCCTATATATAAATTCTTATTGATTCTTTGTTTCTCCAACAGAGGTATCGGACAAGCCCGGTAACGTGAAGGTAGCCGACCACGACAACCAGAGCGCCGAGATCGCCTGGGATCCGCCTAAGAGCGACGGCGGAGCGCCCATCCTTAAATACATCATACAGAAGAAACCTAAAGGCGGGGATTGGGAGAATGCTGCTGAGGTAACACTTGTTTTCAACTGTATTCTAATTTGCTCAAGGTTTAAATAACCAAACTACTCGACGACCTCAGTTGTCAGAAGCAAGAGGGTTCGATTCCCGCCTCGGAAGAAATTTGTGTAGGATCTGCAGATTTGTTCCGTTGGTCTGGGTGTTTTCTATATACAGTAAAAATATATATGTGTGTATATAATGTATAAAATATATCAGTTACCTTTAAATATATTAGTACCCATAAAAAAAGCTTTGATTAGCTTACATTGGGGCTAAGTGGTGCTGTGTCGATTGTCCAGCATTATTTATTTACTTTAAATTGTCAGATTTTGATCATTTGGGACCAGTGGCGGTAGCTTCATACAAGCCAAAAAGCCGGGCTTGCCCTACTTCAAATTCCATACCTACCGACCGAAAACATTGACTACCATTATTTAAATTTTCGCGCGCCAATTCTTTCACTTCATTTCTTTTTATCTGACTGTCTAGTTAGTTTCCGATAGGGGCCGAACACGACCGATCGCGGCAGCCGGCAACTTGTCGCGCGCGGTTGCATGCATCTCGCTCACACTCATTGCTTGCAATTTGGCTTCGCGGGCGCACCGTTCTAACCTATGCAAAAGGTCTACGTCTATAGATATAACTACTGTGCGTTTCTATAGCAATTAGTATGGAACAAAAAGCCCGGCTTTCACTGTGAAGTTCGCACAAACTAGGGTCGCGCTCGATCGCGAAGTTCGTACAAGAAAACTGTTCCTTTTCATTTTACTTTTTCATTTTGTTTATTAAGTGAGTGAGTTGGTACATTTAGCAGAAATTTCGTTTTAATTTTCGAGATTTTTGTGTGATTTTAATTTTGTTTGAAATGAATGTAGATGCCGATAGATACAGATCATTTGTTCAAGAAATTATACTGAATTTATTAAGAAGGCTAGGAACCTCTCTTAAATCTCAGCGGCCGATCCGTGTGTATTTGTTGCTGTTTCAAGTCGAATGAAATGGAGCGCGTTATGAGTGAGAAAGGGCGCCTAAACGAGTCAAAGTGATCGTGTCACGAAATACTTTCGTCATTAACGTCAAAATAAAATAGTCTTTACTCTGGATTGGATGAATTCAGAAGTTCGTTTGACTAACGTCAAGCAATCTTGTCAGTAAATTAATGACGTAATCTTAATTTCAAACTACATCAATAATTATGAACATGGATTTTATTCAGTTACTATCATAACCACGTGGCTTCGTCCGCGTAGTTTTAGCCCCCATTTAACCCCCATTTTAAATATCAAAATCCTGAAATACGTATTCTTTCATTCTTAAAACTTCACTACTAATTGAACAACTCTCATACAAACTTTAACATAGGTATTATCTTATACCTCTTTTCAAGGTAGATCGAAAAATTATGAATTTTTCTACGTGTACCTACTTTTATATTGTATTTGAAATAATCTAGGTTCAATAAAGTCAGAGTACGCATTAAAAAGTTTCATAACAATGTTTTCATTTCTTTTCACCCGCCTTAGTGCTTTTACTAGAAAAGGAAGCTTTTTTTCAAATTTCAACTTTTTATGTCGCTGCAGCGGTTTCGGCTCTTTTGATGATGAATCAGTCAGTCAGATGGTTTTTATATATAGATAGAATATGACGACCCGTCGAGCTTGGTCGGCTCGGCCCGTTCGGCTGCGTTCGCCCTCTTTCGCGAATTGAAATATTTCCACCAATCGTTCGATGCAATAATTGACTGGGTCTGTCAGGTGTCAATCGGTGAACGCTATATTTGATTGAGCCTGTCAGCTGCATGTCGGTGAATGGCTGAGCGGACTGACGATGACGATTCGTCGTCGGTCGGCTCGGCCCGTTCGGGTGAGCTCGCCTTATTTCGGAAATCGTAACATTTTCCACCTCCTCTGCGTCTTACCGCCCCCCTCGCGTGAGCGAGCGGTGGCAAAAACGACAATGATTTTTAAAAAAATTAATATTTTTTCGTTGCTTTGGATTTATTTTGAATTATCGATTGTTTTCTCAAATATTATTGTTTATCCCTAAAGTTAAATATATTTACGATGGGTGCACCGTGACAGATTTTCGAATACAGGTGTTTATCATGCATAAAAAATCCCTTGAAAATGACTCGATTTAGTGTGAAAATATGGCAAATTAGTTTCGCTCTCATTTAATGCTTATTACGTTTTTTGAAAATCTAAAACGGTGCACCCGTAGCTTTTTGTTATCCGATTATGTATGCAAAATTTCATTGAAATCGAGCCGGTACTTTCCAAATGAAACGAAAGCAACGTTTGTATGGGGGCTCGGGTGTTCACACCAACCTTAAGTAGTTTTCATGAAAACTACAAACAAATCTACTTATTCATAAACGTTTTTTCATAAACTTTATTACCACTTTATCATAAACTTTATTTTGAATAAACAAGAAACGTATGTCGGGCTTGCCCTGTTCTCAAGTACTAGGCACGCCACTGTTTGGGACCACATGAGAAGTAACTTAAGCTTTGAAACAAAAATAATCATAAAAACGGGTATCATAGAAAAAATAATGATGATGAGAAAAAAGTAAAGAGAGCCCAAAAACTATATTTTGTAGGCGAATAACTTTTGTCTAGGTGAACCATTCTATTTTTTCTGAATACTGGGTTCTTCTCGTCATTTGTAATATTCCTTATTTAAACAGGGTATTTTGGATGTTTCATATGTATATCAAATAAGTAAATAAATATATACTTATTATAAACAATTGAATCCATTGAGATAACTGCAGACGGTTGCAAACAGTCAAAAGGTAGCTCAATAATAATTGATCCATGTCAAAACCAGTCGGAATCGTCCCCAATACACTGGCTGCATTACCACGCGCTGTATGGCAATGCTGATGCGCTGAGCCAGATACTCACCAGCTCTCGGTTCTTATATTATATTCAATCTATCTGTATACTAGTACCTATAAACGAGCTGAACTTAGCTTGGGACTATTAATGCTCTGAGCATTTTCCAGCATTATTAATTCTGTATTCTTCTTCACCAGGTTCCCGGAACAGCTACCTCAGGGAAGGTGGAAGGTCTACCGGAAGGTAGCGAGTACCAGTTCAGGGTGATAGCTGTCAACAAGGCAGGCCCGTCCGAACCTTCGGATGCTACGCCTAATACTATCATTAGGCACAAGGCTTGTAAGTTTTAATGTTATGTATGATAAGGTTTATTTTACGTTGTCGTCACAATTTTGTAAACATATGAATAAATAAGAAAGTGGCCTGAAGACAGGGCGCTATGGTGCTCGTTAGGGGAGGCCTATGTCCAGCTGTGGACTAATATAGGCTGATGATGATGAATAAATTACAGAGTACTTACTTTATGAACAAAAAAAATAGAATCGATCAACAAAAAATCAATTGTTTTTGATTGATACAATCAATTATTATTAGAAAATTTGCTTAAACGGTTGTCTGTTAGAGATCGCTCATGAGCGATAAGACTGTAAATTTTTACATAGTCTGTAATTAGTTTATGATTTATTAATAAGTCTAAGTTTAAGTGTGCAATAAAGAATTTTCTATCTATCTAAACTAAAAACGAATCTCAACAGAAATAACTAAAAAAAAGCTTGCAAATTTTACGATCTCATGCAGATAAAAAGACAACAGTTTCTATTTTAAAGAGCAATCTATAATTAATGTATCTTATTTCTCAGTGAAACCACGTATCGACCGCACAAACCTCAAGGCACTAGCCGTCCGCGCTGGCAAGCCTATCTTCTTCGACGTCAACGTGAAAGGAGAGCCAGCGCCTAAAGTGACGTGGTTCCAGAAATGGAAGAACGAAGAGAAAGAGGTAAGGAAAGCAAAAAACCATCGCAAAAGAGGACCTAACTGGACACTGTCGCCTTAACAACCACATGTTCCATCAAGTCCAATCCTCGTCGCCAATGTAATATATGGGATAATTCGGGATATGGGAACACAACGGAAACCCAGTGTAATTCATGAACAGACCGAATGATATAATTTACAATGTAGCAGTGGCGAACGGTGAAAATTCATATAAAGGTGAAAATAGACGGTTCAACCAAATTGAATCAATTTGGTTAAACCGTGATTGAACGCTAAAAGTGAAAATATTGAGCATGTTCAATTCTTTCAACGCCGTAGAACGACAACATTAAATGACATTGAATGATTCACTTATAAGTTTACGTGTCTTTCAATTTGGTTGCTTCATCCAAATTGAAAGACAAAAGTGAACCATGTATTTTCACCTTAAGGGAAGCCGGAACTAAAAGAAAACTTAGGTACCTGGTTTAGTACCTTAGCAGCTTCTTGCGATTTAGAGACGACTAGTATCTGCCAGCGGCTTCGCACGCCTTGTTTCTATGGAATCGTTTCAAAGCTATTTCTATCCCAAGGAACTGGTTTATGGGATAAAAAGTAGCCTGTGTGTTATTTCAGGTCTATTCAAATTTCAGCCTTATCCGTTCAGTAGTTTTTGCGTGAAAATATAACTAACATCCATACATTCTTACAAACTTTCGCGTTTATAGGTACTACTAGCAGCGCCCCGCGGTTTCACCCGCGTAATTCCCATTAACTAGCGGGAACGGGAATTACCGCGGTTTAAACCGCGAGTCGCTGCTAATTATGAATAACATGATGATATAATTTATCTCTCCAGGTCAAGGAAGGCGTAATAAACGTGGACTACAACACAAAGCTAGACATAAAGGAGTCTATCCGCGCTCAAACCGGCACCTACCGCATCGTAGCGGAGAACCAACACGGCAAAGATGAGGCTGAGGTCGAAATAACGGTGTTATCCTCTCCGGGCAAGCCTGGAGGACCGTTGAAGGTCACTGATGTCACCAAGAATGGCTGCAAACTGGCCTGGAAGAAGCCGGAAGATGATGGTGGTAAGTTATGAGTTTAAATAAGAACCAGCACGGCTGAGGTCGAAATAACGGTGCTATCCTCTCCGGGCAAGCCTGGAGGCCCATTAAAGGTCACTGACGTCACCAAGAATGGCTGCAAACTGGCTTGGAAGAAGCCTGAAGATGATGGTGGTAAGTTATGAGTTTAAATAAGAACCAGCACGGCTGAGGTCGAAATAACGGTGTTATCCTCTCCGGGCAAGCCTGGAGGTCCATTGAAGGTCACTGATGTCACCAAGAATGGCTGCAAACTGGCTTGGAAGAAGCCGGAAGATGATGGTGGTAAGTTATGAGGTTAAATAAGAACCAGCACGGCTGAGGTCGAAATAACGGTGTTATCCTCTCCGGGCAAGCCTGGAGGTCCATTGAAGGTCACTGACGTCACCAAGAGTGGCTGCAAACTGGCTTGGAAGAAGCCGGAAGATGATGGTGGTAAGTTATGAGGTTAAATAAGAACCAGCACGGCTGAGGTCGAAATAACGGTGTTATCCTCTCCGGGCAAGCCTGGAGGTCCATTGAAGGTCACTGACGTCACCAAGAATGGCTGCAAACTGGCTTGGAAGAAGCCGGAAGATGATGGTGGTAAGTTATGAGGTTTTTTAAACAAATATTCCGTATTAACAATGAAAATTACAATCAAGGAATAGAAAAAATTATAACAAGTATATACAATTTATATAATTGAGCTAACTGTAGACGGTTGCAAACAGTCTAGAAGTAGCTCAACTGATCCCTATCAGTGGGGAACTTCTATAAGCCGCTGGCTGTTACGAAATAACCCACCTGGCTGTATGGCAATGTTGCGCATGGGTCACGCGTTGCATCGACCAGACGATCTGATATTTTTTTTAAAAGTGTCCAAAGTATCTTTATTTCTCATAAAAACTATAAAAGTTCACTTACAATGAGAATAAGTAATTCGTAATAAACGTGAAATTGGAAGTCTGTTATTTGTTTTTTACCTCCTCTTTGCTTTGGTGGAAACAGGTATTACACTGCTTTTCAACTAAATATTTACCAAAAATATCATTATCAGCTATTTCAAATCTTTGAAAATTATGCATACTTATGATATTCAATGCAAGGTATCTGTTCCTATAAGTATGATTTCAAATGCCATTGTCTAACCTTAGGCTACTATTAATACTATAAAATTGGTTCAATTCTCAGGTAAACCAGTAACCGGCTACGTGGTAGAAAAGCTAAACAAAGCGACCGGCCGATGGGTTCCCGTCGGCAAAACCGAAGACACGGAGATGGACGTCAAGGGTTTACAAGAGGGAGAAGAGTACGAGTTCAGGGTTAAGGCGGTCAATGATGAAGGAGAATCGGAGCCGCTAAAGACTGACCATTCTATCATTGCGAAGAACCCTTACGGTAAGTTAATTTGAGCTGTAGGTTCATGGGCAAATAGAACTAAATGCTGCGGCATGTAAACAGAGATGAACGTCAAGGTATTACAAGAAGGAGAGGAGTACGAGTTCAGGGTTAAGGCGGTCAATGACGAGGGAGAATCTGAGCCGCTAAAGACTGACCATTCTATCATTGCGAAGAACCCTTACGGTAAGTGAATTTGAGCCTTTTTTGGTTCATAGGCAGATAGAGCAAAATGCTGCAGCATGTAAAGAGTGATGGACGTCAAGGGTTTACAATCGGGAGAAGAGTACGAGTTCAGGGTTAAGCAGTGAAGATGTTTAAAAATCACAGAAGGAAACTCTTCTCTACCCACAGTCTGGGTTGTATACCATTTGAAACTGTGTGCAAAATACAGGATGTTTATTTAAAATCTCAATTGGTTCGATTTATCACAAAAGTAAAAAAAATGTCGTTAATATTTTCTCAGTAGCTATTCCCCGCGTTTTCACCCGCGATAAATTCTAATTTCGAATTTGATGTTATACAAAGACAAAAAGTAGCCTATGTTACTCTCCATCCTTTTAAGTCAATCTTTCCAAAAAATCGAGTGGATTATGTTGTTGCTTAGTTAGTAGTAGTAACTTGAAGGAAGGACAAACACACTTTCGAATTTATAATAATAGTTAGGATAGTACTCGTGCCATTTCCATACATCTCTAGTTTTCGGATTTGGCCATACACTCGCATCTCAAAAAGCCACCTTGTACAAACAATACGTCTTTCCCCGACACCTTTGAGATGTATTACGTTTTGGCAAAAGTCATAGAACAAAAGTTGTTAGTCTTGATTCGCCCAAGTCGCCTTTAAGAAGTTAATCATTAGATACCTACTAGCGCCCCGCCCCGGCTTCGCACGGTTTTATTATACATTACTATAAACCTCACGGAGCCCGAGACCTTTCCAACGAATGCAAAACCGTGGAAATCGGTTCGTGCGTTCTGGAGTTGTAGCGTCAGGAAGGAAAACCCGACTTTTTTTTATATAGTAGATATCACTGTATACAATTAGAACGTCTTTCCCCAGATCCAGGTTAATATTTAGATACCTATAACCCTGTATACAATAACAACGTCTTTCCCCAGATCCCCCCGGCAAGCCCTCAATCCCCGAGCTGGAGGACTGGGACGTGGACCGAGTGGACCTCAAGTGGGAGGCTCCGAAGAACAACGGCGGAGCGCCCATCACCGGCTACGTCATCGAGAAGAAGGAGAAATACGGATCGTGGACAGAGGCGATTACTACATCGGTATGTGTTGTTTTAAGACGAGATTTTGGATAACAAAGAAGACCCGAGTCTCTTCTTCGATTGAGGTCAAACAAAGGTCTATTGTTGATGAAAAAGAAGATTAAGATAGGTAATAAAATAATAATAAAAGAGGTTCTCCTGGACTTGGCCTATTTGAACTAGACGACGGATTGTCCAGCATTATTATTATATCGTTGGGAAGTTCCTGTCTCTGACACCCTAGTCACCAGCAGATCAAGCCTTGCTTTGCGACCGTGATAAGTATTTAAATTGTTGCATAAGCTACACTATTAGGGGAGGTCTATGTCCAGCAGTGGACTAATATAGGCTGATGATGATGATAAGCTACACGCTAAGTGTAAGTGTATCTAGTAGAAGACGCGATATTAACAAATTACACATTCTTTCTGTCTAGTTAAATCTGTACGGCGTCCAAAAACTAAGTTGAAATCCGACATGTTTTATATTAAGTTACTCGTCATTTCCAGACCCCGGAATGCAAAGCTCGTGTACCAGATCTGAAAGAAGGCAACACGTACCAGTTCCGAGTGCGAGCGGTCAACAAGGCTGGCCCGGGCGAGCCGGGTGACGCCACGCAGCCGCATGTGGCTAAAGCACGACACTGTGAGTACTATCACTATGGAGATGAAGACAGCGCTGTGGAGGCCTATGTCCAGCTGTGGACTGATGATGATGATAGATGTGGCGCGTCGAAGGTTTGCCTGTGACGCCGGAGTTTGAGGGATTGATTCCCACCTTGGAATGAATGTTTGTACGATTTGTAACTATTTTCCCCGGATATTTTCAATTTGTAATAAAAAATATCTACCTATGTAATGTAACAATCCACACATCATCATTAGCCCCAAGCTAAGCTGATCTTGTGTTATGAGTATAGATAACTAATGATGATGATGATGATGGCATCCAAGCCGATTTCGGCTACGGCGACTGTGTGCCTGGTCAGGCATTTTAACTGAAACTACGAACTACTATGAGCGACGCATGGAGCTCGACAAGAAGCGGGACGAGCTCAAGGCTCGCCCACCAGTGGTCATCCACTACCACTACGTCAACGGCATTCTGACGTGCCCAAAGTGTGATCGCACTTTTAACAACAAGCTTGGATATTCCAGCCACGAGCGAGCACACAAAAGGGCAGAAAACCAACGCCCTTAGGAATGAAGACACCCAGTTAGTTTCAGATAACTAATATACTTAATACAATACATAGATAGTTATTTGATATAGATGAATATGGAAACTGGCGCAGTCGGCAGGATTTTGAAAAATATCTTTGTACCATGATATACTAAACCCATCTTGTTATTTCCAGTGAAACCACACATCAACCGCGATAAGATGCAAACGGTACGCGTCCGCGCGGGAACCACCATCAAGTTTGACGTGGACATCCGCGGAGAACCGCCACCGACCAAGACTTGGATCTTCGCTGGAAAGGTAAAGACTTTCTCATCCCCAGCTTATTATAGTCCACTACTGATGTTTGCTTGACTTGGGCGTATATATAGGGTGTGACTGGTATTGTCCCCATACCCTAGCCTCGACGCTAGAGTCCGTAGAAAGTCCCAAAGGTTTTCGACTCGTCGGTTACTTTAAGTAGTAGCGCAAAAAGTAGCGGAGTTTCTTCTACTGAGGGAGATTGTGGTTTTAAGTCCCGTCGAAATCGAAATTTTTCGGGATATTATTTTCATTTGTTAGGTAGATAAGTAATTGGAGGTCAAACGGAAAGACAATTTCAAATTTGCTTAATCGAATTGTTAGGCTAAGATTATCTAACATTATGGATCTGTGTTCTGTGGTATCCTACCCATTTAATGTGATATTTGAGGGTAGGAAATAAATCAGTTGTTCGTTGACTTAGCGTTTCAATTATTGAGTTCCCACTATTTATATCTATAAATATCAAGAGAGCATTCATGCCCCGTTGTCATCAAAGTGAGCAAAGCTCTTATCCCCGCCCCCCTTTCGGTGTTTACGTAATACTTGAATGACCCTTCTCTACATAGTATAAAACAAAGTCGCTTTCTCTGTCCTTATGTCCCTACATATGCTTAAATCTTTAGAACTACGCAACGGATTTACAAGCGTTTTTTTTAATAGATAGAGTGATTCAAGAGGAAGGTTTAAACGTATAATAAACCCTTGCGAAGCTGGGACGGGTCGCTAGTTAACTATAAAATGAATGAAATATAAAGTAATTCATAATTTCCCCAGCCCTTGGAATCGGGTCCAGGCATCAAGATCGAGAACGAAGACTATAACACAAAGATGCAGCTGTTCGAGACAAGCTGGAAGAACACCGGTATCTACACGCTGAAGGCTGAGAACGAGTCTGGAGTCGATGAGGCCACCGTGGAGGTTACAGTGCTTGGTGAGTAGAGGTTGGGAAGTCCCGATAATTTCAAAGTGAAGGGCTGGGAATAATAACGCAGCTTTTTTGGGACACTTTGAACAATTTTATTTATAACAACCATTACACATTTAGCGACGACATCTTTTCTTTTCTGTAAAAACACCAAATACAATACTATAGAGTACGCGAGCGAGCGATAAACGAGCTCACGCTTCCTTATCCAACACAAAGTCTCGGGGTACGAGACAACATACTGTCAAAGTCCCGGGACTTTTAAGTTTTGTTTTTTGTTATTTTAGTAGGTATATATGTATTTATTATTTAGTAGGTATGTATAGTATTGATTAGTATTATGGTATTAGGAATAGATGTGTTAAGCTCGCCTGTGACATAACTTATATAGTTTTAAGATTTTCTTGTCTTTGTTTTTATTTGAGCAATAAAGAATTTAGAATTGTTTACTGTAAAACTAACATAGGTACAATTTAACTGTAAACATGCAGAACCTACGGACCGAAGTAAAAAAATAAAAAGCAGAAATCCATCTGAAAAAGTCGAAATCACTAAATCTTTACAGAAATCAACATCCATCGCTGAATATCAATAGACTTTGTTTTAACTTTTTTAGGGAAATTAACAGCTACGTAACTAATAATTACGAAAATGGTGGTTACTCACCATTTTTGTAAAGATATTATATAAAGGCGTATTAAAAGTTTCCACAGATAAAAAGTAAATTACATGTTAGTGTCAGTCGAAAAAATTAAATAAACGAACAACAGACGCGTTTGGTTTGTAATGAAAAAAAAATATTAAGACCAAGTTAGAATTTTATTTGTACATATTTAAAAAACAAATTACTTAACAAGCGTTTAACTTTTAATCCACAGACAAGCCAGGCAAACCCGAAGGTCCACTAGAAGTATCAGACGTCCACGCGGACCACGTGAAACTGGCGTGGAAGAAGCCGAAACACACTGGAGGTCTACCGCTCAGCGCATTTGTCGTTGAGAAGATGGATACGCTGACAGGGAAGTGGGTCCCAGCGGGAACTGTGGACCCTGACGCTACTGAAGCTACTGTTACTGGTAAGGATGTTTTGAGATGCTAGAATGAATCTTATTGACATAGTCTACCGCTCAGCGCTTTCGTCGTTGAGAAGATGGATACTCTGACAGGGAAGTGGGTCCCAGCGGGAACTGTGGACCCTGATGCAACTGAAGCTACTGTTACTGGTAAGGCGGTTTTAAGATGGTAGAATGAACCTTATTGGCATAGTCTACCGCTCAGCGCCTTCGTCGTTGAGAAGATGGATACTCTGACAGGGAAGTGGGTCCCAGCGGGAACTGTGGACCCTGACGCTACTGAAGCTACTGTTATTGGTAAGGATGTTTTGAGATGCTAGAATGAATCTTATTGACATAGTCTACCGCTCAGCGCTTTCGTCGTTGAGAAGATGGATACTCTGACAGGGAAGTGGGTCCCAGCGGGAACTGTGGACCCTGATGCAACTGAAGCTACTGTTACTGGTAAGGCGGTTTTAAGATGGTAGAATGAACCTTATTGGCATAGTCTACCGCTCAGCGCCTTCGTCGTTGAGAAGATGGATACTCTGACAGGGAAGTGGGTCCCAGCGGGAACTGTGGACCCTGACGCTACTGAAGCTACTGTTATTGGTAAGGATTTTTTGAGATGCTAGAATGAACCTTATTGTCATAGATTTCTTTCACCGTTATTATTTTGATGGTAATTTACGTTCGGTTAAGAATCCGTCAAACCCCGCTCGCGTGAAAAATAGCCCTGAATATCGCTATCACTGTTAAGCTGATGCGCAGCGCAGCGTGCGTGCGTGATAGCAATAGTAGCCGTTGAAAATTTCTTATGAATTTGGTTGTGATCCGTAATACCAAAAATGTAATTTTTATGTATTTTAAACGAAGTGTTGTTATTCTGTAACCATTTAATAAATGCTTTGGTGCCAATCAAACGACACGTAAGATATTGTTGTTTTTAAAACGAAACAAATTCGCAAACATGTCTTTTTTGCGTAATTTAATACAAAATGAGATTCATTTTCATTTCATTTTAGTTAAGTATTTTGAGAAAAAATCTATTTAGGAGCCTAGATAAATACTATTCGAATACGAAAAACAGCATAATATGGTGGAAATATACTCAACTTACAAATAATTTTGGTATTTCGTTAGTTTATAGAATTCATCCTAAATATACTCAACTTACAAATGATTTTGGTATTTCGTTAGTATGGGGAATTCATCCTTCGCAAGCCTCTTACGCTTGTCGGACTACTTCTCGTCTCAAATACGACATATTATATCAATGGCACCGCACGTTCTATTGGATTTTTTTGAGAAAATGGCATCAATCGACAGACAGACACCCAGCCATGACGAAATAATTTATCAATCGCCTTAACCTAACGATTATCACTACATAGTATAAAACAAAGTCGCTTTTTCTGTCCCTATGTCCCTTTGACTTAAATCTTTAAAACTACGCAACGGATTTTGATGCGGTTTTTTTAATAGATGGAGGGATTCAAGAGGAAGGTTTATACGTATAATAAAACCGTTCGAAGCCGGGGCGGGTCGCTAGTTATTACTAAACAAAATATGTCTCTACAGGTCTAGAACCCGGTCACACCTACCAGTTCCGCGTGAAAGCTCTGAACGAGGAGGGTGAATCAGAACCCCTGGAAACTGACCACGGAATCCTCGCCAAGAATCCCTACGACGTCCCGGCACCCCCCGGGCTGCCAGACATCGTGGACTGGGACGAGAAGTCGGCTAAGCTGAAGTGGGAGCCCCCCATCAGGGATAATGGGGCTCCGATCACGGGATATGTTATTGAAGTTATGGATAGGGATCGCGGGGAGTTTGTTAAGGTAATTACAGACTTTAAAGCTAAATGACTGCCTACATACCATCTAGGAAGTAAAGAGCCTGCTATTTTTGCTTATCTATGGACAATCTATGTCTAGCAGTGGACTAATATGGGTCGATAATGATAATGTACAATCTACTTTTGTAGCTTACCTATCTCACCATGTATTTTGTTTATTACCGTTTGGATATATAACAACTAGCCATACCAATATACCTACTGGCCCTGGAGATATGCAATAATAATAGGCTAGGTGCCTAATAGATCGAATTAGTTCGTCAGTTAGATTTTAGAAAAATATTGGATATTTTTCTAAAATATTTTTTCATTTAATTCAGTTGGTCTGGGTGTTTAATATGTATAATAAAAATATCTATCTATGTAGTATATTGTATTAAGTATATCAGTCATCTAGTACCCATAACACAAGCTCTGCTTAGCTTGGGGCTAGATGATGCTGTGTGGACTGTCCGTAATTATTTATTTATGTGTTTATTTTTTTGTCAGTCAAACAAAAAATTACCAAGATAAATCACAGTATAGTTGAGAAGTGGGGACTCCTGACGTCACGCCCTGTGACATTTTACACAATGACCTACGTGACGAGCCTCCACTTCCGTGTTATCTTGTTCATTTTCTGTTCGATTGACAAAAGAAAAAATACGTGTCTTTTTAGGAAATTCTAACTCACAGACTAAATTTCTTACCCAGGCATCTACACTATTATAAGCATTATTTTATAAACATTGTATCTATCTCAAGAACATTTTGTTTTTAAGTTTTTTAAACTTACGCGATCAGAATAATGCATAATGCATTTTATAATAATGCATTTTGTTTTTATAAAAAAAACATCAATAAACATAACTCTTAATCTGTTAATTGCATGATGTTTGATGGTTGTTAGTATTGTAAAAAGACTAGAAAATTACAGCAGGAAAGTAACCAAGTCTATCTGTAACGATAATCAAAATACTTTTATACTGCTTAGCTTGGGGCTAGATGATGCTGTGTGGACTGTCCGAAATTATTATTTACTTTTCCCAGGCGGCAGAGATCCAAGGCAACGTATGCCAAGGCACGGTGCCGAAACTGGAGGAAGGAAACCAATACCAGTTCAGAATCCGCGCACTCAACAAGGCGGGGCAGTCGGAGCCTAGCGAAAACACTAACTGGCACACTGCTAAAGCACGCTTCTGTAAGTTACTTTATACTTTCGTGTATTTATTTGTCCACTGTTGGACATTTGCCTCCATAAATGACATCTCTATTAACAACGAAAAGTACAATCAACGAACAGAAAAAATTAAAACTAGTTTAAACAATTGAAACTATTAAGAGATAACTGCATAACAGATAACGCATATTTACCATGATTTGATTTGTCTTGAGTTTGTCGATATTTCTTTACAGTTTCAAGCGCTGTGATCACGAAACAACTTTCTTCTCTTTTTCTTCATTCGTTATCATGGCGCTTTAAACTGTGCCAACAAATAAAATAATGGTAAATATCACGTGTTAAATGACTTTAGTGTTGGAAATCATGATAGTTTTAATAGTACATTGTAACCCAAGGGTTGAAAGTAACGCGCCAATAGTTCGAGGGACTATATAAGTTACTTTCACCCGAGGTAAACACTGTGCTTTTCATTACGAATAGAAGGAAATATAAATAAAAAACATTAGAAAACAAATTAATCAAATTGCTGCTATTTTTTTTATGTTTGTCCATCTAGGACTGGCGAAAGCCATAAAGCCATACTGCCTTGTCTTTCGTATTTTTTGAATTCAGTGTATTGTCGCTAAGGCGAATTTTTTTCAGCTTCAGCATTTATTCTGCCACTATCATGGTTCAATAGTAACATTATAGCTTTCAGTTGAAAACGATTCTCCCTAGGGCGGAAAAGTATCACTTTCAACCCGCTCTTCAGGCATGTTCAGACCTACTTTCCAAGTATGAGTAATGACAAAGTTATAAATGATTATTCTTTCTTTTTCTAACACAGTGAAGCCACGCATCGACCGAACCAACCTGAACCCGGTCACCGTGAAGGCTGGTCTTCCCGTCTCACTGGACGTGAAGGTCTTCGGAGAACCGCCAGCTACTGTCACCTGGTTCTTCAAGGGAACGGAGCTCAAGAATGAGTAAGGATTTGTTTCTAGAATATTGTTCTGATGTCGGTGTATAGATGAAAGGGAGAAGAAAAATATAGTAGCTGTAGGGGTCTGTATAGTAAATAATAAAAAATGCTGCCCAGAGTTGCTTTGACTGATGATTTACAAATATTCGATAAAGATAGGGTTTTTTGCTTATTGAGGTTATTACCTTTTTACAAGATTCGTTGGTTTTCTATCAAAACGGATGGGCTTCTTCTCCATTTATATATATTTGGTGGATTGGTAAAAACCTTTTTTTCAACTCCGTGGTAAAAACAAACTGATTCTCATATGACGTCGTTTGAAACTTTTAGAAATTAACGATCAATGACGATATTTACCAGAAAAGCTTAATCTCTAACGCCTAGATACTCAAACGCAACCAAATTTTCAGAATTTATTGAAAGAAAGAAAGAAAGAAAATATTTTTATTTACCTTAAGACTATGTACTCAACAAAAAAAAAACTTATTCTATCAAACTTATCTAAAATTACACAATTTTTCTATTGTGTGCGCAACAGAGTCCAAGGCAAATATGGCCTCCACTCAGCGTTGTGCTGGATACACACTGATGTGTCTACCCAGCGCTGGTTTTCAGTGGAGACCAAGGCGGTGAAACGCCACGACCGCCGAGGGTGGTTTTTATAAATTAAGTTACTTACTAAACAAATAAACGAACATAGAACCTAAACCATATAGAAAAGTATATTATGTACTAAAATTTAAAAGTGAGACTATATACAATAAATATATACTAAGAACCACATACTTAAAATCAATTTTCAATACAAAAAATACAATTACATTTTATGTTCATAGATTAATATTAAAACAAGGAAAGAAACAAAATTAATACTAGTATTTCCAAACTGGAAACATTGAGCCAACCGCAGATGATTGCAAACAGTCTAGAGCTGATCCATTTATACACCAGATGGAAATGTCCCCAAGATACAGGCTGCTTTGCACCTAGTTGAAAAAATACATCATAGATACCTACTTATTATGGAGGATTCACTCATACCCTCTATGTTATTTAACGACATTGAGGTAGAGTACATCAATGTCATTAAATAACAGATATATCGTTATCTTTTAAACATTCGTCTTCCTGCTGGACATTAAAGAGGAACCGTTTTAATTTTAATTTGAACGTGTTTATATAATTTATATCTCTAATAGGCGGTGGAATATTATTCCAGCATTTTGTTGCTGCATAACGGAAACTACCCCTAAATGCTGCAGAAAAACTTTGGGGTGTTGCCAGAATAGGATTACACTTTCTCCTCGTTCCTTCCTTCTTGAACAAAATAAGTTTGTCATATAGATAAGAAGGCGCGCTGAATTTAATGACACCAAAAAGAAGCGTAGCTAGGTGTAGTTTTCGGCGCGCCTTCATTCTAAGGATGTAGTGTTGATTCAGGAATGGAGTAACATGCTCCCGGGGTGGTATAGCAAAACAAAATCTGGCGCAAGCATTTTGAACTCTCTGGATCAGACGTTGGGTACGCTTTAGTAAACGGGGGCCGAAGACTGTATCAGTGTAGTTAAATTTTGACAAAACTAGGGACTCTACTAGCTGGATTCGGAGATCTTCGCTCAAATGTGATCTAATTTTATATAATACTTTTAGTCGATAGAAACAGTTTTGAACTGAATTAGTTACATGTTTTTCGAATCTAAGGTCGGAATCCATGAGTAGCCCTAAATTTCGTGCCTCATAAACGCGATCAATTGGCTCACCCATGAGAAAAATATTTATGTGTTGTGGTAGTTGCAATATTTTATGTCTCGAACCGAAAATAAGATATTTAGTTTTTAACGGGTTAAGAATAAGGCTGTTTTGTTTCGACCATGCAACAATGTTATTAAGGTCCTCTGTTAAATTACTGATTGCATTATCTATATCATCAGGTTTGAACGAGATATATAATTGCACATCATCCGCGTAAATATGATATTTACAGTATTTCAGGCACTTGGTTATATCAGCACAATACAGGTTGAATAGAATTGGTCCCAATATGGACCCTTGTGGTACTCCTCTAAAGACTGGTGCTATCTGCGAAACTATTGTAGATCCATTACTATTTTTTAGCTCTACGAACTGAAAACGTTTGAAATTTTTGAATTGAAATTTAAAAAAAAAATCGAGCTATTTTTATCTTGAGCCACGTTCCCAATGGTCTTTTAAACACTTTTTCATTTTGACTTTATGAAACTTAAATTACTTTACCACCCTACAGAGAAAACCTGGAGATAGTCAACATCGACTACAACACCAAGTTCTTAATGACGAAGAGCAAACGCGCCAACACCGGCAAATACGTCATCAAAGCAAAGAACGAGGTGGGAGAAGATGAGGCTGAAGTAGAGATCACTATTCTAGGTGAGTTTGAACGTTATTGTAATGGATGTAAGATGTAATATCGAACAAACGCGCCAACACCGACAAATACGTCATCAAAGCAAATAACGAGGTGGGAGAAGATGAGGCTGAAGTAGAGATCACTATTCTAGGTGAGTTTGAACCTTATTGTAATGCATGTAAGATGTAATATCGAGCAAACGCGCCAACACCGGCAAATACGTCATCAAAGCAAAGAACGAGGTTGGGGAAGATGAGGCTGAAGTAGAGATCACTATTCTAGGTGAGTTTGAACGTTATTGTAATGGATGTAAGATGTAATATCGAACAAACGCGCCAACACCGACAAATATGTCATCAAAGCAAAGAACGAGGTGGGAGAAGATGAGGCTGAAGTAGAGATCACTATTCTAGGTGAGTTTGAACGTTATTGTAATGGATGTAAGATGTTATAATGTTTTATAATGTTTAATAATTTAATGTAATTTTAATTATTATAATGTTTATTAGAAGGCCTAGTTTAAGTAGTATTAATAATTATAATATTCACGTGCCTGTACTCAGGCGAAATATGCAGAACGAATGACCTATTCCACCTATGTAATGTACCATGTTTTGTGTGAATAAAGAATTACTGAATTACTGAATTACTGAATAATATCGAACAAACGCGCCAACACCGACAAATACGTCATCAAAGCAAAGAACGAGGTGGGAGAGGATGAGGCTGAAGTAGATATCACTATTCTAGGTGAGTTTGAACCTTATTGTGATGTATGTAAGATGTTAGATCGAACAAACGCGCCTACGCTATTTGTTATGTTGAATTGACTACTTCAAAGAATAGGCACACGCTCATATCGGTTACGCTCAACAGGCTCTATTGCAAATCAAGTTATCACTTCAGTCGCGTGGTTATAAGTACAACGCATTGCACTCTCTGTTCCTTATGTGGGAAACCAATCAGTGCCAATGTTCAATTATTGTAGGAAATTTAAATACCTAGAATGTTTGCCGAATGTTTGCCTGCGACGTAGGAGGTTGCGATTTCCATATACCTATATTCCATATACACGCTTCAGAACAAATGTTTGTACTTCAAGATGTTTTTTCCGGAACATTCTTGAGATGTCGCTACAATAATTGTCCAGCACTCTGAAAAAATGTATGTGTGTGTCAGGGTTGGAAAAAATCATGATTTTTTAAAAAAATCGAATAAAGCACGATTTTTTGAAAAAATCTTAATTAATCACGATTTTTTAGATTTTTTCATTTTATTATTGAATTTAACTACATTTCTGCGCAAAACGGAAGGCGCCTTCATGGGATTCCGCGGACACATCGCGGGGATTTCCCTTTTGTCTGACAGTGAAGCCAAGTCCAGCAAAAGGGAAATCCCCGCGCAGTATTTTGTACATTTCGCTTGCTTACGGTCTTACTTTCGTTCTAACAAGCATTCGTTCCTTCAGTTTAATTATATTGATTTGTCAGATTTAAACGACCCTAGTCTTTAACTTAATTATAACTAGCTGCGCCCCGCAGCGTCGCCCGCGGGGAAATTTATTTATTTGTCAAATATCATATTTTTATACATAATATGCTATTCCCGACGAAGAAAAATCCAAAAACACAAAAATCATAAAAATTGGTCCAGCCGTTCTCGACTTATAAGTGTTGTAACAACCACGACTTTCTTTTATATAGATTTCTAAATCTGTTTTATTATGTTGATTTCTGTGAAAGAAAGTGAAATTAAACATTTTTGATTAAATCATTGATTTTTATTGAAAAAATCATTTGATTTAAATCGTGATTCAAATCATGATTTAAATCAAAATGATTTAATCGTGCCAACCCTGGTGTGTGTGATCTAATAATGTCGTCATCTTGCAGGCAAACCATCCAAGCCCGGTGGCCCACTAGAAGTGGCTGACGTCACCAAGCACGGCTGCACGCTCTCTTGGAAGAAACCGGAAGACGACGGCGGATCGCCCGTTGAATACTACGAGATTGAGAAACTTGATCCGGTCACTGGTATGTATATTACTTTATTTGTTATTTTATTTACTAGCCTTATTCGTACCACTGCAAAACTATCCACTCCGGGCGTCTCGTTCCAATCTCGGAAGGATACACTAAGGTATCGCCAGCGATTTGATAGCCCGCAACTTTCTTGTCCAAGTGGCCTTATCCCACCATTCGGGGTTAGTAGCTGTCCACATGATCTTAGAAGGCAAGGGAGTAATAGTACAAAAATTCTCAACTTGCTGAGGTCCCTCCGCGAAGCCTGTGAAGATCCCAGGAAGATTGAGTTTCTGGACGGAGTTAGACTGGCTATGCTAGCAAAATGAACGCATAATAGACTAAACTGAGTCCAAATGCGGAAACAAGAGTACTTCGACCTTTCGGGTCGAAATCTCGGGATATAATCGGCTAATGTGCCCCGCCCACTGCCATTTGAATGTGGTGGGCTTGATTTCCACGTCGTCGGCAATATTATAACTATGTGGTGAATATGACAGGAAAATTAAAACACGTTTTTGATGGTTGCCTACGTCAAATTGTCAGAAATTAGGCCAATTCAATTGTTTAGAAAACATAATATTCACAAGACATTACATTACAAACTAATATGTTACAATATAGTTGCATGGCAAGATAATGGAAATACCAGTTCATGCAGAATTACGTTGTTAATTGTCGTATTGTTATTTTTCCTCCATCACCAGATATAAACGTCCTTTTGTTCATCACATATTATTCTCTAGGACAATGGGTACCGTGCGGTACATCGAAGGAGCCTCACGCGACCGTGACCGGTCTCCAAGAGGGCAAACCCTACAAGTTCAGGGTAAAGGCTGTCAACAAGGAGGGAGAGTCCGAGGAACTTGAGACTGAGAAGCCTATCATTGCTAAGAATCCCTTCGGTAAGTTAATGAATTCGTAGTCTTATAACTTTAAGTATGGAATCAAATTCAAACTAAACCTTGGTGCACTGCGCTACAGAGATGACTTTTCTAAGAAAATAAATAATCTCCATAAATCTTCGACGTCGACGGGATGGAAATTTTTATTTATATGAGTTAAAGTCTGTTGCGCTGCAAACATCGTAAATATATTTATCATTAGGGATAACAAAAACATCAGAGGAAACAATCGTTTATTCGAAAACTACGAATAAATAGGTATCTAGAAGTATTTCTATCAGTTTTTAATTCCAAATAAAACAGAAAATATGTTTATATGGAGGCTCAGTTATCGCAACCAATGCATTGGAAAGTACACGTACTAGGTGATCTGTGTGCTTAACATTAGCACACAATTCCCCTTGTACCCTTGTCCTTTTGTAAGGACAAGAGTACAAGAGAGAGTTTTATTTATATATTTTGTGAACTTTCCAGACGAGCCCGGAAAACCAGGCCGCCCCGAGCCCAAGAACTGGGACAAAGACTTCGTGGACCTGGAATGGAGTCCACCAAAGGACGACGGCGGCGCGCCCATCACTGGCTACATCGTGCAGAAGAGAGAGAAGGGAGGACGGTGAGTTTACTCAACTGTACTCTCATTTAGAAACATAAGAACTGACAAGGACTTCGTGGACTTGGAGTGGAGTCCACCAAAGGACGACGGCGGCGCGCCCATCACTGGCTACATCGTGCAGAAGAGAGAGAAGGGAGGACGGTGAGTTTACTCAACTGTACTCTCATTTAGAAACATAAGAACTGACAAGGACTTCGTGGACTTGGAGTGGAGTCCACCAAAGGACGACGGCGGCGCGCCCATCACTGGCTACATCGTGCAGAAGAGAGAGAAGGGAGGACGGTGAGTTTACTCAACTGTACTCTCATTTAGAAACATAAGAACTGACAAGGACTTCGTGGACTTGGAGTGGAGTCCACCAAAGGACGACGGCGGCGCGCCCATCACTGGCTACATCGTGCAGAAGAGAGAGAAGGGAGGACGGTGAGTTTACTCAACTGTACTCTCATTTAGAAACATAAGAACTGACAAGGACTTCGTGGACTTGGAGTGGAGTCCGCCAAAGGACGACGGCGGCGCGCT
Organism: Eupithecia centaureata; assembly: GCA_944547425.1. Lineage (NCBI taxonomy): Eukaryota > Metazoa > Arthropoda > Insecta > Lepidoptera > Geometridae > Eupithecia > Eupithecia centaureata. The sequence goes on along the minus strand of OX155702.1, from coordinate 3,817,787 downwards.
CATCACTGGCTACATCGTGCAGAAGAGAGAGAAGGGAGGACGGTGAGCTTAGGTTTAAAGATATTTCTCAAAAAAGACATAGTCAATTACGTGAGAATAGTATTTAGTGTAAGTAAACAATAGATAAAAGTAAGTTAGGAAAGATTGTTCGGTTTAAAGGTAATGATTTGATTACACGGTCGTTTGTAAATGAAAAAGATGTAGGTACCTACTATATTATACATTACAAATTAAATAGAATGGTCTGAAATACTGGCCAATTTTCCATGACAAAGCTGCCAGTTCAGTTTTGAATTTATGAATTGAATTTACATTTTAAAGTTTCAAGTAGTTTGTTATAAAGTTGTGCTCCTTCAAAAGTAAAACATTTTTTTTGCCGTAATTCGTTTAGTCAACTATGCTCTCATTTACTCCACCTAAACTGATAAGTAAAACAGACAACAGCAGGTAATTACGATCATTGAATGACAATATTGGTTACTAGAAGGGATAATTCAATAAAAACATGTTTTTGTCAGGTCATGGCAAGACTGCCTGAAGACATCAGGCGAGCGGCCGACTGCCCACGTGACCGACGTGGAGGAAGGCCACGAGTATGAGTTCAGGGTGCTAGCTGTCAACAAGGCAGGCCCTGGTGAACCCAGCGATGCCAGCAAGAGCGTCATCGCCAAACCTCGCTTCTGTAAGTATTAACAATGGATTGTCTTACCGCGTTAGTAGCTACAGCGGCCGACTGCCCACGTGACCGACGTGGAGGAAGGTTACGAGTACCAGTTCAGGGTGCTAGCTGTCAACAAGGCAGGCCCTGGTGAACCCAGCGATGCCAGCAAGAGCGTCATCGCCAAACCTCGCTTCTGTAAGTATTAACAATGGATTGTCTTACCGCGTTAGTAGCTACAGCGGCCGACTGCCCACGTGACCGACGTGGAGGAAGGTTACGAGTACCAGTTCAGGGTGCTAGCTGTCAACAAGGCAGGCCCTGGTGAACCCAGCGATGCCAGCAAGAGCGTCATCGCCAAACCTCGCTTCTGTAAGTATTAACAATGGATTGTCTTACCGCGTTAGTAGCTACAGCGGCCGACTGCCCACGTGACCCACGTGGAGGAAGGTCACGAGTACCAGTTCAGGGTGCTAGCTGTCAACAAGGCAGGCCCTGGTGAACCCAGCGATGCCAGCAAGAGCGTCATCGCCAAACCTCGCTTCTGTAAGTATTAACAATGGATTGTCTTACCGCGTTAGTAGCTACAGCGGCCGACTGCCCACGTGACCCACGTGGAGGAAGGTTACGAGTACCAGTTCAGGGTGCTAGCTGTCAACAAGGCGGGCCCTGGTGAACCCAGCGATGCCAGCAAGAGCGTCATCGCCAAACCTCGCTTCTGTAAGTATATAATGTAATAATGTATTAAATATATCAATTATCTAGTACCTTTAACAACACGCAAAAAAAAACATTTTTAAAAATGTAGTCTCGTTTATTACTACAATGAACATAGATTTTATCGATTGAAATAAAAAGGTTGTCAAATTCGAACGAACATACTTTGTCTTCGTGTAGTATCTACACGTAGCTGGTAGGCTCATTCATGATGAGCCGCTTCCTAATTTATAACTACAATCCTCATACTATACCTACCTTATGTATTCATGACCTCAGTGGCGTAGCGGGCAAGAGTCCTCCTGCGACGCAAGAGGTTGCGGGTTCGATTCCCGCCTCGGAACAAATTTTATACTATCTGCAGAAATGTGTTCCATTGGTCTGAGTATTTTCTATTTAAAAAAAATCTATGTATTTAATATATCAGTTATCTAGTACCCATAACATAAGCTTTGAGTAGCTTACTTTGGGGCTAGATTGTGCTGTGTGTAGATTGTCTACCATTATTATTATTATTATATTGACGACTGATTTGCTGAAGTGGCTCAGTATGAATGCTATTTGTAGTATCTACCTAATTTATAATTACAATCCTCATACTATACCTACCTAATGTACCTATTTTAAGTATTTCTCTGACTAAAAATGAATATTTATTTATTTCTTTCTTTCTACATAATCTAAATAATCTATAGAAACGTCCTACTTGTTTTAAACACTGCGATGGTTACATCGCTTTATTCAACAGTGGCCCCCAAAATCGACCGCAAGAACCTACAAAAGCGTAAAGTGAAACTGGGCAGCACGCTCAAGATGGAGGCCGATGTAAAGGGTGAACCAGAACCAACCATCACTTGGACGATCAACAGAAAGGAACTGAAGTCGGACGGAAGGCTGACGATTGAGAACAAAGATTATCACACTTCGTTTGTGATGGAGAAGACAACTAGGGCTGATACTGGTAAGTCGCGTCACATTCATATTATAAACTAGCGACCCGCCTCGGCTTCTCACAATTTTATTATACGTATAAACCTTCCTCTTGAATCACTCTATCAATTAAAAAAACCGCATCAAAATCCGTTGCGTAATTTTAAAGATTTAAGCAGTCACAGGGACACAGGGAAATAAGGACAGAAAAAGCGACTTTGTTTTATACTATGTAGTGATACGATAGTTTGGATCAGGGTTCAAAGCGATAATTATCGTTATCGTGAGAAATTATCAAGATGGATATTTATCTTGATAATTTTGAACCCTGGTTTGGATAGATTCATGAATGAATGAACGCTTTATTGTACTAGGATTTAATTTATGTTAATCCAAGTAAAATAAAGTATTTGCTCCCTTTGAAGTCGAGACCCTATATGTAAATTTAAGTTTTCATTCGTGCAGATATTATCTGCACGAATGAAAACTTAAATTTACATTTACCCAAAGATTTTGTCTTCATAAAATGTTCACAAATGCTGGTAATTATAATAATAATTAAATAAATACCTTAAAACTATTATTATGGTGAAAGCTTACTTCAAGTATTTTTACACAAATTAAAAACCTTGATTTTCATTTGAGCCGTCTTTAATGCGTCACTTATATTATTAACAGGTACTTACATCGTAACCGCCGATAACTCGTCTGGAACCGACACCGTTGAGGTCGAGATATCTATTGTCAGCGCACCCGCTAAGCCGAAGGGTCCTTTGAAGGTTGGTATTATTAGAAAAAGTTATTTAAAAAGTTGATACTTTGTAACATGCCTGCGCAGATATTTCGGGCTACACTGGGCGCGTCTTGGACGGTTTTTATGAAAGATTTACGAAGGAATAATAAATGACTAAATAAAGTATTTTCTCATTGTTAAATTTATATATTCATCATCGTCATCAGCCTATATTAGTCCACTACTGGACATAGGCCTCCCCTAATGAGCGCCATAGCGCCATCCAGCATCTGTCAAATAAATAATAATAATTAAATATACTAAGAAGTGCATAAATAACCCTCAGCAATTGTTTTAATAAGTATGGTTATAAATCGATTCATATTTTTAAATTCGACTAATATCCAAACTATTTTCCAGGTATCCGACGTAACAGCATCCGGCTGCAAGCTCAAATGGGACAAACCAGAAGACGACGGCGGCGAACCGATCGAGAGCTACGTCGTAGAACGAATGGACACCGAGTCAGGGCGATGGGTGCCTGTCTGCGTCACTAAGGAACCCGAGGCTGACGTCACAGGGCTTAACGAGGGCAAGGTGAGACTCTAATGTCATACACATAAGGTTCAAGTTAAAGCTAAATTGTTGAATGAATGATGAAACTAATGGAACTGATGGAACCTAAGTCAGGTCGAAGGGTATCCCAATGCAAAGTATGTCTAAATTTAATGATTTTTAAGCTGAATTTCCTTTGTTTTTCAGGATTACTTGTTCCGCGTCAAGGCAGTGAATCCCGAGGGAGAGAGCGAGCCTTTGGTTACTGAAACCGCTACTACTGCTAAGAATCCTTATGGTAAGTGGTTAAGGTTGAATATAGTACCACAATCACAAACGCGTATGAGTGTCAATGTGAATATTAAAATACAGGAACTAATTTCGCATTTAAATTAATATTAGCATCGATTTTTGGCAATTCTAAATAAATAAACAATGCTGGAAAATCCACACAGCATCATCCAGCCCCAAGCTAATTATAGCTTCTTGTTATTTAACAATTTATATCCAGTCCATCCAAATGTTGCCTGGAAGAGATCGCTTTTAGCGATAAGGCCGCCCTTTATACTTAGTCTTAGTTTGTAGTATTTTATGTATTATTATCTTTATTTGTGTGGTAGGTTTAAGTATAATAAAGAGTTTTCATTCATTCAAATTATTAATTATCTGTAACAGGTGAACCAGACGCTCCCGGCAAACCAGAATTCAAAGACTGGAGCGCAGAGCACGCTGATCTCAAGTGGGAGAAGCCAGCGAGCGACGGCGGAGCGCCCATCACCGCCTACATCGTGGAGAAGAAGGACAGAGATACTGGCAAATGGGTGAAGGCTGCTGAGGTAAGTTGTGCTCTATTGCAATAAGAATAGGGTCCAGTCTACACTGATCTCAAATGGGAGAAGCTAGCGAGCGACGGCGGAGCGCCCATCACCGCCTACATCGTGGAGAAGAAGGACAGAGATACTGGCAAATGGGT